>JAODUP010001127.1:0-104167 GCA_025642065.1 Paralvinella palmiformis | reverse complement strand
TAATGCTTTAAGAGCGTACTGTGCCTGCTACAGTCATTTAAATGCTGGATAACCAGGCCAGACATCTAAACGGCGTGCCTCCAAAGACGCAAATAGTACATGGATTATTACAGCTCTAGATCAACTTTTCTTTGAATGCAGGGACAAATATGGTCTCCACGCATAGAAAACGGAACTTTCTCAACCGCAGCATAATATGCGTTGTGATATTTGCTGGAGGGTCAAATACCTCATAAACATACAAATCCAATAAATACTATGACCTACTCGTCACTATTATAACAATTTACATCGGCGCTTTAGCAGACCGTTATGGCGGAATTGCCGTTCTATATATTAACATTTTCAAATCAGACCTAATGTCTGCTATACAAACTATAATTATAATATAGGGTTTTATTAATGACAAGGAGACTAAAGTTAGCCTTGAATGTCATAGCACAGACTGGACATAACTGGACCTAGGAAAGATAATTCTATTCCCACAAACAACTACGGTGAATTATATATACAACTAAACTTGTTATATAAAACACACCAACCACACGAGCTGTGTCCAATGCCACCGCTCGAGATGCGATGCAGTGTTTCTATTCCTGAGTCAGGAGTACATGCTTTAAGAGTGTACTGTGTCTGCTACAGTCATTTAAATGCTGGATAACCAGGCCAAACACTTAAACGGCGTCCCTCTAAAGACGAAAATAGTACATGGATTATACAGCTCTAGATAAACCTTTCTTGAATGCAGGGACCGGGAAATATAGTCTCCAAGCATAGAAAACGAAACTTTCTCAACCGCAGCATAATATGCCTTGTGATATTTACTGGAGGGTCAAATACCTCAAACATACAAATCCAATAAACACTATGACCTACTCGTCACTATTATAACAATTTACATCGGCGCTTTAGCAGACCGTTATGGCGGAATTGCCGCTCTATATATTAACATTTTCAAATCAGACCTAATGTCTGCTATACAAACTATAATTATAATATAGGGTTTTATTAATGACAAGGAGACTAAAGTTAGCCTTGAATGTCATAGTACAGACTGGACATAACTGGACCTAGGAAAGATAATTCTATTCCCACAAACAACTAAGGTGAATTATATATACAACTAAACTTGTTATATAAAACACACCAACCACACGAGCTGTGTCCAATGCCACCGCTCGAGATGCGATGCAGTGTTTCTATTCCTGAGTCAGGAGTACATGCTTTAAGAGTGTACTGTGTCTGCTACAGTCATTTAAATGCTGGATATAAATCGTACAGGAAATACCTCTGTGTGTGTTGTTGTTGGCTGTGACATGTGGCTGTACTGTATATACATGTGTGTGTGTGTGTGTGTGTGTGTGTGTGTGTGTGTGTGTGTGTGTGTGTGTGTGTGTGTGTGTGTGTGTGTGTGTGTGTGTGTGTGTGTGTGTGTGTGTGTGTGTGTGTGTGTGTGTGTGTGTGTCACATAGAAAGTACGAATCCTGCAATAGGGAATCGCCGTTTCTTGAATATGAATAATATTAGGAAGATCTAATAAGTACGAGGCCATTTAACCGCGAAGTCAGCTTTGATCAGGTGAGCGTTTAGACCAAATTTCAACCTTTCAAGAGATGATGTATTTCTAATCCCTATTCCACAAAGTGGGGGCTGTCACACTAAATGCACAATAACCATCTGATCTTTGCTGAGTCACAGATACCTGCAACAGTATTTGACCTGAGTTTTCGAACTAACATTCTAATGGACAAGCGTTCACACAGATGTTATATTATTGACAGATGTGTGTTTGGTTTAATTTCCAAATGGATACATTGTCTAACTGATATAAGTTTTGAACAATCGATATGCCATCGTAGGATACTGGACAAACAACCAGAAAGAAACACCTTCTGGGTGTATTAGGATACGGCCAAACAACCAGAAAGAAACACCTTCTGGGTGTATTAGGATACTGGACAAACAACCAGAAAGAAACACCTTCCGGGTGTATTGTTTCAGATAGGACTGAAACCTTTCAAATACTGAAAATGATAAACGACGCCTGTCTGTCAACCGAACGGAGAAATATTTATGATTAACAGCACCAAATGCAGCAGACAAGTTCAATTCTTACCCGCATCAAAACTGTTTCACTGTTGTGAGTTCTTTTGTATCTAGACTTTGTATAGGTGGAAAGCAACTTTCTTAGCTACAATATTATAAATAAAATGAAATTTAAAAAAGTACTATTATTAGTTTTAAAATGTATTAATGGATTTACCAAGCCATATTGCACCGATTTTGAGAATACACCCACGGACAGTCGTTTATTAACTATCTTTGTAAATTAATCCAGGAGTATTAGGGTTTGAGGTGTAAAAAGTCATAGTTATTTTATTCGAAAAGAAAAAAAATCAGAATTCCCCATGTTACACCCAGTGAACAAGTTCTTTATTAGCCATGAATCCATATTGTCATATTGTCGCATTTTCTTAACTAGAACAATAAACGAATCATAATTTTGCACGTTTTCATACCCCGGAAATTTATTAAAGCCATTATCACAATGATAAATCTACCAGAAAATAAAATATCATACATTTATCTGGTAATAAGGCTTTCAATAAATTAATTCACCCACAAAAGTCGCATTTGGCAAATAATTTTGATGTGATGAGACACATTCACGGATAATGAATAAGTTGAGTTTGAATAACTATTGGCATCAATCAAAATGAAACTAACTTATGTACTGACATTGAAAATGATTTGAATGTTCTGGCTCAGTGGCTCTAAGCGAACAAATTATCATTGAACGTACAAAAAAAAGAGACGTTCGCCCGAAACATAGTGCAACAGACGGAGACGTACGTATTTCCATGAAGCTGGGTGCTCATCACATCACGTGGAATTAGTTTCTTGGTATATATATATATATATATATATATATATATTTATTGATTGATTGATTGATTGATTGATTGATTGATTGATTGATTGATTGATTGATTGATTGATTGATTGATTGATTGATTGATTGATTGATTGATTGATTGATTGATTGATTGATTGATTGATTGATTGATTGATTGATTGATTGATTGATTGATTGATTGGTTGGTTGGTTGATTGATTGATTGATTGATTGATTGATTGATTGATTGATTGATTGATTGATTGATTGATTGATTGATTGATTGTGATATCAGGCTTAATCTTGGGTTGGGTTTTCTCTATCCATTTAAGGAATGGCTAAGTTGCTATATGACACACCAATACAATGTATGCACATTTCAGAGCAAACCAGTCCCACGTTTCGCCATCCAAAGACCCGTCCACATGTTGATTTGCAACTGCAGCTCACATTATACATCAACTCCTGAGGCGCTGATTATTGGCCTGTTCCGATCTGCAACAAAGCGCCCTCATATATTATTCAACCCTAGACTACAGATGACCCAAACTGTTACCCATCCTTTATTGGACTCGAAGGTATATGCGGTAGGAATGTTTTCTGGATACTACACCAGTGGGAGTGATATTGCCCAGTCGAATGAATCTATTGGATTTTGTTTTAGCGACTGTCCTTTTCAGGTCATCATTTCTAGGTTGATATGTTTAGAGCGTTTCAAATTTTGATGTTCGATACGTTGTCAGGAAAAGCGTCTCTCCTTTTATTGCATTAGTTTATATTTGTTACACAAAATGAAATCCAGTGTAGATAGTTGTCATGTTACTGGGATCCAGGTTTTTAAATTGTAATACTTCCAATCGACTTGGTGTGAATGTTCCACTCTTAGTCGCCTCTACGTGTAGGCCGTCCTGGCCTCGGAACACTGTATCAATGACACATCCTGCAAGTCAAATAGTATTCAATTTGTTGGCTTGCATGAGTGTCAACGTGGACACTTTTTATAAGAATAGATCTCAGAGCGGATACAGGCGATACAGATAAATGTTGACGCAAAATTTCCCCAGGCTACTTCTAATTTCAGAATACGGCATTTTCGGTTTACGTGGTACAAGCTTTGTCTTTGATGTGTCTTCCTCGTGTCACATATACGATATTATCCGTGTTATGGAAAGTGTTATGGCCATCAAGGGTATGTACATTGAAGTCAGCATGGTTAAAGACAAACTGTACAAAACCAGATAGGTCATAGTCTGGTATTTCTCCAACTATCAGTACGTTATCACGGAATAACTCAGGCTATTCATCACATAAATGATTTCTGGTCATGAATATGTGTTATGTATGCAAAGTAGCAGAATGTGCTAATATTAAAAAACGACTACTATAAATGATATGTTTTGATCTTATTAGCTAGAAATAATAGCCATTATATATCATAGCATGACTTATAGCTTACACTAACATCAGTTTCCGAATGCACTATTGCTCTAGCATAAATAAGTGCGACAAAATGATGACAAGTAGATTTTCTTAATACAAATGGCAGTCATCTTGGATTTGTGGTCATTACGGAAATGCCTCACCAGGGAATCATGGGGACATATCGTTCCTTGTGATACTGCGAACATAATCTAAAAGAATTAGCTCTGTATTGTGTTTTCTGCCTCGAGCCGATTCGGAACATACTGTTCCAGGACTAATTGGTTCTACCATAAGAAGCATTTTGAAATATTTTTAAAATATTCCGCAATCAGGCAGTTAATTTTCGCCCAGTTCTTGAGCTCACCTTTTATCATTTTTCTAATAGCGTGAGGTGTGATAGCCTGTGAGAATAATGGAATCGTACCACTAATAACAAATTAATCACACATGGATTTCCTGACAATTTTGAACCCTGACTCTGAGCACGGTACTATCATGACCTTATTTGTCGTTGTTGTTATTTGTTTTACACTTGACCGTCTAAGTTTTATTTCGTTGTCTAATATTTAACGGACTTCCGAAACAACGAAAAACATTCCGCATTTCGGAGTATCTATCGGATGATGATGATGATGATGACGAGTTGAAATTATTATCAAGGAGTACTTTTGTCCATATATTAACTACCTGTATCCATCATAGCGTACAGTACACCAAGGTTAACCAAGGTCAATGAAGTAACTGACGCACTTAACATGGGATCGATCGGAAATTTGTGACAACAATAAGGTTGACAAATCGAGAACAACGATTGCAATAGTTGACACAATAATATTGAACGCCGTTATTGGCTGGAAACCAAATATGACACACAAATAGGAATACGTGGATATTGATGGTGAACCCTAATATATACAAATTATTAACTTCCAAATAACAAAACCCAGGTATATACTAGTTTGAGCGTTTGAGTTAGCGATACGTTAATTCTCCGATATATAGAGGTCCATTGTCGTCGTCAATCATATGGTGTTATTGTAGGCTGAAGGACCGTAGGCGTGCAGATACAATGTCGACATGCAGTAATCACGTGACTGCACATAGAAAGCTTCATATATGAATAGATAAACATATGGCCGGCCTAGTACACATGTACTGATGCCTACATAAAATAGAAAATAAAAGTCGTAAATATTTGAGCTAAACTAAACTTTCTGTGCTATTCCCAAGTTGTTGTTGATGTTAATGTTGGTTATGATGATGATGGTGATGATGATGATGATGACTTGAAAAGCATTTTTTTAAAGATGATGTTGCCATATTTTTAGTTTCAGTTGCCTTTAATGTTATTCTCATTATTATTATTATTATTATTATTATTATTATTATTATTATTATTATTATTATTATTATTATATTAGCGTGTAGCATACTACACACACACACACACATACATACATACACACGCACGCACACGCACACATACACACACACACGCATACATACACATACACACACACACACACACACACACACACATATATATATATATAGATAACCGGGCTCTTCCAACTAGAGTACAGCTACATTCCACGTATATCATTCGGCTTGTTTTGCATTATCTTATCTTGAACTGAAATACATATCAGTGCATGTAACACATATTCAATAACATGGGTCATAAGCTTCTTAACATCTAGTCTCGTTCCCACTGCTTAGGCGCGGTGCATCCAGATTAAGAAGGAATATTACTGGTATTCCTAGTTTTAGATTTAATCAATGTGGTATGCCTTCCAAATGTTTCAATGAATTTAGAAACTCTGTGCGATAGTTGACTAATTAAGAACCCTATCAACTAACTTGTTACAGTGAGTGTAAAACTGTATGTTACTGGTGCACGTTCAAATTGGGAACATAATTTTTTTAATTAATCCAGTTGCAGGGACTCAAAACGCATTAGAGACACTTGTTGGCTAAGGCGCTTATATAAAATAGTACAATTATTGTATTATTATTACTACTAATATAAGATGACTTTATTATTCATAAAATAGTCTGTCTAACAACAAATAATCGCGTGGTTAACGAAGTACCACAGGGTTAGCTATATATCTTTATTGACGATATAACTAGTCAGGTAATTAACAACCAACTGAAACTACGAGAAGAAATGAGCTTTTCTTGAAACATTCCTTTGCAGATAGCAAGGTCGTTCAGCAAAAGATAGTTTTCAAATGCAACTAACCAATTGTAGCGAATCACCGGAAGCGAAAGGTCAAGATAAACTTTAGGTTAATTTAATGACATATGGCCTACCTTTTCCATGTCTCGTGCTTGGAACGTTAACCCGGCAACTAGTTCCCAAAATGATCAAGGCTATTGAAGTTGGTATAAGAAAAACTATCCCTTGAGCTGATAAACAATGAATTATTTTCTCAGGTGATTTGTTTTGTTTTGTTATCAGCAAATGGCAGACTTAATACGCTTTCAATTTAGTCATCATTCCATCCCCTCAAAACAAATGTTAAACTACAAGTCGTTATAACTAACTATTTATAATATCGGTATCTGAGTATGTGACATTTTAGAAGCAGTTTGAAAGGCTTTGGGTATATGACACTTTCTTGAATAACTGCACGAAAAATAAAAGCTCGGGTCATTCATTAGTCGGTCGTGTATAGCAGTAAAAAAGGATAATTGGATGAATTTCTGGTTCAGAGTGTTTTAGAGATAGAATGTCGTATACGCATCTTAATTGAGGTTTATTTTTGTCTTCTCAGCTGGTAGAGGGTTTATTTCAGACTTGTGTGACAATCAAGTGAGAGTATAATCAGAACCTGTATTGTTATTATTTAGGCTCGTTAAACATAATACATTTGAAAATAATATAATTTAAAGGATAGCTTCAGACTAATACACACACACACACATTATATATTCATATATATATATATATATATATATATATATATATATATATATATATATATATATATATATATATATATATATATATAACAATATATAGTAATAATTTAATTAACATAGTCACGAAAACCACTAATTAAAATGTTAGGATATGTATTCTGACCAGCGCACTTTTAGATTAATACTAACTTTCACAACTCACTCTTGCTATCTGGTGAGAGCCGAAGGAACTATGGCTGTGGGGTAGAAAACGTCTGGAAGATACAGTCTGATAAAAGGCACTTCATTGATGAGTCGTATTCAGAACATTCGTCATATATATATATATATGTGTGTGTGTGTGTGTGTGTGTGTGTGTGTGTGTGTGTGTGTGTGTGTGTGTGTGTGTGTGTGTGTGTGTGTGTGTGTGTGTGTGCGCGCGCGCGCGCGTATGCGAATGTGTGCATGTGTGTATACAAACATGGAATTGGACGCTTTTCACAAACACATATGTAACACTGTATTCTGAATATTAACTTAGGGTTGTAGGGGTCACATATGCGCAACCCCCGCTCCTCCAACAGACGCATCAAATGTTAGCCTGTAATAACTGGTGTATGTTGTGGTTTATGCAGGTTGGTCTTTACTATGCAAATGGAAATAGAACAAAACCCATCGAAAAAAGCCAGAGGGTGGATGGTTGTCTGTCAATGAAAACATAAACAGTATTTGTTAAATACATTTCTGAAATGATCCACCAGGTTCTCCATTAATGAGTTTAGTGCAGATTTGTTTGTACACTTGACGGACTAACTGGATCAATCATGAGACGAAGGTCATGATATGAAGTAAAAGATTAAAATATTTTAGCTGTAGACGGGTTGGAATGGAACGAATCCACTGTTAGAGGTCAAATAGTCAAGAACAGGTGAAGAAGTTCAAAAGAGACAATAGTAGCCTTATAGCGAACATTCCCAAGCTGATTGACACAAAACGTTGATTTGAGAGATGTTTCATCTAAAGATTAGTTGTGTATTGCGTCTAACGAACTATATTCTATTAGAAATACCGTACAAGTCGGACACTAGCTTGTTGACGTCCATATCTGACCGGGATAAAAGGTAATGAAGTAAATAAGGGGAACACTTGATTTGATGAGCGTCGACCCCAAACTCCAAACTCACTTCGGATAAATGACGGAGCGGCTCCTCGCCAGAAACGGAAAAAAAGGAATGACATGTCTGTGGCGTTGCATATTGGAGGATGAAACATCCGATAGACGTCGGTCGCACTTGGATTCCATTCCAGATCGTTCCCTAATCACTGGGCTACAACCAATGCAACGACCCAGATTTAAATACTCGGCCATGTCGCGGGTGTAATTCCCGATTCTTGTTAGAGTTCATTCATTTCGCCGTCAATCTCCGCCTTCGCTCTCACCCGCTGATTGTCCTTCACATAGTCACACCGTCGGTCTACGACGAACGCGAGGTTAAATCGACCTTCAGATCGACAATGCCGGCGCCTATTCAGATCGCACAGGGAGTCAACTCGGATGGAAGGCTCAACATATATTCGTCCGCTGAAATGTGGGCCCAGTATGCCGAACTCGAATGTGGGCGCCTGCTGCATGAATGACAACAACAAATTGCCAACGGCCGAACGCCGAACGGACATTTGGGCCCCAAAACGGTGTCAACGCCAGCAACTCTCATATAGACGGCCTCCTGATCTTTGGTTAGTTCAGTCATCGATCTTGGATAACATTTTCGCGTGATCTTCAGAATGTAAGTATTCGCTTAGCTGTAATAGGCAACTTGAGTATTTCGTATAAAATACGTGCTTATTATTTCGACCTGATTCTTTACCTGTGATATATTGATGATGATGATGATTATGAGGATGATTATGGTGATGATGATGATGATGATGGTGGTGGTGGTAATGGTGGTGGTGCTGCTGCTGTTGCTGCTGCTGCTCCTGCTGCTACTCCTGCTGCTGATAATAATAATAATAATAATAATAATAATAATATTTTATATAGTGCCTTAATCCACAGCCTGAGGAATGCTTACAAAGATTTATCCCCAGTATGACTTTTTGGTGCCATCAAAAGTGAACAGCACTCAGATCGCAGCATTCTCAGTCGTATATAATTTTGGATCAGATCGTTTAGATAGAGTGGTGCTGTTCCACCCAGTACTTTGAATGTGTAAAACAGGATCTTGTACAGCGATCTGGAGCGTACAGGATGCCAGTACAGCTGGGGAAGAAATGGTGTTATATGTTCCCTTGTGCGAGTCACCAGACATGATATTATACAACATTATATTGCCATAGCCCAGTCTAGAAATCATAAGGGCTTGGACAATGGTCTTCCACGATTCATCCTTTATGTACTTAAGAATAAGTGTTATTTTTTTATTTCTCTATCGGTGAGCTACGATTTATCCAGGTTCAGTTCTTTTCCTTGATGCCAAAAGAATTTTCTAAAACCTTCAGTAGTTTAGGATGATCAATTACATCAGAAGCCGCAGATAAATCAAGCATAATAATTACAGCCATGACTCCTTCATCAAGAGCCTCAACATGGACAATGTGCACATTCAAGAGAATAATTTCTGTTGAATGACCTCTACGATAAGAAGACTGATCATGGAGGTCACTGTGCTCTAAGTGCTCTTGTATACGCCTTGCTACTACCAAGTTGATCTAGAAGACTATCATTAAAGAAAAGATGCTGGGATATGAAAAGGATTCAATTATGGCAGTTTTCGGGGTTCTAGTTTTGCTCTACATGTTCTTACGAAGCACTTGGTACCATTCGGCGTTTCAGATACTTCTAGATTCTGGGGTCGAATCCCAGTGGCAGCTGTGTCTGTGAAATGTTTCATCAGTAAAAAAGTTTTGTATTTGACTTCACCTTTGCTATACAATATTGAACCATCGAACACTAACTGCTCTAAACGGTTTTGTATATGTATTTTTTTGTAATTTAAGGAGAATATTTCTCGATTTATTTTCTTAAGTCGAGATATCATTATCTGAGTAATCAATCAGTTAGAAAGGTTGATCATATCGATCTCCATGATTCTATACCGAAATAAACATAAGAAAACTGTTTGGTAACCGGAGGTTTACTGTTACTGACTGACTGACCGGTGGCCTGCTGGTGTTAATCTTATTCGCTTCTGTTCAGTGGCATATCATGGGTATGCTGACTGCACAAGGCGCCCCTCCCCCTTTGGGGGCGGCCAATGCTATAATTTGTTTTTTACTTTCTTATGATTATGAGGAATTTCTGTTTCTGTTAGGCTCCATTGGTCGAAGAACAACAACTAGGATGATGATGATGATGATTGGTGTTTTACGGTCATGTTTATGCACATGGTAGGCTAAATGGACTGACCGACCTCCAAATGTAATAAAGCGAAGTCAAAGATGAAACACCCTTCAGATATGCCCACGCCGTAGTTCGAACTCAGGTGGTAGTGATCTGCGTTATCAGTTAGACGACGGAGGCGCCCACACCGACTATGAATATACAAATAAACCACGCGGCGTCAACACGATAAAGTAATTGTAAGAGTCACAGAATCATATCTCCTTATGTTTTATTTGCAAACTTTGTTCTTGCAGAAGAAGATGCCAGTAGACGGAATATCATCGGCTTGGTTTAATAACCTTCATCCACGACCGGAGGCAGAATGTCGTTTGTTCTGCTTCCCCTGGTGTGGCGGTGGCAGCCAATTCTTTGCCAGATGGGGTGAAGACTTCGCTAACATAGAAGGTTTGTCAAAACATGTTGGCTTCGCCAATAAAACATTTACAAAATGTTCCTGGTAATTATAATATATATATATATATATATATATATATATATATATATATATATATATATAATATATATATACATACATATACGAGTTAAATGTTTATTATGGCAGATAATTGTAAGTCACAGGCTCATTTGACAAAACTTATGAATTCTTCAGCATTTAAGGGCAACGATTCCAGTCTCCTCCCATCATATAAGGTCCCTTAGACCTGGCCTGTTCAGGAACACCCCTTTTTTTATTTTCTTTCGTTTCATGATTTATGATGATAAAACAGGGAAAGTGCGAACACTTATTTCCAGTGTGGTCCCTTTTATTGAGTGGTTGTTTATATGAGCTTCCCAGTCACTCACAGGCGAGCAATACGGAAAGATGGAGCCGAAATACCCCGAGGGTGATCACTGCCAAATTGCATTACGTCCTTGGGGGGGTGTCTTTAACGTACTCCTTTTTTAATTAATTAAGTGGAGACGGCATCGCCATTTAACGTGGTCAGCCACCCACGATATTGTGACCTGAGAAATTATTCTCTGTAAAACTTTAAACCTCTGGATGGGATCGTGTGTCTGATCCTTGGCGGTCATAGCAAATCCACCCTTTAGCACACAGTGCAACGTGTGTAACCTGCTAGACCATCGGAGCCCACGAGCTATCTAAGTTCCGGATCCACAATGGCTTCATCTATTGGGATCACTTCTTCAAATTGATAGTCAGTACTGGACGCATCGTGGGTGACGGCCTTAATTAAGAACCAAGACCCGACGAATGGCGATGTATGGTCGCTTGGGGACATGTTATTAAGTTGGCTTCGTATTTGATCATTTTACCAGTTCTTGGCATTCGATTTCCTGGTCGGGAGAACCGCATCAAGGAGAGCATGGTCTCGGATATCTCGAAGATAATTACGCCGGTCTGCGATGAGATTGCCAAGAATTACTTCGACAAACCGTTCGCGTTCTTCGGCCACAGGTTTGTGATTGAATTAATTTAGTGACTGAAGGAGACCCACATGTATGATAATTGTAGGAGTAATACAGCGATCGTGTCTTTGTTTTCAAACAGAAGCATCTAAATCGTGTGAATCACGTTACAGTCAACCCCAAATTAACCGAACCTCATTTAACCGGATCATAAATAGATCTAGTAGATGTGACCTCAAGTGAACGAACATATGTTTTTTCCGGGTTCGCGGTTATTTGGGTAAAACGTTGTTCCTCTAAAAATTAAAAGATAGCAGATTGTGAAATAAGGGTGACTGGTTCCTTTAACCTCGGTTCTTGTCAAACCTAGCTGGAATATTTGGCTTAGTGGGTAAATCAATTTATTTAGACAATAATACAAAAATTCCTTCGATTAACTCAGTGTTGATATTATAATAATTACTATTTATACATGTAATAGTTCTATTGCTTTTACTACTAACATTACCACTAAAACTACTACTACCCCTGTTACTATACCTACTACTACTACTACTTCTACCACCACTCCTAATACTACTACTACTTCTACTACTACTACTATTTCCAGCATGGGAACAATATTCTGCTACGAAGCTGCTGCATACCTGAAAGAAAAATACGGCAAAGAACCGAAACACATTTTCTTTTCGGCAGAATACGCTCCTCATGTAAGTTGCTGAAAAAGGCCTAGAAATAAGATGTCGTTTATAATTTATGTTATCCAACGTTAAAGAGCAATATATGTAGGTATTGTAGCCCGTTTGCATAATAACTAATCTTAGATTACGTTATCTACAGGTATAGACAAATTTAAACACCACGTAATCGATCCAGATAAAATGACGGAGCTTTCTCCCCCAGGAAATGACATTCATCCCAAATTGGATCTTTTGTACATTTATTGCCCGAGGTACGGAGTAACCAGCCTTGTTAAAACGCACCCCCCCCTTAGACATTATTACAGGGTTTTTCTAACAGCCTGTATCTGATCAATTATTGCAGTCTAAAGTGAGGAAGGATCGTTTGGAAGACAAGACTTTAAAAGCCCTACACGAATACAGCGACGTGGAATTGATTGAAAGAATCGGCAAGCACGGTGAACAATTCGACCTTGTCTTATTATTCTAGAGCGCGTAATTGATCAAATATCGATCTTTTGGCATGATTGAGAGGATCGATTTATCATTTATACCCTACGCCTTAGAGTTAGTGATCTCAATTAATTAGTACGGCGATTGTTTCCTATTCAAGCGAAATTACTATCAGAGACTCAGCTAAAGGATGCAATAAAAAGACAATTATCACGGATGATAGGCATCTAACCTCTCGTCTAAATTATATAGTGTCAGTAAATTTGGTTTGTTCAATTTCCAGGAGGAACGCCAAAGATGTTTCTTGAGAACAAAGATTTTATGGTAAACACGTTCCTGCCGCCGTACAGGAATGATCTGAAGATGATCGGGATGTACTAGTAAGTATTATCAACATATCAGTCAGTATCTGTTAGAATAACGTTACCGTCTTCCTTCGTACATCATGCCTAAACGCCTGATAACAGAGCTAAGTGGCCTTTGTATATGACGCCTAAATGGGAGATAAAAGAGTAAGATGACCTTTGTATATGACGCCTAAACGGGAGATAACAGAGTTAGGTGACCTTTGTATATCACGCCTAAACGGGAGATAACAGAGTTAGGTGACCGTTGTATATCTCGCCTAAAAGCCATATACCAAGCTCGGTACGGTGTGTATAACAAGCCAAAGCACCAGGTAGCCTTTGTATCGCCGTCTAAAAGGCTTTAAGCTGCCCACCAATTAATTGGATGGTATATTTAATTCAACAACAACAAGTTCACACACGCGCATATATATATCTATATATATATTAGCAGAACTAAATAAAAGTAGCATTAAATCGAGTCAAGTTGGTTAGTTTCAGCGTTGATCACAGCAGGGATACGTACAGCCGGGACAAGTACAGCCGAGTAACGACTCTCTGAGGAAACATATCCCAGGAACACCGGTATGAGCTAGATTCGAACCCACAACCCGGAGGTAGTGAACATGTCTCTAAAATTGACAGTGAAAAGAATTATCTTCGTAGATCATCTAAAACCAGTTAGTGTAGTTAATAGTACGGATATCTGGAGGTAGTCTACTCCACAGCCCCATCGTCAAATGTCTCTGTGTGTGTGTGAATTAATATGTCCTTACGGCATTTTGGAGTCATATGCTATTTAAAACTGTATATTTATGTCAAATAAATTTAAAGCCAATCGCTAGGAAATTATTTCAGAACCGATTTAACAGATTCTCATTTCATAATCCCATAAACCACACACGAGGTAGCATTTTCTATGGGCCTCAAACGTCTGATCGAACTGTCTAGTAGGATGGATGGATGAATGTTGTTTAACGACACATCAGCACAATTTAGGCCATTCAGTTTCCTAGAATGTTTGGAAATAAAACCGTTTCGAACTGTCTAGTAGTCCTAAGTGTGACACAGAGTTCCTATGATCTAACCTCCCTGTAAATACAGGCAACGACAGCGTCTTCCACCAATCAATCAGATGTAAGGGAATCCTAGATAGCTCTGATGTTTCTCAGCCGCCTAAATACGCGTCCCGCGGACAGACTGATAGCGCAGAAGGCCTTTAAGCAATTCGGTTAAAATCCCGGGCTAGCTATATCGGAACGGTGTTTCAACCTTCACTACACTTCGATACCCGTAAACTAGAAGCATTTCATACGTTTACCTAAATGAAGAGTATAGTTCTCTCCATCATAAGTACAACAGGGAATCATCGGTGTACTTGTATACAGAACAGTACATCACGCAACACGGAGCTCTGTGTGACGACATCCCATAGGAATAACACAATAGGAGATAACATCCCATCAGTGGTCACCTGCTGTGATCTATTAGATAGTTAGAACTCTAACCACTGAAATAGCGCGGCTATTGAACGTTATTAAAGAGACAGTAACAGTGAATGGTGCACCATTTTGATAGAGACAGATATATCGAAGAATACTAATAATAATGCGGGCATCTTGTTGTTATTAATGGAGTATGATTTATTACGTGAACGGGGGCTGCTTCTGCACCGTGACCTGATTTACAAGTCTACCGCGAGGGGTTTTCCAAGAAGACTGATCTTCACACAAAACCGTAGCCGTAGAGCCACGAATCTATCTGCGACATTAGACATAAACAACCCACGGCACACTTACTAGCCAAAGGTAGCTTTTTAATCCCAGAACAAACGATTAGGACATGCATGTACTTCACTTGTGACGGCAAATTACCAATGGACAGGCAAACATTAACTAGCTTAGTGGTAGAGCCTTGTACGGTGAAAGCTTCCAGTACAGGCAAATAGTTCTTGACGAACCAGGTAGAGATGGAATCCGATGAAGTGTTAATTGAACTCCGAATAACAAGCCTGCGATTTGGAGACGAAGAGAACGTCTCCAATGTCTGGCGTTGCATTGAAGACAGTTATCGTCAGATATAATTCGATACTTAGACGGTATAGATAAATCTCGGATGGCTCACTTACCAGTGTATTTTAAATGGATTTGCAAGTTTGCATTGGACCACGCGCATCGCAATGACAAATGCACCAATGACCTACTTCACCTACTGAATATTAATTACTATGCGATTTGGAGTGATATGACTGGTTGGCTTACTAACTTATTAAAATCCTCTCCCGGGCATCCCTGGTATTTACTCTCCCGTTTTTATTTGCACGCGACTTCCTCCTCAATATCCAAAAAGCCCCTGACCTCCGCCTCCCGGGTTCGAACAATCCACCCGTCCACCCTTTTTATGTTCACCAGAATGTCATTTTCTTTATTTTTCTAGTCGGCCAATGAAAGGAAAGAAGCAGCTCTCTTGTCCAGTGACGGCCTTTGATGGAGACAGAGATGTCAATCATCACCTCTACGGTCAGTACTTAGAACCGACCTCATCCGAATGAGCCTGCTTACAAACAATAATATTTTTTTTTAAACAGCATCGCTTGTATGGATGATCTTACATTACCATATGTGAAATTTGAGTAAATATCATTTACAAAATATTTTACAGAGTTTTCCGAAATAACATCTGGACGATTCCAACAGATGAAGTTTCCCGGACACCACTTCTACTTGTTAAAGGAGGACAATACCAAACGACTCCGGGATGTCATAACCAGAGCCTTAACATAAACCTGCACCATACAAGATAATCAAGTCTAGACGATTATATTAGTTGCAGACAAAAGAGCGCGCGGGCGCCCATACGCATACATGGGGTATAATCCATGGTAATAATAAATGTTATCAATTAGAGCGTATTTATGTTACAAGATATGAAAATAACTAATTCAAGTGCACTCACAAACACACACACACACAGACAGAGAGAGGACGTTCTATCAAGGCAGACATCCTTGTGATAAAGTTGATGATATAAAGCAAATACTTTGATGAAGACACGGATAAAACTATAAGCCTGGAATTACGATACCGAGCTAGAATTAACATCAGCCAGTATGTACCGATACTGCCTTCAACGCAACTGACTGTAGCCATACGAACAGGTGTAAACAAAACACGGCTTCTCCAACTGTATAACAGATCCGTTTTATTCGCAGACATTCACAAACAACACCATTCAACAAAACGACGCCATACGGTTACATCAGCGGAATAGGTCACGTTGATCTTCACAGAGAGAATACTACCAAACAGATAAACATACCGCTAATAATAATAATAACATAGGAAACAGCTTCAAATTCCTGATATACTTAACAGAATTTAACGTATAAAAAACTAATGGAAAACCTATTTATGATTATTAGTATTATTATTATTATTCTTTCAAACCATATGTACTGCTACATAGCCAAATTGCTATCAATCAGGAATACTTATGCGTGCGTATTCCTGGTATTTACTCTGAAATAAATAAACATTAATAAAGATCATTACGGATTTAAAAGAACAGAGATCATGTGGTGGCCAAAAGCTGATCACCTTCCAGAAATATATTTCTTTAATAGCTGATGACTTGATGTTATATACGCCAAAAATAAGATTTTTTAAACTTTCTTCGATATCGCTCAGCACACGAAAGCCACAAACTGTCAATGAAAATGGCAGGCGTTCCATTGAGGAGGATACATAAATATTTTGAGCAACAGAAGAGCCAAATAACAGAACACTTCTGAAGCCAACTAACTGACAGCATTCAAGGTCAATGATTTAGTTCTCTCGATGTCATCTTCATGTTTTGGCCAGTGACAGTCCTTTTTCAGGTAACTGATTTATCTCTGGAGATCTTTTTGTCAGATATGTAATGATTGTTTCTCAGAATAGGAATAGCACTAACAGTGATGGGAAATAACATTAGGTTACGGTTAAGTGTCTTTTGTACTGCGTTTCTTCTGGTATCAGAACTGCTGCAGTGCTGTTTTCACTCTGCAAAGAAAATTAAAACAAATTATAAACTTTTCCTGTATGCAAAAGCACAAGCAAAAAAAAACATGCAAATAAAAAACCACAACACCAAAACTGGTTGCATTAAACTGATAATTAATGGTATCTTAGAAATGAAAACATTTACTACTATAGCACCGCATGAGAGATAGCGCATTATGAAAGCAAAAGATTCTGCACTTAATTCCTTTCCACAAAACACATTTAAAATTATGCTTTATAAATCTCATATAGAACACCACAGCATGCCCTTATACAATAACACATGTACCCATTAACTTACTTATCAAACAATGTTGTGTCATTTGTGCTGAGTAACTGCTGTAACAGCTTTTGAACTCCAAGTTCTCGTAACTTTTTCTGTCGTTCTATGGCACCTGTAATAATAACTAGTGGTCAAAATTTATTTCTTTAAACAGGAAAACTGAAATTGTATATTTTGCCTGTTTATTGATTTAAACTGGAGTAAATCCTCAAAGCTCTTGTATATCTCTATAGCCTAGTGAGCAGGAGAGTGGGATGTTTTTACTCATGGTCATGCTGTGTGAGAGGTTAGATGTTTGAATCCCAGCTGTGGCCCTATAGTAGGAGGAATTTTTCATCTAACCAGGGAACTGCCAAGGTTTTCTCTGCCGAATATGCTATCTATTGTAAATTCAAAATTTATTTAGAAATAGTTCCCATGGTTAAGCAGTAAATTACAGACAATATGCAGCTCCCTATTTGAGGTAGCTAAGCCACATAAAATATCTGCCATTTCAGCCATTATTATTATATAAATATATCAGACATGGGGTCAATTCAATTTTGTCAATTCCACTCCATTCAATTTGGTCAATTCCAATTCCACATCAAATTTATTAATTCCATTTTTTACCTACTCCATTCACTGATTGGAGGAGATACTCGGAGACGAAGCTTCTTGGAATCCATACAGACAATAGTCGTTTCTTAAAATCACGATGTCAGGAATAGAGCGCACGTTGGAATATTAAAAGTATAATGGGATTAATTAAGAAATTTACTGACAATGTATATCCCAAATATTTGTAGAGATTGCAATTTTAAAATAACTGTTTGATCAGTTTTAAGTTTGTATATCTCTAACAAGAGCTGCTCAAGCAGCAATTACCTTTACTCAAGGTGTGTTGAAATGACATAACAATTACATGACAATGCAAATAGCACAGCCCACTAGCCAAGACACTGTCAGTACAAAATGTCATACACCATCGTGGATATAACTGGGGAAGAACTATCATTGGTCGATATATTGGTGATATTCGGCCAATAACAATCAGCACTCATTCTAATAAATCCTCAATCAAATTATTGCAATTGGTGCTTGTTTAACAGCTAATATTGTTGGCTGGGGACACTGACACTATGGTGTTTGGCTGCATTGGCAGGTGGCAGCTTTAGACAGGTCAGTTTGAATGGGACTTGCATCAGGACTTTGGAAAGGTGTTATTTAATAGCAGACAAGTGGCATTAAGAGCAGGTTTGACTGTGTATGTGTATATATATATATATATATATATATATATATATATTGTTACAGAAAAGCCTTGGCTAAATTAGGATCCCTAAATCATAACTGTAATAGAAAGAGTAAGGAATACAGTTGATTGTGATAACAGATATTGTAAATATTATCTGAATTTAAATAATAGCGAGGTTGTGTAAAACGAGTACCACTTGACCACGTTGTCTCCACCGAATGAAAATATTGCACCAAGATATTGGATTAACATGTCACTTGTATCATTTATTCATTTGATGTCTTCAAATTACAAATTAGTCTTATTACGCGAACATTTATGTGAATGGTTTTGTGAAACATCCCTTTCCATGCTTTAAAATTATATTCAAATTTCGTGGAGTTACAACACTGTATTGATTTGGATGCACTTACCGCTTGAGTCGCCTTCCTGTTCATTCCACAAAAGGTTTGACACACAGAATGTAGCTGCTATTTGAAGTTTTACGTTGCTGTGTATCTGGCAAGGACAAAAGTACCACATTTTATACAACTATCAGAAGAGATGACTATTAACAGTAATAAATGTCAACAGAAAGGTGTTACTTAAAGTTGTTAACGAACATGGACAATGTTTAGTTTTTTAATAATGAGTCATTCTTAAGCATATAGTCATTTTAAGAAACCAGCCTTTTAAATGCAAGTGGTCTTTTATGACACATCCTCACTCTACTGTGGTATCTCATTGGAGAATTGGAGGGACAATATTTTAGTATTTCAGTGAAAATAATTCAGAGTGGCATGGTTGACAGGACATATTCTCTGGTTTTATTAAATACCTAAACAATTTTCTTATGATGAACTTTATGATGTTAGTGTGACTGTTATTGCAAGTACTAAATATTGAAACTACATACAGTTTGAAGACACTTAGGGTCTTGCACCATTATTGCCACTCCATGGGCAAGCTAAAGGTAAACAGTGGGTAAGCTTTGGGCTCTTATTGATCACCGACTAAATAACAGCTGGAGGGACTTCCAACTGAGGGAACAAAGAAAACAACCCACTCTAATTAACTCTATGGTCAGTGGAGTAGAGTGGGTTTTGGCTGCCCTGTGTGGTAACCAAATTAGCCATACCCTCACTTAATGTAGCACACCTCTGACTGCAGCTAAAAAAACACGTATATAAAAGATTTACTGGGGAACAGCACGACTAAAAAATGGCACCAACTTTAAAATTAAGCTATTTGGGAAAACAACCATTGCCAAAAAAGTACCTCAAAATCACAGGAAAGTAACACAAATATACCAAACCCAAAATATATAATAGCTATGTTTGTATAAAATGTAATCAAATCAATGATACCTGACCGACTCAATGAAGCTAATATAGTAATATTAAAGAAATTAACTAGTCACCATGTAATTCATGATCTTTTTTAAAACATCCTCATTTCCCATGATGAAATTCTTAGCCGAGTCTCCATCAGCAACGTTAGCTAGTATACAGAGTGCCTTAAATGGAGAGAAAATATCAGTTCATGAAAATAGTACCACTTCTAGCACGGGAGCAGAGTTCACACTGCTGTGCTGTAGTTATTCAAATGAAATCGGTGCAACGATTAGGTTATGATGCTATGCTAGATCAATGGCCATCATATTTATTCGTTGTTGTAAACGTATAGAAACCTGCTCTTTCACTTCCACCGGATGATCACCTTCCAGTATAAGTATCACTGCCTGCATCACCTGGGTGCCGTGAATCATCATAATCTGGTCTATGTGCTACAATCAAATAAGAGAGTTAGCAATATATGTATCACATTCGAGATTGGCGATTACTTGTTTTAATAAATAAAACACTGATTGGTGATTTTCTGCTGACATTATCCAACTTTTATTGGCTTTTACCAGCTAAATAAAACATTAGATAAGAATACGGCGTTGCATTTGTATAGCGAAAATATGCCACCAGAGTTGGTTTCGCGAGAATAGTCAGATTCTGGATGAGTCAGTGAGTTCTTGGTTTACCCTCAGTACCAGTTACTGCCCAGGGAAATCAGATCATCTGGATAAAGTATTTTTTTGAAATATGAAACACCCACATACACATGCAGCATTGGGATTTGATTCCAAGACCATGATGTCTATAGATACCAAATGTACTATAGGAGGGATGCCTGCCACATTCTGATCCATTAAGCTACTAATACCATTGTCTGTTATGATGTAGAGGCTTTTGGCTTGAGAGACAAGACAAAAGTGAGTATTAAATCAGTAGGAATAAATCATTGCTACTCAAAAGTGACATCCCTTATATAGTGTTGGCATGGGCCAACGAAGTTACAGCAGGGCTTCAGAAACAGAAACACGCACACACACATACATACACACACACATATATATATATATATATATATATATAGCTTTATTCATTATTTATTAGTGTAATTCAAAGCAAATTTTACAACAATCCTGATTTACACGAATCAACTAAGTTCATTAGAAACTATTGCTTTCGGTGCAGCAAATATGAAATTGAATTATGATAATGAACAATTAGGTAATCTCAGGTAACCTATTCCAAATGATCACCAATCTGTCACAAGATGCTAGAATAGGAAGGCATCTTTTATGTCAGATACTGACTGAAACTCCAGAACACACACACACACACACACACACACACACACATGGGTGGAGAGATCAAAACTAGGACAGACAGAAAGACGGATGGATTTGTTTTGCCATGTATAATAATTACATTACTGTAAGAGAAATAATCAGACAGACAGACAACAGACAGCAAACAAAATACATACAGGTTTTGTAGACAAAAGATTCCGAAGTAATCCCAGTGTTTTCATCAGAATATTGACATCAGGATCAGACAGCAATCTAAATAGATGCTCAGGACCTAGAGCATTTAGGATCTGACTTTTGACCTTTTGTTCTGCTTGAAATGCCATATTCTAAACAATAAAATATTACACACACATAATAATTTAAGGAAATGAATACAGTAGATGCTAACATTTAGTATGTATGTGTGTATGTGTGTGTGTGTGTGTGTGTGTGCACGCACGCGTGTGCACATGCACATGTGCATGCTGAGTATTTGAATACATATAAGCACGCAAGAACACAAGACAATACATGAAACTAGTATCCTTACCATAAGTCCCCATATGCCATTTAGCCTCAGGGCACTGTCTTCCTGTTTCGTCAAGTCTGCTAACAGTTCAACAGCTCCAGAACCTAATATAGGCTGAAAAATGTGATAATACATCACTTCCATTAATTCATATTTCACTTGTATGTCTACTAAAATTACCTATGATTTTAATGGTAAAGACAATTAGGAGATACACAGTATTGGTACAGCATCCATATACATATGCAGTCGATTTTATCACAGTGAATTAGCATAATTTCTAAATTATTACAATGAAAATAAAAAAAGCAATTGATATAACATAACAGTTCTTTAGATGTCACTCAAGCTAGTTCAAACAATTAGGCCATCACAATAATATGTAAGATTTCTGTGAGTTTTGGCGGATACAGCATGGCTTCATCATAACATGGTGTCTAGGGTGCATGAACACGAAGCATGTTATAACTGGACCAGCATGGTCTGTTAGTATCAGAAGGGGTTGATATAATATGACTTTTTTGCCTTGCCATTTTCTCAAATATTTTCTCCATTCAAGAATGTGAGCAAAACAATAACATCAAATAATTTAGGTAAGTGAATCAATAATTTGCTGTATTAATATTTAGATGAAACAATAAAATGTTTTTAATCCAGTTAGAATGATGAACTGTGGCAATACCAATAATACTAGTGTGTTGTCATATTGCCTAACTAAATGCTGCTAAACAGGAAACATTATTTTCCAGGACATTTCCAGGACTTTTGTCATTTCCTGAAATTTCCAGGACCTGGAAATTAATCTGTTATTTTCCAGGTTTTCCAAGATGAGTGGGAACCCTGTAAAGACATTATAATATGGAAGTATTTTGATTTACTGTAGAAAGGCATCAAAAATTTAATATCTTCAGTCCAGATAATTAGGAGCCAAACAATCCCACATTATATTCACTTTTTCGGTATGCTGGAATGGAATTGAACAAGATTAAAATAGATCAGCAGACATAAGCGTTTTGATGACATCATGTATTAGAGATACCAGATAAAAGGAAATGTTCACTTTCATTTCAACCTTTCAGGACTATTACAAAAAATCTACTCCCACATACTACAAATGATGTCAAAATATAAACATGATCAACCACAACTCATCTGTGGGCACCAACATTTTGAGGCCAGACACAGAACTGGATGCTCCTGAAGTCTGATATCACCTCTTACGAGCTGTTTGTATTACTCATTCATAACAATGAAAAAAAGGGTCAGCCACACATGTAATTTTGGAAACAAAGGTGTATTTATGAATATTACAGTATAATTTGTACTAACAGCTTTGTATAGTACCAATGGTAATTGATGTTTTTGGGCCACTTTTGTGCACATGTTAGGCTAAATGGGTGGAGTGGCCACCAAAGGTAATGAAGCAAAAGATGAAACACCTTTCAGATATGCTACTACTTAGACTACGGAGGCGCCCTTGTATGTTACTGAAATGGCTGAAGTAAACTATATAGTGAAATTCCTTATGAAGATTGTCTTGTTCTTTTGTAACAAGTGTCTACTGAGCTGCCAGATTTATGTAAATGAACCGACTATAGTATCAGTTAGTAGTAGTTACTAGGTTAAGCATAGAGGCAGGTTAGATCAGCCAGATTATCTGTGACTTGATGTGATCTGGATCTAGATGGCTACATGATCCCAGAGCTGCCAACATTTGAAAATTGGAAAGAGTAATCATTTTTGCACGAAATGTGACCTATGCTGGCTCACATGACACCATACACCACAAAACCATGTAATTTTTCATATTTATCGATACCAAAACAATTTTTAAGTATTCTTTTGTGAAAGGTTCAACTGTTTTATTTTTCAATTAATCAGATAATTAAGATTTAATAAGTCATCACAAATGTGCACTTTCAGTACATTGTTGCCCTAAATATTCTACACTATACTGAGGATTGCTGTATTATTTATCAGTTGATTCAGTTAAAAATGACTAAAAATCAAATCACATTGTCTATATTTTAATTTAAGTTCTAACATTGTATAGTACGAAGCATCACTTTTTCATGAGATTTTGATAGGTAGCACCCTATGCCTTATCCAGGAAAGTATTGGAATGTTTCTGCTGAGAACATGTTGTGCCTTTGGTATTGAGGGATACTTTGGTATACAAAGTCAAGCTACTGACAATTTTGGTGGATGTACTGTGGCAGAAATCTGTCTTGGTTTTCATGACCAATGAGAATATTCTTTCACGGTCTGCACTGCTGTGAAACAAGATCAAAATATCCACCATCACAGAGGCAATGATATCCAACTGTGCCATTCTTTATTTGTTTCATCGATACAAGCCACATAAATTACATTACTCTATTAAAATATAATTAAAATTAAGCTAGGTCATCATAAATTGATCACAACAAACATACATGTATTGGCCCTTTTTCAGTTTTTAGTAATTTCTTGTTGCCTACAGCGGAGTGACAAATAGTTCTGCCTGATATTACAATGTAAATGGACCATTGTAGTCATTCGTGAATAGTCTGTAGAATTATTCAAGGTTAACAGGCACAAATGGTGTTAATCATCTAATGTCTATAATAAATCAGTGTTACACAAATAAACAGATGACACATTAACTCAGCCATTATTACTTATTGATGAATGATTCTACCCATACATCTTCATGTATTATCAATGACACTTACAGATTGGTATTTTGGTTCAGTTGCTAAAATCCCACATTATCACCCATGTAAAAAGTTACGGAAATAAACACATCTAATCGTCACTGGATATAGCTTCATGTAGTCCACGTCATTGGATCCATCGTTGGTTACACTGAATGGTTGGTTTTACATCTGACTAGCAATTTAATTTGAATTATCAGTGGCTGATGTCTCCACAAGAACATAAGTTTTTGTGCGACCACTTTCAGGTTTTTTCACCATCTGTATATCAAGAAACATTGTACAGGTAAAATTATCACCCCTACAAAATTCTGGGCCCTCCTAGTAAAAATGCACCATTCTGATTTGCTGGCCCAGCAAAGGCTTTCAAGCCACATGCTGTCTTGGGCAACTGCCGTGTGATACAATATGCGGCTAAGACAGTGTCAGAACTGCACTGCATGGGACAATTACGGGAAAAGCCAGACTTATCGTAGTGTTCAGAGAACGGTTGTAATGGCGTAATGAAGAACAGAAAATCGTAATGATTCTGCAGAAATTGTAATGGTCAGCAGCTATGTGATCCTTGTGCCAGCTGACATCAGAACATGTGATATTATTCCTTCCCGCCATATAATCTGGCAGTCAAGGAAGTTGTAATGGGTACCCACCAGTAATTATAATTATTTCCTTATATCTATGATATTATTAGGGGATTTTGGGTTACCTTTATGATCATTACACATTTAATAATAATAATATTCAACTTGAATTACCCTTAGAGTCTAAGGCACCTTACATTTAAAACACAATTAAACATGTTCTAAGCTTATATAACATAAACACATTTTATACATAAATACACTGGTTGATATATTATTAATAGGCTAATTTAAATAAGTGGGTTCTAAGAACCTTACAAAACATTGCTTTACTTGATGCAAGTTTAATATGACTTGGCAACTTATTCCACATTTAAGTAATATTATCTCAGAGTGAACCTTAACATGGTGTCTGATTTTGTAGTGACTGAAAACTCTGGATGTCTGCATGAAAGCTGCAATCTAAGAAAGATGACAACAACAGGTAGAGGCTTCTGATTAAATGGAAAACATCTTATGCCCAATACTGACCTCTTTGCTTGGTGAAAATTCTAACAAGAGATTACATAGCGTAGATGAGGCTACAGCAAGCACTTCTTCATGGCCACTGTGTAAGACCTATTTGATGGCAACAGAAAATTAAAACGATTATAGCATAAACTGACAAAACTAAATGATAACACACAACATATAACTCTTGAGGTAATATTAGGATACCTTTCCCTATAAGCGTAGTAAAGATGTCTTTCAGTAACTAACACACTGTGATATTAAGCTCGTTCTTAATGTTTTCATTGATGTTTATATACATACAATCGGCAATAAGTTGAAATGTTTAGCCATGGCACTTGTCACACATTGGACATACAATTGAGGGGCAACTGCCCAGTGAAATATCCAAAACACACAAATTTCTGCCCCATTAGAGTGCCTTGACCAGCATTAAGAAAGGAATCTAGAGTTAACCTTCATCAGTGGTTTCCAGACTGTGTGATCCTGAAAGCTCGTCCTTAGCTGTTGTACTGAACGAGAAAGGCTGTGTAAACATCGGACAGCAGCCATCTGTACTTTAGTAACTGGATCTGATAACCCATTGACAGTGTGCTCCATCAGGTTCTCCGTCTCTATTATCTGTAAACAAACAAAAGCTGGAGTGTAAATATACGTGCAAGTGAGTGCAACTCAGTCCTTCAGTCTAGTTCATCTTCCGTGTGTGTGTATCTGTGCGTGCGTGTGTGTGTGTGCTCATGTATGTGTGTGTGTGCACATACATGGTAATGCCTGCACTAATTATGCATAGGATGGATATTTACTTTTTTTCTTATATCTTCATCATTGGCACCAAGTGAAGCATAGGCTCTGAAGGCAGCCTGACGTAACTCATTTCCCACAACAATATCATCCTGAAATGTAGTAAAAAATACCGCATATTATAATATGCGCGAACTAAACATCATCTATAGCTAAAATAAGCTGCGTTTGATTAATCGTTCTCAAAAATAAATCATATTGGTGGAAATATTGAGATCGATACAGGAAACTGCTTTGAAACACAGCATCACTACAAGTGTAACATGTTTAACTCACAGCAATTCAAAATAAACATAGAATTTAGTCTAAATAAATAATATAAGCCTGTATCTATAAACACAACAAAAAATATTAAATATTAACCTGATAAAATTATGGAAGCAAGCAAACCTTTTTGGTCGGCATAAGAGTAGAATCCAGTGGTGAGCCAGGATATTTGAAGTAGTCTGTTAAAGTGTTAATGATGTGATCAGAGATAGCCGAGATACGCTGTAGATTAATGTCCACTTCTATCAGATAGGCCAATGTCTCGGCACCTTCAACACGCTCCTCCCATGTTTTGTCTTGTTTACACATACGGATCAGTGTCTGTAGAGTCTAAAATAAGAACGACACCAATCATGACACCAAGTAGCCTTAACTGTAGAGTATTACAACAACAACGAAACTCATTACTGAATAAATACATCATTTTAACCAAACCAAGTCAAATCCTACTGAAACTTTTCAGTTTATGCCATTGCTGGTGGAACAGATGACATTTGAAATGTAAACAAAGAAAATATGAACATGACTATATTTGATGAATACATTATTAATTAAGAGCTTATTTGAATAAATGTGTTTTAACATGCTTTAAAAAAAATAGTTAATACGACTAGGCAACTTATTCCATAATGTTGGCAGAAGAACACTTAATGCATTCAGTAAATAGCTTTTGAGTTTGTACTTAGGTACAGCAAGGATCAGTTCACCCAATGATCCGAATGTTCTGATGTTAATTTCCTTGTTAAGTCCTGTCAAATAAACCGGTATCTGACCATTTAGTGTTTTATATGTTGCTCATGAGTGTTTTAGATTAGATCTGCTTATTTACTGGAAGCCAATGAAGTTCGTTTAATATCAGAACGATCTGGTCATACTTCCAACACCCCTCAACCTTCTGGGCAGCAATATTTTGGATTTGTCACAACTTTTGGATCAGTTTATCCGAAAGGCCAAGAAAAATGGAGTTGCAGTAGTCTAATCATGAGTTAATAAAGGTGTGGACCAGAAAAGTAAATGCATCACGGATAATTATTAGCTTTAAACTTATGATGTTCTGTATACGAAAGTAGCATCCCATGCAGATATCAACTCAGCAATTTCGGATGCTGGTCGAGAAGTACAATAAGATTCAGTAGGTAAATATCAAATCATTAGCAATTTCCAGCAGAAAATTAATAGAGTAATTGCTGAAATATGATGATGCTAACACAACCAACTCAGTTTTGACACTATTTAGTTGTAGTTTGTGAACAGGACTGTATGTCACTGATGCAATTTTCTAGTATCATAACAACCTCTTGCCTCTGTTGCACACTGATGACATAATAGTGTTTTAATATGACACACACTGTTGAATATCATGTGGATACATAAGTATCTATATTCCATATTTGTGTGCTATTCTGGAAAATGGAATAGTGCAGATGATAAACAGTATCGATCCTTGTGGCATTCTAAAACGGCAAGCACAGAATTTCAGACGGAGCATCCTCAACAGATACACACAACATACGAGTGAAACCATGGCAGTGGCTACGTGTGGACCCCTCGGAGTATCACCAGTGTATGACATGTGATCTAGACAATGGTATCAAATGCTGCTGATAAGTCTAGTAGGACCAGAACCACAGCCTTTATCAACAGGCTTTTTTCATCATCAGTTTGATATACCAGCATATGATGGTTTATTTGCATGGTTACCAGTTTCTCCAAGAATTTGGACAGTGCAAGTAAGCTTGACACAGGTTAAAAAATTTCAGCTGTTCCAAATCCAAATTAGATTTCCTTATAATGAGAGATTAAACTCGTGGCTCTAGTGCATTTCTGAGGTTGGCTATCTCGTCATGAAAGAACATACCAAATGTCTGTGCCATATCCTGGTTTGAGATACTAGTGAGAAGGATAATTGATCTACAATCTGACACATTTGCCACTACCTTGAAGAGAGTATGTCAATCTGTACTATTTCACCATTCTAGTACTTACTGTATACCAGTATACTCGCATATAAGGCACACTTTTCATACTCCTAAATCGATGCCAAAATCAAGTGTGTCTCATTGGCATAATTTAGGGGGAAATACAATAATAATGTTTTTCAACATTAATAATGAATATATGAACAATAAACAAATTGATTAGGTGTGTTTTCTCTGTTGTCTTACAAATTCAAACTTGACTGTGATAACGGCCATGATTATTTAATTCAATGCTCTAATTAGTGACGTGATCACAAAGACTCATCATTACTATCAAGATATGCGAGCATGTGTAACTAAACGGAATGGTAAATGAGGCCATGCAAAGAATGACCATATAGAAGCCACATCAAAGGAAAATGATTACAACAAACAATGTGTTAATTACTTCCAAAACTGACACATGGGAACTACTAATAAGCTACTTCAAACAGCATTACGGAAAAAAAATGGCTGTGCCCGATAGGTGATGACCGGGGGTCTCTACCCCAAACTTCAACAATATAAGCATTACAGAAATGAACGCAAAGCAGCAGGGAACCTGAAGCAGTCGTTGTTACCTATCATCACACAGTGAGTGAAAAGGGCCTGGGATTAAATTGACCCCGCCATCATTACCAAATCATTCTGCAATGATTTAGATGGCATGGAAGATGATGTATTGTGGGATGAACAGTATGACAAATCCGACCCGACTCCGAGGAAGAAAGCGACGACATGTATAATGAAATGGTGACACACAAACAGATACAACAGATGTTCAGTGAAGAGAGTTATGATGATGAATTTTGAGGTTTTGAATCGATATTGCTGATCTTAGTGCGTCTTATACGCGGGTTCTACTCCAGGGTGGTTTATTGGTCCTAAAAACAGGTGCGTGTTATACACAAGTGCGACTTATACACAAGTATATACAGTACTCTTCACATAATCGATCAGTTCACCCACTCCTCTAGACTTCTAATACATATGCTGGTGTACAATGAGATTAATTTTACTCCACAGTCATTCCAGCCATCATCTATTAGATTTTGCTTCCAGAACATTCTAATTCTACTATGTTACAGTAGCATGCTCAGTGAAGATCTTGGATGTCATGGGCACATGCTTATCGAGGATACGCTACCAGCTATAATTATTTTGATCTAATAAAGTATCCAGTGTGTCGGAAGGATCTGTGAGATTGCAGAATTTCTTCAGAAATTATTTCATATTGCTTGCCACATATTTCCAGTAGGAAACAGTTTTCTCTTAAGAATGAGGCATTGATACATCAGCCTAGACTACAAAGTGATCAGATAACGTGGATGTTACATTTAAATCATACAATATATTATGACTCTTGCATATTACCACTGGTTTGATGATATAACCTGATATGTGAGTTCTTTCTTTCATAGGTTGCACCATGTTAGCTGAATGTAGCACTTCAACTAAATGTTTAGTTTTGGTTTCTGCTGATTTGTCTCACTGTATATTGTAGTCAAAAGCAATGATCACCCCATTAGATATTGAAGACAACTCATCTATGAGGGTGGCAAATTCAGTATAAAAAGTATGAGCTCTTCACTTTGCTCTTCTTAATTGCATGGAGGCAATATATATGATGATGATGATGATGATGCGAATACTCAACCCTCCAACCTTCAGAATAACAAGGACACTTCAGTATGACTTTGCCTTAATGGTTGGATTATCTGAAACCTGATGTAATCATGATAACAAATACCTACACCATCACCTCTCACACCTATGTTAGCATTGCTTATCCACTTAGCCAGGTTTCAGTCAGAACATCATCATTAATCAGCTCATCAAAGATGTAATAATTTATGCCTAGGAACATGCCTTTTGGTACCGCCACAGCCACCATGATATGTCGGGGCACAAGCTAATATGGCAGCTTGTTGTACGTTATTCCAAGTATTAGTGTTCAAGTGCAAGTCATTCATACAGGGTGCTTTTCTCATTGAAAGTAATTCAGCTTGTAAGTATACCATTGGTTGTTGACTACCTATATGGTAGCACAAAAATCACAGAGCTAATTTAAATGATACTCCTGACATGATCCGAGAACCAAGATCGGTTCCCAGTCACCCAAAACTGGCATAAATTCACAAGAGGCCAAAATCAGCTGCCAGCGTGCTCGCTATTACATAGTTGGGTGTTGTATTTCTTATTTCAATTTGAAATATATAATCAATGTAGGTACAGCTGATGTTTTCATCAATGCTCAGTATAATTGATAGCATGAAAACCTAGGAATCCATCAACAAATAATGTTGTAACCGGTTTTGCTTGTAACCAGAATTGAATACCAAGATTTAACATCAGCTCCGAGTTCAAGAATAATTACATCAGACACAAGGCATGTACCTGAAAAATTTTAAATTAAAAGAATATTTCACCTTTTTGGATATCAATGGATCAGCTGGATCTAGGGCTCCTGCTCTACACAGGTAAGTCAAACTGGATAATAAAACAAAGGCAGAAACATTTAAAATAAACAAGGTGAATGTAATACATTTTAGGTTTAAAATAGGATGTTTAAGAATACACAATTACAACCCATTTCCAAGAAATATTTTCTACTTTTCATTTCAAAACACAGACCAAAAAGGTACATAATTTAAACAACTTACACATCAGTCATACACCCATATTTTACATTTTACAATCACCTTACACTGCATAAATCAGCAGGTAAATTGAGCACACAATTCTCATTGTGCAAAATGAATTGTGTGTGTGTGTGTGTGTGTGTGTGTGTGTGTGTGTGTGTGTGTGTGTGTGTGTGTGTGTGTGTGTGTGCGCGCACATGTTTACACACCAAACATCACTACCATCTGTCTCATACATTTAACATATCTATATTTCTATAATTGCTTGTAAAATGTTGACATTTCTGCATCTAAAACTATATTATTTTAAATCTAGCTTGTAAAATGCAGGTAACTATTGTAAAATTATTTAAAATCTGAGCAACAAAAATAGTAATTGACTTAAACAAAATGAAGAAGGCAAAGTACACAACAATACTGTTAGTTCAATATATTAATGAAGGAGGTAAGCTAAATGATTTTCGGTATCACAGCTACAGTTGGTAAATACAGCAAATACATCAAAGTAATTGAATAACACAAGCAAAAAACTAAAAACATTTCATAGTTATTGAAAAAAAAATTCAAACAGAAGACTACTGTAATCTCCTGTGTATACTGTTCACTCATGTATAATGCATACCTGTTGTTGAACAGAAACATGTCCAAAAAACCTGGTGCAGCTGGACTTGCACACCATTTTTTTCATAATTATGTACACCCTCTGTGTATGATGGCCTGATATGGATTTTACTCTTAAGGTCCCCAAAAAGACCAAAAGGTGTTTGTCACAACCTTTGATTTCCATTTGTAATTGATTCGATGTTCTAATTAATAACCAAACTTGTCACAATTGTGAGCAGTGATTTCTATTGGTCAATTAACTATGACACAGGTAGATCTAAAAGTTGAGATGTTTCGCAAGTTTTTACAGTAGTTTATTTATCTTTATACCTTGTATAATGATTCTTTTGATTATTTGTTAATTTAAGATGATAAAAGATAATAATTAGAAACAAAGAAATTAAAAGATTTATTATAATAACCGTGAACTCAGTTCACTCAAGTTTACAGTTGTATAGCCTTATTATGACGAAATTTTCAATGACAATTTTAAGTAGATCTCTACAAAGGTCAAACTATTTATGTATGGGGAGTAAATTTAAAGACCAATTTACTGTAGAAATTACTGAAATAATTTCAATGCACGGTGTTCAGGCGGGTCAGCGCAAAAATAATAATAAAAAGAATAAAAGTCGATTTTAATTCCCGCTGGTTTCAGCTGTGATCGGCAGCTTTGTAAAACAAGTATTCAAAAAACAATGACCTTAGCAATAAAATATGTCTCAATTTAATTCTTTAAATTTTTTTTACACATTTAGTTATTGTGTATAACACGCACCCACCCTAAAAACTATGGAAAACCGTTAAAAAAAGGTGCGCGTTATACGCAGAAGATTATGGTACTCAATGAGCCACACAAAACTACATAAACTGTTTATAAATTGAACACAGGTTCATTGATACTGTTTATTCTGTCATCATAAAATATGCAATTCATTAACAAAAAAACAACAAACTTCCGTTTACATCACTACATGATCAAAGGACCACATAAACCCAAGAAACAAATAAATATTACCAGAATTTTGAAAAAAGCTATAAATAAATTACAAAACTATTATCATTTTTTTAAACTTCTAAAAAAACAATCAATCTTATGTATAAATCAGCAAGATGGACACAATAAATCCATTACATGTATATCTGCAGCAACTCACCACTTCGCAGCTTGCATTTGCATTTCTGTTGTTTTGTCTCTCGCCAAGAGATGTAGCAAAAGGTTTGGGATCAGTTCTCCATTATACGTGGCTGAAATATAGAAAGAATAAAGCTGTTACAATAAAATAATAATAGCACCACAGACATTTTTGTTTATATGACAAAAAGGCAAGAAAATAGGAAAATGGCTAAGCAGAAACTTTTCCCCCAAAAGTGCATAACAGAAGCTTTAAAATATATTTTTTAGTGAATGAGTGACTAAATCAGAAGTTAGCTTTTGTAAACTGTTTAATGTCTTTTGGTTATGACAGTCAGTACATCAAAATAATGAACATTTCTGCGTTGTTTCATCATGGTTCAAACAGCCAAGGAAATTTAATTTTCACAGGACATTTCCATAACAACATTACCATTTTTCAGGACAAAGTATATAAGATTTAAAGGCAAATCAAGACATGTGCAAAAAAACATTTAATATTTATTCAATGTATGATCAATTATTGAAATTTTAATGGTACAGCCTCCTCCTCCCCCCTTCCAGATCCACACAGCTTTATTTAAATTTTAACTAACATGGCATATAAAGACCATGTACATGGACTATTTTTCTTCTACAATCAAAGTTTTCTTCTACAGACATAATATTTATTCACAGACTTTTTTGTTCTAAGTGGATTTTTTCACAGCCAATATTTTTTCCGGGACATTTCCTAATTGTTTAAAATCAATAACATTTCCAGGACCTGGAAAATGAATTTGTTATTTTCCAGGTTTTCGGTGATGCACAGGAACCCTGCTTCATACAGATAAACAATAAATTATTTGAACAAAGTTCAGTGAAGATAGTAAAAACAAATTAGAGAAGAATAGAATGTGGCAACAAATATGACATAAAAACTTTGCAAAAGATGAAGCAATTAGTATTTCAGTAATAGACCTGTTTGCATAATCCAGTTTTAAGAATATCATTCAATGGATGTGAAATTGTCATTTATAAATTGTGAGACTGATTACTGAACTAGCGGAGAGCAGATCGATTATAATGACCTACCTGTGGCAACGGCCAGAGCCACTTGCTGATTCTGGTGACACAGTTGGGCAAAGCATTTTAATGTTGGCATCTGTACCCTGTATATGTTTGATGAAAGCAACGGCGCCAGAGCAGCAATGGCTCCATTACTACAGAGGATAACTTGGTGGTCTGTAGACTGGAAGAAGGTAAATACGACAGGAATCAAAACACAAACTCTCATCTGGAGTAGATGTAATTGGTGGGAATACTGCTGTGCTAATTTGACAGACAGAGATATACTAACCTTGCAGCATGCTGCAAATATGTGTGTAATACATTCCTGTGTGCATGGTGACTTAGATATGATCTGGATCATCAAAGGAATAATAGTGGAATCCTGAAAACAATGTTAGAAGAAAACAAGTTATTGCTCAAACTAAATAAACCATGTCTAAATAGTAAAAGTGGCTTTACTAGAATGACATCTTTCTTTCTAGTTCTGACTTAATCATAAACTGTTATCACTCTTATTTATAAATATTTAAAATATTTATAATAATTAGAAGTTGAATATTATTAGATATATTATTAATGATAACAATAATATTTCTTAAATAAGTAACACAGGAGTAACACATAGTAGCTGGTTAGATACTCCATGTAACAATAGTTAATTCAAAATGTTCTATATCAGAGAGCAAATTAATAACAATTATCATCATAATGTACTTTCTCATAGAGTCATAGCCTTAATAATAAACAACAAATCACACGTATCCATTATACTTCTATTTAGTCAAAATGATAAATTGTTTGATTAAAAATGTAAAAAAGTACATTACCAAGAAACAAGTCACCAGTCAAGATGAATATCATATAATAGTCCAATATTACCTGATATATAGCATCAAATGGAGCAATGGGATTGCCAAATATTGTCCGTAAACATCTCAAGCATGCTTCTACATATTTTAAGTTTGAATGACTAATATCTGAAAGAAAACAAAACAATGTTCTATTCATGGCCTAATCAACCAGCTATAGTTATTTCGAATATAAATTTTGTTCTATGGCTACTTTGCGGATTAAACAGTATCCAAAAACAGGCTAACCACCAGTTGAACCTAATTTTAATGGACTGTCATGAAATAAACAATTAGTTTCCCAAAACAAGGATCTTGCAGTAATATGGCAGTTTATGCAGTAATGAGTTTAGTCAACTTGACTTGTTTAGCCTCGCGGGTGGTCATTCCTGGAATATATGAGCCCATTCTAATTCTGGAATTGCTTATTTATTTTAAAAAAACGAATTGGAATTGATGACTTTGGAATTTTTCATTCAGAAATATTTCTTTCATAACAATCCTACTTGGAATATAAACTACTCTGAGTAGGTATTGCAAGTAGGTACTCGGAGTAATCAGTGATTGGAGTAGGTAAATAATGGAATTGGAATTGATAAATCTGGAATTGACCAAATGGAATTGAGTGGAATTGACCCCAAGTATGTCATCAGTATCTGTGTAAAGATTTTATTTTGAAATTAACTGAACTTTTCAGATGAAGATTTTAACATATAAATATTAATTCAGCTTCTTTATTAGTTCAAGTATATGTTTTGCTATTATATTGTGCATTTCATATATTTAAATACATAAACAAAAAATAATGAAACAAAACAATCAACATCTTATATAAGCACAGCAGCAGTCGTATATTAGATCTTTGAAAAAAGTGCCTTTCAAACATACTAGTAAAATCCTTTAAGAATTTAAAGAGCTATTCGTTACACATTCCATTTTCAGTCCAGATAACGTTAACAGTTCTGTTTACATTAGCAGTTCATGATATCAATCATATGGATACAGCTGCTCAGACGAGAGCCTCAGATCATACCTTCTTAAATCTATGGATCTCAAATTTCTGGACCCTAAGATATTTAACATCAACAGTTGTTTCTTATAGTTTCATCCATAGCTATGTTTAAATTAAGGAAGCAGCTCGAATCTGAAGAAAAAAAACAAAGATATATTTCTTTGTCTACTTTCTCTGACAGGAATGTGGTACCCCTTGGACCCCAGCATTTCAGCAGGCGCACTCACATATTCAGTAAGTGAATAAGTAGGGTTCTAATGACACATCATCATAAACAAAAAAAACAATAGTTAACTCCCATAAAACCAGCAGCTAAATTTTAAACTTCAAACCTAGAATAGGTGTCAGCCCATCTATTGATTAGTTATATATTTGCTTTCTGTCTGACCACCCGTTTCAGGTCAGCATTCAAATCCCAGCCATGTATGTGTTTTGGGTGAATGTTTCTCCGGGGAGGAGTTGCCGCTTCTCCATATGTCCTAGGTGTTGCTAGCACTGAAGCTAAACAAGCCACTCACTCACTCTTTCTGTCGGAGAAATAAGTCTGCTGTAAGGGTAAGTATTATCAATATTCACCTTTTAGCAGAACAGAGACAGCACCTGCCTCTATCAAGCCACGGATGTTATCCTCAGTACCTTTGGCCAAGCTGCCAAGAACAACAGCGGATTCAATGCGCAGCTCCACTTCATTGCTCTCATTAATCATAAATTCCAACAGTCTGAGAATGAGAACAGTCAATACCAGATCAATTTATGTCATCAAACACTGCAGCAGTAAAACCTTAAACCACTTTACATGTCAATTATTTTAACAAAACTAAATTCAACACTGTAACTTCATTGTGTACAATTAACTAACTTATTAAATGTTATTTAAAACAGTTCACCTTGGCACAATTCCCATATTCATCACATGATTCTTCTGTTTATTGTTTCCTATCACCATATTTTTTACATATCTGAAGAATTAAATGAGAAATTATGTACTAGACAACTGACATTGTATTTGCATTGTTATATAAGTGAGGCCAAGCTGGGCATGCATGATACAGAACAACAACAGCCAGAATAAATCTAAGCATCAAATATTTATTGCAAGGCGAAATGCACTGTCACTATGCTAACAGGCTACTCAAAACTGGTAATACTTTCAGAAACATATTATCAATACTGAATAGTTCATACGAACAAGTCCTCCTGTACAATGCTGAATACTGCAAACTATAGAGAAACTTTATACAATGTAGAGCTGATAATACAACACAGGATTAATAAGCAAATAGAAACATTTCAACTATACAAATTTCAAGCAGAAACTAAATCCGTCAGTTACAACTTTGACTAAATGAATAAATCGAACATTACTGGAGTAAAAAATTAATTACAGTATGATATTTAAGGTCCAAAATTACAAGCATCTAAAATCTAAGACTGGGGTTTAGTATAATAATTTTCTAGATTAACATGTGCTCAATAAATACTGTTTCTAGTTGTATATTTATTTATCACTACTATCTTATTTTATTTGTCAAAGTGTGTGAAAGTATGTTTTATGCATAGAATACAACCACTCAAACACTTCTTTATTCGACAATTTTGACTCATCAAATACCTAATTGTATGGCTAATATTATCAACTAATATCATGTTTATATGTTTAGTTTAAGTTTTAAGGCTGTATTTGGATAAATATTCAACACCTGGGCTCCAAATATCACTACATGATACAGACAGAATATCATAGTAAAATCATTTATCTATTCAAGGATTAGCAACATTCACATAAAGACATATAACCTCTTTGTTTAAAATAGTTATTATTTTATTTCAGTACTGGTCATACCTGGGACTTGAAGGTAATAAAAACATCAGATGAAACTTGACTCAGACACTGGGGTTCAAATCCAGACCTTAAGATCCAGAGCAAAATACACTATCAACTTCGTTATTGGAGCACCTACATTCTTGTTTATAAGTCACCAAATTAATTATGCAAGTTACTGATTAATCATTTATAAATATGCAAAGTTTACTGGGACAACATCAATACCATATTATCTATCTGGAACGCTTTTGCCAAAGAGCCATTAAAAGGTTCAACCAGAGAGGCAAAAATATATAAGGATCAGTGAAACATTGATGAATAAGATGTTTACTGATGTGATAGCTGAAAGAACTTTACCTCTATCACATACCCTTTCAATATCATACCAGTAATTCATTTAAACTGCAAAGAAAAATAACATCTGAAAATAAAATCTACGGTAATTTATTTTAACATTCAAAGATGGAAGACCAATGTGTTTTTTTATTAGAGGTTTCCTTCATAAATTTCTAAGCTGGATGTTGTCAGTTTTTATTTTTGTGTAAAAGCCAATCTGAGTCATGATAATGCTAAAAAGAATTACCAGTAACAAAAAATGGTTATTCTGTATGTCTTTCTAATGCACACCTGCCGACAAAGACATTCAACAGACGTCAATGACATCAAACAGTAATGATGTTGATAATAAAATCTCTTAATAAGATTGCCTTTTCTTTTCAAAATAGCATTTTATTTGTGATTGTGGACAAATAGTGAAATTTAATTCTATTTTACAATCTTTGCAATAACTATCTAATTTCCACAAAACTGTTTGGATAGTGATTCATGCACCCACAGATCTGGGAACAAGGTGGGATTGCCGATTGGTACTGGAGTACATAATAAAAATGTTGACATTTTTGCGCAAGTTAATAAATTTTTCATACATTAAGATCACTAAAAAAATTAGATAATTATTTTTTTTAATTGTCCAAAAACTATCTACATTGTACAATATTACAAGTGCGAAATTTGGATCCACACACAAAATATGAAACCTGGATCTGACATGTGGAGTTACACTTAATTCATGACCAAGGGACAACCATTCTGATAATTAGTACCCATCATCAACCATATTTCTTCATGGACTAAAGGTTACAGACCATTGGTATTGATTACATTTACAGTGAAATGTTGGGAACTGCCAGAAGACTTAGGCACTGCCATCTTTTATGAATGTTTACACATTATTTCATGTTTACCTGTTAATAAGATCTTATTTGTGGTCTACAAATTTTATTCTGCTTAAAAGTGAGTTCCAGTAAAATTTAATCTTTGCATTTCAGTTTTTTAGACCAATGTCACGATATCTGTGTATTGGCAGGTTGATATCCAGTGTATAGAAGAAATATGGGATGAGCACCAACTGAAGACTGGATTCCTCATTGAACATCGTGTTGCATACCTCCAGGTTGTAGGCTCTAAGTTTGATTTATACTTGAGTCTATGGCTTATATCCCCAGGCAATTGTCCCTGAAGCACATGTACCAGATGTGACCAGTGCCAAAGCTAAATAACTCAACTCTATTCCATATAAGATACACTCAGTCATTCATCCAAAAGCAAACAAAACCCTAAGTTAATAACTTCCATCATCTTTCTTCGGTTAATACACAGCTGTTACTGTTACTTAGTGTAAGTACTTACTTTACACATGGCATCCACCTGTCAGATTCTTGCTGGAATAACTGCTCAAGAAGATTCTGATCATCAACCTCCTGTCATCCAAATACAAAATAACCATATTAAGTAATATCATAGCAATAGAAAATCATGCTAATGATATGTAACTGAATTAGCTAAGTAAGAGATTTACTTATATATCATAGCTTAGCTAAAATATACTAATATCAGGCATGAGAGTGGCCTTTGAAAAAAAAAAAATCAGGAAAGGAAGCTGCATAATGAAATGAGTCACATGTACCTGGGGATATGGGGGGATTCAAATTTTTTTTAATTTTTAGCATAGGCTGAAACAACTAGATTGGGGATAAAACATAATATTTGCAAGAGAATTTCTTTCAAACCATCAGTTTGACCAACTCCCCATTACTAAAAATCTAATTTTCAACTCTGGAAAACTCTTATCCCTGTAATATTCGGTGTAATACAGAATTCTGTGCTTCAATTTTGTCTCATACATAAAAAATCATATCAATCATTCACCATTTGATGGTGTAATCTCATATTTTAACTGAAGAATTAACTTACATGCTGATTACATTTTAACTATAATCCCAACATAGCTAATAAACATATACTTTTAACCAAATTTGTTTTTTATTTAACACTTACGTTCACAAATGATTGTATATAACTGTAATCACAGCACACAACTAAAAGTTACCTAACATTTCTTGCCCTAATACATTTACTTTAAAAAGTAAATAAAATAGTAAAATTGTGCTATTCTTAGTTAATCACTTAATACTTATAAAACTTCCTCTGGCTGACCAGTAACCATAGAAAAAAACCACCTTTTGTCACAAATAAAGTGCTCAGATCTTTAGCGCCATTTTTAGTGAATATATACTATTTTGGGCGCCTCTGTGGTCTAGCGGTAGCATGTTGGACCACAGATCACTACCACCTGTGTTTGAATCATGACTTGAGCATATCTGAAGGTTGTTTAATCTTTAACTTCGCTTCATTACCTTTGGAGATTGCTCGGCCCATTTAACCTACCATCTGCATAAAAGTGGCCCTAAAACACCAATAATCATCTGAATATATACTATAATAATTATTATAGGTTTTTGTAAAATAAATATGTCATTTGGTGACAAAACAAACTAACAAATAAATCTAGTTTTAAACAGAACACTTCATAGCAACCGATTTTCAAAAAGTGAAACCAAATGAATGTGTGCAGTAACTGTGTTTAAGCAAAATTCCAATATATATCTAGTTTTTTATATTTATATATTTACAACCACCTCTTTGGCCACATAGGTAGAGCGTGAGACTATTTACCTATGCCATAGCTATGGTCATTCTGTGTGGGAGGTCACAGGTTCGGGCCTCGGATGTGGCACTATAGTAGGGGGAGTTTTTCATCCAAGTAGGCAACTGGCAAAGTTTTCTCCACTGAACATGCCATTTATTCTAAATTTATTTAGAATTAGTCTCCGTGGGCGTGGAGAATCTGTTAATTACAGACCATTTGCGTCTCCCTCATTTGAGGTTGCCAGCCATGTAAAAAAACGGCCAATTCGGCCATTATTATTATTTATAACATGTAGGAAGGCGAAGGGTAGAGTAAGGGTATATATGCCAATATGGGAAGCCAATTAAATGTCCAGATGAAGTGAGGGTGAACTGTCTTACTCTTAGTCACTTACTGACTTAGTCAGTTACTGAGTTAGTGGGCGATGTGTCGAACTGTCTTACTCTTAGTGGGCGAAGTGTCTAGTAACAGTTCTAGCAACAGTCTTAATTAACTGTGTACAATTTTCCATTATTATGACTATATTAAGTAATTTTAATTCTATATAGATACGAAACTCCTAGTTTGCAGATTAAAAGACCCACCATATCTGAAGGAATCATCTTGTTTAACTCCAATTTCCAAGAAGCCTTTGTTTTTTCCGGAAGTCAATTTAGTGTTTAGTTTACATGGAGTTATTTTCGCACGTTTGTTCTAAATATTGTACACATCCGTCTTGAAGAATGGAACTGCACCCATCGAAATATCCACCCACCAAATAACGTTTTTCTCATTTTAGACTTGTCTGATGTTGATATGAACGACGCTGCTATTGTATAGAGTATAAACATAATATAATTCAGACTCGTGATAGACGCCATTGACGGTGTTGCACTTGACTTTTTAACGTATTTAAATAATTATTATTTACTCATATTGCAATATAAAAATTTCGCTTTAATTAGTATTGATAATGTTATATATATATATATATATATATATATATATTCTTATGCAGCGTACGTGAGAATTGTGATCAAATATGCGAAACTATTAGATCTAAGACTAAGCTTCAGTATATCTATATTTGTTAGTAAATTTTAGTTTATTTGTATTATTTTGATAGGCATGAAAATAAACATGGCTGCTGTTTTCCCAGTTTGGGCCGACCGAATATAGTGTCTTTATCATAATATAAATAGGTCTATAGTGATCTGAAGGGAAAAACCTTATTTTTATTTTTTTGGAAGAAAGTTATTAAATATAAAAGTCTATTAATATTTTTTAAACTACAAAAAAAATAAAATATTATTATTAATTATAGTTGTATTATAATATTATTTTAAAAAGCCGCGAAAGTAACTCATATTATAAAACAAAGGCGAAAGTAAATGGAGCTCCATCATTCTCGATGACGAATATACAACGGACCGAAACAAATTTACAGGCGAATAAAATCGAGGGCGAATAGTCCATTTCCCTATCGGACTGTTAATTTTCTTATTTTAAAAGTTTTTATTTTATTTTACTGGTTAATAGCCCTACAAGATTTACAACTCAGATAGAAAGTACGTAGGATATTGCAATTGTATAATTAGCGCTTATTGTAATCTATGTAGCAGTTTAATGGTAGCTGTAATATTGACTACTGGTATTATCGCCCAGTCCCAGGCGTTTTCCTGACTGATATTCTAGACTCAATTGATAGGTACTTCGATAAACCGGCTTAGGCCACCGCGGAGTGCTAATAACGCTTTTGTAACGACCTTAAAAAATGACCGACACCGCCCTCCGGAAAACTCGTTTTATGCGTCGCTGGGCCTGGGTCCATTACCGATTACGTGATAAATTTTATCCGGTGATTTTGTTCCCGAATGGTTCATGAACAAGTACGTCTTCATCTGATAATTTTCTGATTTCCGTGCAAAAAGGTGTATTAGCGCGAAAATAGGTGATTTTGACGCCGTTCGTTCATATTCCCATCGTAACCAAATGCCTTAGGCTTAGTCTTAGAGTTAGAAAACTATACCTACAAACGCGAACAGTTATATCTTCCCTCAGGAAAAGTATCATACTTTAAAACACCCGCGCCAGTACCTCATCAACCATCGCTAAAGCACTGTTCCTGATTGTAGGCTGAATTTTGGACTGATTTTCAAATATTTGTAATCCGATAATGCCCAAATCTACTGCTATAACCATTTCAGATGTCATAGTTATAAATATTTACTGAATATAAGAACCATACTTGAAGGATGGGAGAGATTTTGGTGGGCTGGTGATCTTTGGTGGTTAAAATGATAATCTGAGCTTAAGTTTGGATGCAACATCCTGTGCCCCCCTTAAAGAAAGTATTAAAAATATCACATTATCTTATGCAGTATGCTTTCATCACAATTAGATGGAGCGTCACTAGTTAGTGATCAGTCATTTAAAAATACACTAACTGACATGCCCTGCTTTCATTATTAGTTATTGGGAAGTATTTGAAGGAGAAAAAGATTCTGTAGATAATAAACTTAAGTTTAGAGAGATTTTAATGGGAGATTTTGAGTCAGCATAAACTGTTATTTTTTAATAAATATTTAATATATCTTAATTCTTATGTAATATAGACCTAATAACCAAGTCTGTAGTCAAATGTATTCATTCTGTATCTGAAATAATATAAATATCCATATTTGGACATATAATCCATTCATCAGAGTGAATTTTAGCTGTTTTATGCCTTGGAATAGAACACACCACATGAAATATCCTCTTAGTATGATAAGATAGTTATTATATTCCTGTAGATTCACTATCTATATATAATTTCCTTCAATTTGATATGCTACTTGACATATTTCAATACTAATAAGTTTGAACATTTTGGTCCTGACCGTGCATGACCTTTTTCCATGACGTAATTTTAACAAGATAAAATGCAAACCCTGTCAATAATTTTGCTGGCATGGAACAAAGTCTAAGTGTAAGAGCAAAAAGATTTTGATGTAACACTGAAGTTTGTTTTGGTGCTGTGATTTTGATGTAACACTGAAGTATGTTTTGGTGCTGTGATATGCTATGTTTTACTGTGGGGTTGACTTCCAAGAAACATGGTGATAAAAATTTCCATAATTTTCTCAATAGTTGCACCAGATAAATTTTGTTTTTATTCATGTAATGTTATCACCTTAAAATCATAATTATATCTATCCCACAAAATTGACCTGAACTCCATACCTAATATCATGAAACCTCAGAGACTAATTCAAAACTAAACATTAATAATGTTTTTTGTCTTAAGTAAAAAGTTTCTTAATCTCCTCACAAGCAAACAAGGAATTTATAACTAAAACTTTCAACACCACATTTTGCTGCCTTTGGATGAATTAGTGCACATAACAGGGAATTATTAAATGGTTATTTTTGGAAGGAAGTAAACCTGAAAAACATGTCTGTGACATTATTTATATTGTTAGATTTATGGGAGTAATGAGCATCCGAAAATATGCCATGCATACATTTCAAAGTCAAATCATGAAAACCTGCCATATTTCGACAGATACCTAATTAAACAATAAAGTATTTACAAAATTGGCGGTGTGTGATTATGTGAAAGAAATGAAAAAGAGGCAGTAAAATAATTCCTCTTGGAGCCTTTTCCAAGCAGCAGTCACAGTCTTTTTGGTGACATTCAGTCATGACGTTTATGAAAGTGCCTACCGATGGAATTAATTTAACATTGATATAGACTATAAGTCTATAAATGGTTGTTTGAACTAATGCATGCTATTATTTGCTCTTTTACTGCAATCTGTGTGCTGCAGCCATATACACAAAATTTACTACTCACAAAGCATACAACAGAGTTAGATAGGTACAGCCGCAAAATTTTCAAATGTAAGAAAAACTGGAAAAAATACGCAGCAAAGCCAAAGGCCAATGTTTTTAGGAATTCCTTTCCGTGTAAAATACTTAGATTCATCCACTGAAAACCACACCATACATTAGATACAATCAAGTGATTGTGATAATGAATAACCACCTTTCTCTGTTGTGATTTTATTTTGTTGGATCTATAACTTAAGATTTCCGTACCATTTGCAAAAGAAAAAACTAATAGACAATTTCCGCGACGCATGCACAGTCCACATCTACTGTGGTTTGTGTGTCGGTGAAGCTGTGTACGTAGTGAAGTAGCAGGGAACAAGAAGTGTACTTGTTTGTAAATTTATGTTTTGGGAGATTCACAGAATGAAGTCAGTCTACAAGTTCTTGTAGCAGTTTCATTTTTATTAAATATAACTGATTTATTTGGCTAGTAGATAAGATTATTTGTATGGAGGCAGTCAACTTTATTTATGTTATTGAAAATAAATTATTCAGTTAGGAACTAAAATAGACATGTTATCAATATATGAAACATATTATGATCTCTGTGATCTCATGGTTGATAAAAGGAATGTTTTATCGGATGGTTCAGCGAGCCCGGTGAAACGCAACGTACAAACAGAATTTCACTAGATGGTGCAGTCATCGCCGAAATGGTCTATTCTTTCATATTTCATTATTTGATTGAAAAGCACTAATTTCAAGTTGATATTAGTTCTAAAAGCATACAGCATCTTTTAACGGAATCTTCCAGCATAGAATTTATATACTTGTTACAATTTTATTTAATAATTTAACTGTTTTTGAAAGAGAAATATTAAATTATTGGTAGCCTCATACCCAAAATATTAGTTTGCCAATAACCAGTTCCAGTCCAACTTATACTTTTAATATTTTACATGAAAAGAATTGCAAACTCATCAGAATGACGTATTGCATCATTATTATCATTATCTACAATACTAATTTTCTGTCTTAGGTGTGGTGTAGTACCCCCATACCACAATTCTTGCACATTGCTCTGTGGATCTTGGGCTCTGGGTTCAAAATGGTTGGGGGTTACATGGCCAAAAAATCCATATGGTAGGTAGGAATTAATGGTTTTTTTTAATATATTGTTTTATAGATTGTCTAGTGGAATATATTGTTCGTGAAGTGTTTTTTCATTCAACTACATGCATGCCAATAATGATTCAGACTAGATAGATATCATACAACTTACAAGCTTGTTTCAGATATAAACTCACTTAATTGAACTAGTATTTTTAAGAGTTTTTCAGAGTCCACTAACAATTCACAATCATCACATAAAGCACAACTCACCCTTGTTTTGGACCTTCAAATTTGGCACCAAAAAAGGAAAATATACCATGAAACTGCACACGAGTTCTGACAATGTATTTACGTCATCGATCAGATGATTACGCGTAAATGTAAAACCACTATTTATTTGTTAAAACCACCAACAACGTATTGAATATCAAAAATAACTAATTTGTTATCTAAATCGATATTTATGAATAAAAAAAAGGTTTCGACCAAATACCATCCGGAATCACCCCACCGTCGGGTGTATCTCCCATAACAATAGTTAGTTTATGTTCATCCATCTTATGGTGAAAATGAAAATGTGTGGAACCGATTGAAGTGAATAATGCAGACCACAAAATTTTTTGTTTCATTCAAGGTCATTCAGTATCATAAGGAACACATCAATCCACCAGTATTGCTTACTATTGTTATAGTATGAATGTACACAAAACAACTGATTTGTTGAAAGATTTTTAACATGGACGTTGTTGTTTATCTGAACATTGGAACTGTATTCGTTGGCATTAAAGGTCTGAGCACTCAATGCGCATGCACCAAATTTGTGGTTTTAGTAGTGCTCGGACATGGAACTGTGTTTGCTGGTGTAAAAGAACTGAGCACTGAATGCGTGAGCACCTATTTTGGCTTGTTTCTGATGCTCGGACGTAGATATAAAAAGATGTGGTATCTTCGATCTCCTTTATTCTTGTTTGAACATCTTCAAATATGACGAAAGCCTCAAACTAACTTTAGACCAAATAGAAGTGTATTATGCTCAGCCGCCATATTTAAAAAAAAAAGAAGATAACAAGTCCGGGAATTAGGGCATGTGCAAGTTCTTGCCACCATCAGGAGTCAGTGCATGCACATTGAGTTCTTGGACCTTTAGCACTAGTGAACACATTTCCGGTGCTCAGTAATGCAGCCACTTCATTTTAATAAATATTCCTCACTCAGCAGATAATCATATCTGCATGTGGTTTAAACGTCATTTGATAGATAACGTCACCATGCAAAAAAACCCACAACAAGTCAATTCATCCCAAATACACACAGAGTGAAGAAAGCGCAAGTAAGTTGATATTTCAATGACCGAAAAGGACTTGAAAGTACTGATGCATTGTGTGAGATGTCAAAACAAAACACCAATCAAATGACAAACACAAGCAGAATTTAAGCATGAAAAAAGTGTTGAAATGTATTTTTCATTTCTTCACAATTCCATACAGCGGTTTTGGAGTCATACGGTCGGGTAACACCTAACAAGATTATTTTTAAGACGTCTTATTTTTGCATATAGGCTAGATTGCATCTGATATTTCATTTCCCAGGTGTGGCACTCCTTTGTTATATGTACCAGATGTGTCCAGTGCCAAGCCTAGACAATCCAGTCACTCACTCAAATCTGCTTGGATGGCAATTTAGTGTCTAACATCTAACTTGCCTTCATTTAAAAATTTCAAGATTAATACAATTATGCTCATACAAATTATTAATTATATCAAAACATGGACATGCTCAACCACACATAAAATAATTCAGTTCAAAGCGGCGGTTAATTGACTATTAATGGTGTGTTGACACCATCATTTAAAAGCCAAATGCAGACCGGATGTTCCTGAAATCTGATGTCACTTAGTACAAGCTGTTTATATTACCCAGTCATAACAATTAAACAGGAGTCACCCAAACATGTATTTTCAGAACAAAAGTATATTTATGAATATTATTATATAGTTAGTGTGGTCTGCTGGGTCACATTTGAACATCATCACTACACAAAATATTATAGAATCTGTGAACTCTCTCCGATGATGTAGGATGGTAGTTAACTAAATTATTCTTTCTGCTTATTGGTTTTGAAATACTTGATGAACCCAAGAATAATTTCCAATTAAAATCAAACCCCCATTTGATGAAGATGATTTATGATTGATTAAAAATAAATACATAGATTTTCATGCTATAGTTTAAAAATGGTTGTTTTAGCAAATTGTCTTTAAAGAATACATATATCAGTAATTAAAAGATATATTTATTAAACTCACTGTTCCCCAAGTTATACTAAGAAGGCTTGCAGACTTTCATTGTCTCTAAATGTACAGTTTGTTTCTTTGACAGAAAGCTTTTATTGTAAAGTAAAAATGAAGATTGCAGTAGAAGGATGCTGTCATGGAGAATTGGACAAGATTTATGAGACAGTTGCATATTTAGAGAAATGTAATAACGTCAAGGTTGATCTCCTTCTTATATGCGGTGATTTTCAGGTATGACCCCTTTGCATTTATTATTTAACATTGACTAATTTTTAATGTTTTTGTATACAAATTAATTTTGTATGAATATGTTCGAAATCTTAGAGACTGATTTAGTACCTAATCTTTGCAGTTATTTAGCTTAATAAATAATTTATATCAATGCTGTTTTAGATTAAAGGAACAGTTCACCTTCATTTCAGGACTAATACAGCCTATGTTCACAAATATCATAAATGATGTCAAAATCTGAAAACAATCACCCACATATTAAATAATCCAGTTCAAAGTACTGATTAATCGATTTTTAATGACCTATGGGCACCACCATTTTGAAGCTGGACAGAGAGCAGAAGCTCCTGAATCCTGGCATCACTTGAACCAAGCAATTTGACCGGAAATCTGTACAACACATTTAAAAGCATGTAAACAGGTGTTAGCCAAGAATAATTCCAGATCAAAACTGAGTAATCATGCTATATTTACATCATGACTGACATTCAGCCATATCAGTTTGAGCCAGAAGAATCATTACAAGATGAGGATGATAACAATTGTTTTGAAAAAAGCTAAATCATCGAAGAAAGCATGAGAAGAACTGGGAACACTAGCTGGTGTCTATGTTAACTCTGTGTACTCCTGCCCCAGGTGACGTCAGAACACGACCTTTCTCCTTCCCACTTTCAAAACTGACTTCCGGTGCAGCCATAATGGCGGCCCTCCGGTAATTTGGATTATTTCCTGATATATGTGATATCAGATATAGTTCAGGATTATCATTGTGAAATATTTGTTTACTGTTATAATCACAACATATTAAAGAAATATTATCTGAGGGTGAATTGTTCCTTTAAACTCCATATCATATGATACGTCCATTATCATGCAAGATGTAAACCTAAATTATTACCTTTTATAACATGTATTAAATGACCTCATGTATAAGACAAACTGTATTGATGGGCACTTCAAAGGAAAACAGGTAGAACCTCTGTGTAAGTTGAGTGGCAGACCATTATTTATCATGGGAAAAAACTGTCACCGAATAAATGCTCATTTCCTCTTTTTCCGCATTCATATCAAATTATTAATAAAGTATTGCAATTACAAGCTTCTTGTATGACTGAATCATTAGAAGCCTATATTTAGTAGCAGTTTACAAACTGATAATAACAAACTTGGTACAGCAAATGGATTAAGTAAAATTAATTTAGAAGCAGCCACCACAATGGATTTCAAAGGTTAACTCGATACAAAAGCAGCAAAGGATGATAAGTCTATTTCATTTAGAAGCCATAACAGTTAATTTTGAGGTAATATTTGATCAGCTGGTTCTCTTTGGAAATTAAGTCTACTTTAGTCTTGTCGTGCTTGAGCCATTTTGCCATCTAATATTTTCCTCCACATAGTATGCAGTCACCTGATGTAATATTTTGTTATACTTTAGTAATATTTTGTTATACACTGACCAGGCACATAATGGTCTGGTGATGAGTCTCGATGTGATCTGTTCACATATATACAGATGTTTATACATAAAAATTATGCCAGGTAATAATTATGATTATCCCCATGGAAATATTCTGTGAAATACAGTATGATAGCCAACCAATGTATATTTCTTCCATTATCACCCATGGCAATTTGGTTCATTCATCAATAAATTCTATTGAATATGTTTTCAATTGAATGTTACTCATGTATAAGACAAACAGCCCTATGTAAAATAGATTCTAGGACTATTTCTTCATCTGACCAGGAAGATATATTAATTCACTACCCAATTTAGGTAACCTAAAATGCCAGGCTTTGCTATGGTGATTAAGCATGGTGTTTCACACAAATTTGGCAATTATGGAATCTGGATCAGTAATTGGGTTGCAAGAGTGGAATAATTTGTGCAGTATTATGAGTATGACAATGTTGCCGGTACACATTTATCATGTGTGCTGACAATAACACAGATTTCGGTTTAAGTAATGGATTATCTCTAGAAGAGACAGTACCGAGTGAAATCAACCAAACTGTTTACGAGACTACATCATATGTTAACTACTAATTTCCAATGATTGTTCATGTTTGTGATGAATATATTGTATTGGAAGCTTTCATTCTCATTTAACTTTTGCTCACTTTAGTACAGTAACCAAAACATGTTACAATAAATATACAAATTGTGCCCATGAAAAGACATTGTTCTGCTTATATTCTACTATAAGCCAATGTGGATTCTTTCCTGGTACTTTTGTGCCAGGAAGAATCTGCTGGTGCTTATATTTGTAATTTTTTTATTCATTGATTCACATAGTATTCATTTTTAGGCTGTCAGGAATAAATCAGATTTGGAAACAATGGCTGTACCTCCAAAATACAGAAAAATGAATACATTTTGGAAGTAAGTATATATTCAAGTCAACCGTTTATTATTAAATTTGAATTTTACATGATGACTTCATGCTGATTAAATAAAAAAATTTCGTAGATAGGTTTTAGCATTACAGGGTTTCCCCTACTATATAACGAGCAAGGTGGCCCACAGCACTGATTTTTTACACCGCCTCGTCACAAATATCCAAAATGCAATATTTTTATTTCACAACATTTCATTGTCAGCTAGCCATATAAAGTTATGCCATCAATTCACTTACATTTCTGCAACATTGCACATTTAGCAATGATGTATTTTAAGGTAAGATTCCATATACACGGTATGCAGATACCACAAAAATGGAAAAGCATGTAATCAGACAAGAGCGCTTCCATATGTCCGGATGTGGCATACGATTTCAGTGGAGTAGCATGAGTTTTAGCCAAATTGGATACCTTCTTCCTTAATGTACAGAATTTCAGCAGCAGCAAACACGCGTATATTGTACATAAAAGATTTACCTGTGTGAGAGGGGGAACAGCACTACTACAAATGGTGCCAACTTTAAAATTAATCCATTTGGGAAAATAGCCATTGCCAAATAAATACCTCAAAATCACACGAAAATAATAAAATTATAGTATTGCTGCCCCACACCCTACGCACACCACACTAAGCCACTGTACGATTTATTTGGAGTGGTTAGCCATGTTCTTGGCATTAAAATCTTCCGCATATTCCTGAATAAGCATTCTAAGGATGTAACAACAGAAAAATGTTTAATAATAATTTTATAGGTATTTTTGGGCCTTTTTAATGTGTAAATCTGTTTTTGGGAGTAAATGGCACACACCTGTTTTGTTTTGCTATCCGTTCTGTATTTCTATTGTCTTACAATGTTCTTGGCATGAAAATCTTCATCAAAAAAGACTGAAAACGCACAGGAAAACATTTATATGGAATCACACAAATCACATGCTGTATGATACATTGCATAGGTAAGCAATAGATTGGACCCCGGACCCCCATCACGTCCATGACTGATTTCGCAGCTTCGGCCCTCGCTTGTACCACCTCATGCACCTTTTTGCCATGGGGAAACACTGGCATTATCATTTCAGTGTTGTATGTGGTTAGAAAAGAGTCTTTATTGATAAATATAAATTTTGGGCATTAATGTTTTGGCAATATTTTAATTGTTTTGCAGGTATTATTCAGGGAACAAAACAGCTCCTATCTTAACTGTGATTATTGGAGGAAACCACGAGGCATCCAGTTATCTGCAGGAGTTACCTTATGGTGGATGGGTAGCACCAAATATATACTATATGGGTACGTTATTTGCAGTATAATATATTGCACTTCAGTTTCTTTATGCACCGAAATAGAAATACATTTATTCCTTGTTTGGTAGTTGGGAAGTATTTGTATGAAAAACAGTTTCAAAAATAGATGACCATCCTTGAGCATAATTTTTAGTTTAACTTAAAACTATTTTATATTTAAGGATATGCTGGTGTAATCCAGTGTGGTGGGATCAGGATAGCTGGTCTCTCTGGGATCTACAAAGGAAAAGATTACCACAGGGGTAAGCCTAATAAAGAGTCCTCATCTGGACTAGAACATAAGCTTCTTCTGATATCCTTTTACTCAATTATTTTTCATAAATTTTATTAAATGAAAGTAATTATTTTGTAATTTTATTAAAAATAATCTGACCAATTAAGCAGTAAATTGCACTATTCTACCTGGTGAATTCATAGATCAAAATGATAAAATCAATAAAACAAAACTCCAACTAGCTGCCAAATTTATATTAAATAGATACATAAGAGATGACAAAAAATTAATTTTACAGACACACACAAAGAGAGATACTTGTTCTTGGCCAAAAATTGTTCATGTAATTTTTCAGTGTGAATTACCTTCTAACAGCTTTATTTTACCTATAATTCCAGGTCATTTTGAGCACCCACCATACACGGAAGAAACAAAGCGTTCTTGTTATCATGTACGTAATATTGAGGTATTCCGGTTAAAACAGGTGAGCAAGCACTAGTACTGTTCTTGTTGGCAATATAACTTTTTATTTTGGTGGCTAACTTCACAAAATGAGTAGAATATATATATTTATTTATTTCCTCATTATAATTAATTGAATGTTCTTTGTCCAGGTATTAGATAAGTTATTTTAAATATGTAAACTGATTAATTGTATTAAATTTCAAAACTGACAGATCAAGAAACCAATAGATATTTTCATCAGTCATGACTGGCCAAGAGGTATTTATGACTATGGAAATGTGCGGGCACTGCTTAGTAAAAAGGCATTCTTCAGAAGTGAGGTAGAGAGTGGCACACTGGGCAGTGTAGCTGCTGAAGAGCTGTTACATCATGTAAAGCCAAAATACTGGTTTGCTGCACACCTGCACTGTAAATTTGCTGCACTGGTAACACATAAGGTAAACAAATTGGCTACCTAACATATAATTGATGTAACTTGTTTCATCTTTTATCCATCCATGATTAGTAGATTATGGCACACCTTTGTCACGGGACACTTTGGCTTGGGTTTCACCTTGTTGAACTCCGGTGATTAATTCCAATATTTCTAACAGAGCAGGATTTTCTTTTCAGCATCTTCTCAGCTTCAGATCTGTTGTTATGTTATGCTGTGGGTTCAGTATGCCATTCAAGATTTGATAGGATAATGATAGAAACATAGGGGGCTGTTATATGGGAATATGTTTTTGCATGTTATTAATAAAACACAAATAATAGCTGCGCATTGAGAAACAAGTAATAGGAATTAATTGTCATTGGATCTACCTTTGGTCCAAAAAACCAGGAGCCACCCACGTTATATCTACGTGTTTTACTGAACTGCATTATAATGGGGCCAGTCTGTACATTCTTCTGAAGTAATTATGTTCTGCTGTTTGGGGTACACCTTGATATAATTTGTATATTTTTGAATCTTTGACAGAGTGAGAATGAGGACACCAAAGAAACTAAATTTCTAGCATTGGACAAATGTTTACCAAAGAGGAAATTTCTTCAGGTTAGTTATAACGACTTGTTCATGTGCATGCATATGCGCACACACACACACACACACATTCATTTTGTATTTACTTTACCAAAGCAAATGCTCAGTAAATTATAAATCAAAGGTACTGTATACAATTGTACTTGAGTAAATAATCACAGAATCTGTTATAGATAAGGCTATTAATGTTAGGCATCAGTAATACCCAAAGGCAGAAATAAATATTAGCATTCACTGATGAATAATCCAAACTATCGTTGGTAATAAAGTAAGAAATTTACATCAATGGCTGTCTGCACACTGATATAACCTGGTGTCGGGAATGCACAAAAAAGATATATATATAAATCAATCAAATCATATCCTGTTGTACTTACTCAATATATTTATCCACAATAAAATAATTAATTGTATAATTGGTCCAAATCAAAACGTAATTTAATTAGTTCAAAGTAATCCAACAAAATGTCATCTATTTAAGCCATTAATACCATATATGTTATTTCAGAGGTAACACGGATTTAATACACATATTTTTTCAAAATACTGTTTGTGTTCAAAATATTTTTGTGTTGCATTGCAGCTTAAAACTCTTGGATTTTGGCAGACAATTAAATATGTCTTTCATTAATTGTACAGTAGTGATGATTAGTTTTTATAAATACATTCTTCACTTCTAGATAATAGACATTCCTAGTGATTCCTCTAAGTTGGTAGAGTTAGAATTAGATCCCGAATGGTTAGCCATACTGAAATCTACCAACCACCTGCTGACCTTATCCAGAAGTAATTGCTACATGCCTGGGGTGGGAAGTCCAAATAGGTGAGTAATATAGGCTGATCATGAAACAAACAATTCTCAAACACTGTTGACAGTAGCTGGTAAATCAGAGTTTTCAGTCATCTATATCATTCTTACATTCTTTTCAAAACTAGATATGATTTCACACCCACATCTGAAGAAGTTGAAGCTGTGTCTGAGGATTTTGGCCAAATTTTCAAAATTCCAGAAAACTTTGAGAGGACAGCTGAGCCATATGACCCCAAAACTAAGGAACGGTGTTCACCACAGATGACGATTAACCCCCAGACAACGTTGTTATGCGAGATGCTTGAACTGACTGACCCATTTGCCGTGTTTTGTGGCAAGCAGAAGCCCGCCAATTATGAGATCACGATTCAGTCACCTGCCAGTGATGTGGGATCACTTGACGACAGTGCTCTGGTGGATGACAGTGATCTGACCGATTCCACCATCGACCTAACCACGATTAATTCCACCCTCGAAATGAGCAACAACCCAGATGAGATCTCGATTGATGATTTAGATGGGGATGAAGATAGTGAAGTATCAATCGCTAAAGATGCCTCACCTATAAATCAAGAGCAGCCTAGTTTATCGCTACCTCCACCGAAGTGTAACATGGAAGAAGCCGATTGTAGCCAACTCACTTCCAATCTTGATGATAGTTCATTTGAGTTCAAAAACTCTTTACCCGGTCAAATATTGTTCGTAGAGGAATGCACAGAGAAATTAAATGCATCAATGGAAAGTGACAGTAGTGTTTCATCTGGAAAACGCAGTGCATCAGCGGATACAGACACACTGTCCTCGATGACTGGAGATGAATCAAGTCCAGTGAAGATGAAGAAATTGAAGCGACGAAATCAAGCACTTTATGCTAACAATGAAGAAAGTTGATCTGTCATTTCACTTCTGACTGGCATAATTATCTTCAGCCAATGTACTTGTCTTTTCTGTGGTTTTGTAGCTGGTTTTAACTTCAGACAGAATTTGTTGTAAAGTATTCTGACCTCATGACATTGAATATATAAAAAGGGGATAAAGTTTATTACCTGATATATATGTATGTATGTGTGTGTATATATATATATATATATATATATATATAACATATCATGATTCTTCATGATATATTAATGAAAAGTTATTATGAAACATCTTTTTCTCGAGATTGGCATGTATTATTTATGCTTTTATAAGTAAGAAACCTGTTAAATTTTAGATTTAAATACAGTAAATCATTCGTTAAGAAGAATCTTTTATTTCAGTTGTTCTTGGTTCATGAAAAAATTACGTAGTTAACTTTTATCTCAATGTGTTAACCTGATTTAAAACATTATTTTACTTTGTCTTTCACGTGCATGCAAAAAGGGGGCATATATAGAGTCTATGCCATTTTTGTTGTTATTATTTATAATATACAGATTTGTGTTTATAAGAATCCATGCTTTTGTGTGTGACGTTCAACAATAAACCATTGAAATAGATGGTTTTTCATCTTTCAGTCAATCTTTATTTGAAGTTGAAGCCTGCTAGATTCTTCTGTTTAAATGTATCTGGAGCAAGAAATATTGGTGGCACAATGTTTGTCAATGGTTATTGATGTTAGATGAGGCTCATGAATATGAAAATTGATTTGTAGTCTAGATGTCAATCAAAACATAAACATTGATTGGCTAAAAAATTTAAACGCAGTTTTTTCATTTTGGATTTGATATACTCATATAAGTATGAATTCTTGCAAATGTAGTTGTTTGTGTTATTTATAAACTATCAGAAATTGGCATACGCAAGTCTCAAGATTTTATGTATACTCCTTTAGTATTTATGTTTAGATGTTTATCTTTAATTAACTAATTCATAATTTCACTGTTTTGTTTCATGAAAGATATTCTTATTGCTGAATGACTCCTGTGTTAATAACACTAATATCTAATGCTAAAAATATTAATAGCAACAATAATATTAATAATTATAATAATATTAGTACTGATGTGTCTGAAGCTTTTGTTTCTATTATGTAATAGCTAGTGATGACAGATATTTTGTCTGATGTTGCTACATATATTCATTATTGTTTTACGTGTGATATCCGATGCTTCTTCATTGGTTATATGTAGAAGAGTTAGACTGTAAGCAGATATGAGGTACGGTACATACAAGAACCAGGCCATGGCTTCAATAATAATGTTTATGTCGAATTCCGACGAGCAGAAAGATAACATCAGTTGTATTATAGTAATTTGTACAGACACCATATATCTGTAAGATATTTTTTGTACATGTTCACATTGTTCAGACATGTTACTAACTTGTTTAATGGTCTTGGTTCAGGGAATTCTTTTAACAGAACCAGGTCAACACAAAATTAAATTCTGGGCATTGGTTTCAATTCAAGAATTTTTCTTTTGTTATACAACCACGCATCTGAATAGAAAGTGCCAGCCAGAATTGATGACGTAACAGATTGACATAGTTTCAGTTCACTGTATATAGCTGGAGATCGTAAATTGAAGGTCAGCTTGTTGTACATTAGATGCTTTGCTGTTGAGGATTTTCGTGGGGTGACTGTTTTATGTTGTTTTTCATGCATCCATATTACAGACGTAGTGAGTCAGTCAGTAAGCTTATTACCTATATTAGTTCATTGCGGAGCAAATGGATGATATCTGCCAGATAAATATGTTTTGCGTTTTCCCATTCCACCACTTCTTGTTTTGAAGCTAAGGCTTTTTAAGAGTGCATTTCCGGTCACCACACAACACATTTATGACCCAAATCGAAGCATTGCATGGCCTCTATAGAAAGATGATTGTTGCTGTCTTCTAACCGGGGCTCAGAATTCACCGCATATTTAAAAGACGATACAGCATATGTCTTCATTGTGTAAGATATATAACGATGGATTTTACAACTGTTTTGATAGATGGAAAATAATGGCTTTTGTTTACAAATGAATTACGCCCCGATGTCTTACTTGGTTATTTATTAGTCCTGTTTACCGACACTACGGACACCCATTTACCGTAATAATATGATAACATTGGAATATAGACCTCTAGATCGTGGGACTGAAATCCAATGTTGACTGTTTGTGTGCGAAAAATGTTTGATTTCTCAGTGATTTGTCTTGACCTGATCATCTCATTCCTTGATCCAGTAGCCAATGAGTCGTATGTCCTGAGGACACAAATAAACGTCATCGAGACAATCCCAGCCATTTGTTCACTGAGTTTCTGTCCATCTTATTTTTTTCACCGTCAACAAGTCACAGCTTCTGTTAATCCAAAGATGACAACTATTTCTGTAGAAAGATAACTGTGCTAAAATGTGGAGATACTGTTTAGTCGTTGTGGTTGCCCATCGGACATTCGGTGAATAAATGAGGCATAAGTGGGGTGAGTTTTTTTGGGGATCGCTAGCCTTACCTAACATATTCGCCCGAGAGGCTAATACATGGCTAGAAAATGAACAGGGTCAGAAATAAATATAAACGGCATATTTGTTATATGTTAGTATCCAAACAAAACATGAATTAATTCCTCACTGTGATATCTGGTTGATCCAACATGAGACTGGGAATGGCTGGCTTGGTTTGTGAGACTTTCAAAGCCAGTATGAAGGAATAATAATTTTCGGGAATGCCAAGAATTGAGGAATACAAATCGCGGAATCGACCTTTTGAAAATAAAGTTCTGCATCAGAAAATATGTCTTTAGGCAACAACAATAAATCCATATATAAGTTTAATTTTGAAATTATTAATTATTTCAGCAATAACATATTATTCTGTATATTATATCATATATGTTGTATTTGAACAGTAAATAAAATTACAACCATACCTCAGGATCGGTATCAGTAATATAAAGAAATTAACATATTCTTAATTATGTGCTTAAAAATACTAATTGTTTTTACATTGCCAACGATTGTATCTAATTGGTTCCATAATTTAACACCCATAATACTAACTGACATTAACTTTATTTTCATCTTACAGCATTTTATATTAAAATTTCCCTTTTTACTAGACCTGGTACCATATGAATGTGCTTCTTCTATTGTCATGAAAAAAATTGTAGATTGATAGGTAACATGTTATTTTTGGCTTTATAAATTATAATCAAGGTTTTTAATTTACAATATTTAAACATTTTAAATACTTATATTAAACAAGCAATGGATGTGTATGATCTAAATAACCAGCTTTGGAAATATAACGGATTGTTTTCTTTTGTAATACCATCAAAGTATATAATTGAGAGTTGTAGGTATTTACCCATATCTCACATAACTCAAGTAGGGAAGTATTAATGAACGGTATAATATGTATAAGTGGTTATGCTCAAGCATGTGTTTTTACAAACAACAATAATATGATTAGACCACGACAATTTTTACCTCTATCTTAACCTAAACTAGCAATGGATTTGTGGAGTTTCATGTTATTAAGACCTCCTAAAGCAATTGCAGGTTATTCTTGCCTCTCAGTAAATTCGCTGCTGTGAACCTCTGGGCAACGTGCACGAGTTTTAAGATAAAGCTGAGTTATGCCGATTGTCAGATCTAGCTACGACTAACTTTATTTTGTCTGTACACTGGTACTCAATAGGCTGATCCAGACATCACGTGATGATCGTAACCTTGACCTAGGTAAATATATGCGACAGTGCTATTAATATAATGTATTCCAACGAACTAAATATATAACATCTCCCTTTCTTTTTTTGAAGAATTAATATTTCAATTGATTTATAAATTACAATATTATTGTATGATGTATATATATATATATATATATACCTTTGGTGCCGTATAATTCTAGTTCGGCATCTAATATTTCTAGTCTACCCTTAATCAGAGTAATAAACACGATTATACTATTTTGGAAATTTGGTTAATTCTAGCTATATTTAGACCATGTCATATAAATAATCTATTACGCACAATTTCATCCTCGTGTGAATCATATATCATAATGACATTCAGAATATGAGTAAATATGAATAATGCAGAATATTTCAAATATTATGAATTAATATGTGATAATGTCCAGATCTATACTGTTTTTATTCAACTTATTTTGACATATCAAAATCTTTATATTTTGCTGGCATTGTTATCGTTCTCCCCCTGATTGTGCGATACTCTTGTGCCTCTGTCGGTTTTGGTACTTGGGATTGTGGCGTTGGTGTTGTACGTCCCGTTGATGGTATACCTTCTGGCTCGTTTTCAGGCTTTGGCTCTTCAATTTGAGGTAATGCTATGTTCTCTCTCGTTTTTAGCAGAGAGTTTCGATTCCTTCTATAATGCTCCGTCTCTACCATATATGATCGTGGTTCTGCCGACACACGAACTACTTTCGCTGGTTTTCAGCCCTCTTTTGTTTGTATCCTGCAGCTGTCACCAGGATTTAATGATTTTAATGTTCTTTTCCCATGGTCGTGGTATCTTTGACTGTTCTTATTTGTCCGTTCTCTGTGTTGGTTTACTTTCTCTGGATCGATAGTCATGGGATTTCTGAGACTATCTGCCCATTAATCTGTGTGCTGGTGAACCAATATCATTAGTTGGCGGTATGTTGCGGTAGTCTATAGTATCGCCAAATAAGGGTCTTTATTATGATTGTTTTGCTTTTGTCAAAACTATTTTCGTAGTTTGTACTGCTCGCTCTGCTAATTCATTGTTCTGGGCATACGTGAGACTCGATGTTTTATGTTCGAACTCGTATTGCCTAGCGAATTCCTTGAATTCCTGGCTTCTGAGCTGTGGTCCGTTATCAGATATAAGGACACCTACAATGTCGTAGCGAGCTATGTTAGATTTTACATGTGCAATCGCTGTTATACTCAGTGTGTTTTCGAGCTTTGCTGTTTCTATTTAGTTACTATAATAATCCACCACCAATACATAGTCATGTCTGTACCACTTAAACAAATCTGTTGCTACTTTGCTCCATGGTCTAGCTGGTCTATTATGGGGCAATAGCGGCTCTTTTGGTTGTTTATTGCGTGCTCCTTGGCGAGTCGCACAGTTGGATACTTTATCTTCTATTGCTGATCCCATGCCTGGCCAAAATAACACATCTCTTGCCCGGCGTTTCTACATTTCAATGCCAAGATGTGATTCATGTATCCTATTTAGCATTTCTGTTCTTAAAGTGGCGGGAACGATGATACATTCACCACGATATAGTATTCCGTCACACGCAGATATTTCGTCGTGTATGTTCCAGTATCCACATATACAGGGTAATGCTTGTCTGCTTTTCCGCAAGCCAGCCATTCCCCATAACATCCATTAAGGTTTGCAACGTTGGACCTTTTGACGTTTCCTGTTGAATTATATCAATTTCTGTGATGAAACTGGAATTATGTCTATCATGTTCACTGACAGACCTTCACCGACTAGTGGATATCCAGTTTCTGTTACTTATGCACGACTTAGTGCATCTGCGATATGTAATACCTTGCATGGCACGTACATCATGTGCAAGTTGTGTGGTTGTTACTTCATTATCATTTTCTGCAATCGCATAGGTGCTGTATGTAGTGGGGTTTTCCATATCGTTTATAACGGCTTATGGTCGGATTCTACGATCACATTGTGACTTCCGTATATCAGCTTGTGAAATCTGGTACATCCAAATACTATTGCTAACATTTCCTTTTCAATTTGGGCATAGTTCTTTTCTGTCTGTAATTTAATGAGAAAGTTGTTCTTTTGAAACGAAAGGTGCTGCTTTTGAAACGGAAATTGACTAATTTTGAAAAACAGAATAGTGAAACTTCCAATTTTTCGTTCTAAATTAAAATAATTGACAATTAGATTGCATCAATTCATCAAGTGGCATTAATTCAGAATTTACAACTTAAAGGTGACCGATCACTTTTAAAATTTATTTTGACCAAATCTCGAATTTGGAAACTAAATTACGGTTCTAATGGGTTAAAACAAGTATGTTTTATGTTCAATAGTTTACAGTTATTCGGACTGACTATGGAGTTTAGGGTAGTATCCTAGTAACCTTTAGTTATAAACCATGTACTCATCCAAAGGTTAACGTCATTTATCGTTATGTTTTAAACCCAGATGGAGGTTTCTTCAAAAGCTGCTGATCTCGACATCAACTCATCCCAAATCTCAATAGAAGTGATCAAGTTGATTGTTTTGTTCTCTGAGAACTTTTTGCAACTACCACAAAGTTATGCTCAAACATCTAATCATTATTATAGGTAATATTACCAATTTAATGAGAATTCTATTGTATTAGACCTGCTGAAACCCAGCCATAAAATGCAGTCCATATAACGTCATTGTGTTGGGGAATCTAAAGTTCGCCAGCTCCTGATTGGTTGTTCTGTTAAATTACGCCGTCTTTGAAGGACGTCGATTATCTGAAGATCATGCGCGTTTATAATATATATATATATATATATATATATATATTAGAATAATCGTATTTTTATTAGTATCATGTGAGGTTATAAGCCTTATATAACTAACAAAAATAACAATGCTTTGTTTTATATATATATATATATATATAGTCTTTTATCTTCACTTTTTTATTCAGCTAGATCTTTAATATTACTCATAATATTCGTGTTTGTTTTTTTTTCATATCCAAATCTCGCATATCCAAATCTCCCATATTTGTTTTATTTTTAAACGCCAGTAAAAACATCAACAGTAATGTTGACAAATGAAGTATACAAACCACGCTGGGGTACATATTGGCACTAATGACGTCACACGTGCAATACTCCGATGAAGCAGGTAACAGGAACTAATATCATAAACAATACCAATTTAAAGTGATCCCGGTATAACATTTTATTAGGATATATATATATATATATATATATATATTGTGTGTGTGTGTGTGTGTGTGTGTTATTTATTTAAATTTAGTTGAATACAAAATACCAAACAATTATATGTTATTCATGGTGCAAGTAACAAATCAGTTATTAATAAATCGCCCTTGTCTCCCTCTCGTGTCTGTTTAAGCATTGACGATCAACTTACATACTCAATCATACTATTCATCTTTATGGTCCCTACTCATATACATAAATCAGAAACAAGTTATTCACAAGGGGGAAGTAGGTATCCCCTGAAATAGGTTTCAGCTTTATTTTCATGCATATTAACGATGGTATGTACTGGCTGAAATTTCTTAAATACTTCCAACTACATATTTAATTCAGAATATAGTTAATTTCTTTTACTAAAATCTTGCCGCATTTCCTGTCCTTCATAGACAAGATGTGGTAAAATTTTGGTCTGATAGATGATGCAATTTATTTTCTATATGTATTTAGACAAGTAAGAATTATACCCATCAGAGAATCTGATGTATTGTAATATGTAAATGACTGATTGGGTTAAGTTGTGCCTTTCCAGAGATAAAGTTTACTAACATAAATCTCCAATTGTATTATATATATATATATATATATATATATATATATATATATATATAAGCAAATGAAATTATGCCTTCAAATCAAAATATCATTTGACTAGTCGTGTATAGTCTCTCACACACTTCCTCTTTATTTATAATAGCTCATTCTTCTAAAGAATAGGTCGATTGTTTCAGATAGGAACATGAAGAAATACACTTTGGCCTCTTGATGTTAATTATAGCTAAATTAAATTATAGACGCGTCATCAATATCTTTGAGTAGCTCATGTCTTGTCATAACGCCCACTCATAAGACACTTCTCTGAACACCTGCTTGCACGTGTCTGCGATCTGCCTGGCCGTATCAAACGGAAGTGTCTTTCGCCACTTTGTGGCGATGTACGTGGCATTTTTTCCGACGATTCCCCCAGAGCTATTCCTTTTCAACCAAACAGATATACCGTTCGGTGAAAGGAACATCGATAAATTTGTAAAGTTCCTTGGCATTTCTCGCGAGATCCTGAACAAACTTCTCGTAGACTACCTCAATGATTGCTCCTGGATATTTGTTCTGGAGTTGTTTCCTTTTATTGATATCACGTATTAGCGTGCTACAGTATAGCTGGGCTTCCTTCATCAAATCCATTGTTTTGTTGTTTTGAAAAGTCGAATATATCCCATAGGAACTGGTGCCAAACCTTTTTCTAGAGAGCACCACTGCTCTTGGATCTCTGATCAGGTGGATGATCCTGAGATTTCGATGACGTCTTAATAAATCCTCCACCGACTCCATGGTGGCGCGGACCGTTTTAATTGCGATCAGTTTTCTATTATGACAAATACTGGTAAGTACTTGGTCACATTTGGTGGCTTTAGATCGAACATCGTCCAGACATTTGACGTACTTCATGAAGTTGACATTCTGGACACTTTCATTTGTAGTTCGAACTTTTTCCAGTGCCGTACGACACTTATCCAACAGGTGATTACTTGGGTTAAGCCGATCAGGACAAGTAGTGGACAAGGATTCTTGTCGACACCTTTCTATCTTGTAGAGGCGATGTCGAACAGAGCACCCCAAAAAGTTCACTACAGATAAATGATGTTTCTTAAAAAGTTTCCAGAAGCCGTGGTAGAGAACTGACGTAGGGATTGCGTCGGTGTTGCAGTCAAACAGATTAGACAATAAATCCGTTACTGCTTCAACTTCTCGTCTTGGTGGAATCCTGTTAATAGCAAACCAATAATAAACAGTTACATATTATGAAATACGGTATCAGTTACATATTATGTAATACCGTATAAACTGGTGCATAAGGCGGGGTTTTAATCCTTGGAAATCTGCACGTTTTTCCTTTTCGTCTTTTATATCAGTCAGTGGGAAAATTGGTGACATTCAGAAACTGTCCCGTCGAACTTGATGAGAGATAATAGGTTAAAACGAAAACAAGGTTCGTATGATGATTGATTTAAGCTCCAAGTTGTGCAATTTGCAAAAGATAGTAACATCACTATAATAACCGCCAAAGTAAAGCGGTCAGCGAGTTTAACGGATTATAGAGAAACTTGTGAGTGATTGGCGGAAATGTGGTGCCGAATTAAAAAGACGAAGAACGTTTCTTGTGGTCGCTCCTCTCTGTATGCTGCTGATGAGAACGGAATGGGTGCTCATGAACACAAACACACACACACACACACAGAGAGAGAGAGAGAGAGAGAGAGGTTATATTGTAATTCGCTTGACGATACGGGTTGAGATATAACTTATGTTTTACATTCATTCGGAATTCAGCCAACAGCCAAATTAGACCTCATGTTCGAAATGTGTTTAGTTCTTAAGATGTTAACTATCCCCCGCTATAAAATCTTTATCATCTACTCTCATCAAAGGAATATCGCTTCCGTCAATTCGATTTTTGTCTCTCCAATATCACAGAGACATTCTTGGTATCATACGCCGAGGGTATTGTAGGACAAGCCTAATTGACTGCCGTCATATTAACAACACTGATTTCTTTCGGGGTGAGCTTTATATCATTCAATAGTAAGTATCCTAGAAACATTCCTTTCAAAAGGTCAGAATTCATCCAACGTTATGCACTGTTTTGGTAGCATGCACAGGCATAGCTCTGATTTTATAATATCCATGTCATCACAAGTAATTCAAGTGGTATGCATCTAAATTTGGATCAGTTTACGAAGATTATATGAACCGACTGAATATGTTTAGTATCAATGTCAGGTATATATATATATGTGTTTTGTGTGTGTGTGTGTGTGTGTGTGTGTGTGTGTGTGTGTGTGTGTGTGTGTGTGTGTGAACAACTTCAATATGGAAGCCATTGCCTAGCCTTTGTTTTTAAAAATGTGTTGATAAAAAGTGTTTGGGTGAAATACTACTTCGAGACTTTAAAATTAAATAATTTTCTTATCAATATGTACAAGGCAGATATTTCCTTGACTCAATCGTATATAACGCATTCACTCGTTTTAAGTATATGGATTAGAAGCTGAAAATTCAATGTCATATATTGCGTGTGATTTAATGTCCTCTGCCATCCAAAGAACCACTTTACCTCGATATACACCTAGATAAAAACACCTGACGAGTTAACTCACATGGTTGACCTTTGATCAGAATTATTATTCATGAAAATGTCTAGATCTTTAGAAGCTTCAGAAGGTGTTTTCCCAAGCTGCTCTTGTAAAACCATTAATAAAAAAGACAGTATGTACTGTAATATTCTAAACAATTATAGGCCGTTACATTTATATCTAAAGTTATAGAAAGGGCAGTTGCTTTCCATCTAAACTAATATTTAATTAAAAATAACTTTAATGAATCACTATAGTCTGCATATAAAAGTGGGCAAAGCACTGAAACAGCCTTGGTTCGGGTGAAAAATTATATTATGATGTCAATTGATCAAGGTAAGCCAGTATTATTTGTTCTTCTGGACCTGTCTGCTGCATTTGATACAGTTGATCATAATGAACTTTTCTCTGGATTAAAAGACATGTTTGGTCTGTCAGGTAAAGTACTTGAATGGTTTCGATCTGGAACAACGCTCCCATAGAATGTCTGTTCATGGCATTTTATCTGACGTTCAGTTATTGGTCCTCTGGTTTTCACAATGTATACCCATCCTCTTGGGATCATTGCGAAGCGATATGGGGTTAAATATCACTTGTATGCTTATGACACAGAGCTGTATATATCACTGGATCCTGTCAATGAGATCAATTTCTCCTCTTCCTTGAAGAATTTAGAACATTGTATTGTTGATATTCGGCTATGGATGACTCAAAATCTTCTAAGACTAAATGATAATTAATAAATATTATATATTTGTCATCACCACATTGTGTTAAATCCCTAAAGACACCAGCATTACAGATGGGTGCATCTTTGATTACCCCTAATGGATCAGTAAAAAATCTAGGGGTTAGTTTTGACCAATGCATTAACATGTATGAAGATGTCACATCTTAAGAACATCCACTGTTTAAAAACAGTCTTCACACAAGAAGCTTGTAACAGTATTCAATCCATTTGTTACATATCTTATAGACTATTGTAACTCCCTGTTATATGGCATATCCGATTATAACATCAATTGCCTTTGGCGAATTCAGAATTTGCATAATGACAAACACTCGAAAATATGATAATATCATCCCAATTCTTCAAAAACTACTTTGGCTACCTGTTAGACAGCGTATATCCATTTCAGTATTTGGTTAATAACTTATAAATCAACTAATGATATGGCGCCAGAATACCTGTGTGAACTGGTGTCCATTAGAAAGTTATCCCGAAAACTCAAGTCATCCAGTCAGATACTATTGCAGGTGCCAGTGTCTCAGCTCAAGTCATATGGTGATTGTGCATTTAGTGTTGTAGCCCCCACTTTGTTGATCAGGTTGCCTGCACATGTTAGAAATGCGTCGTCTGTTGAAAATTTTAAATCCGTTCTAAAAACACACCTATTCAGGGTTGCTTTCGCATATAAATAATAAATATCTTTTAAACTTCTTATGTTTTTTTTGTTTGGGGGGGGGGTATTTTTATATTACATATTATTTGTACAGCACCGTTGAATGGCTGCTGCTAGTAAGGGCGCTTTAATACATATATATTGGTAGTAGTAGTAGTAGTAGTAGTAGCCTTAAACAACATATACGGTCTTCCATTCGTCAGAACGAGAACCACACACTTATTATAATTTGCCAAAACAATGACTCTCCAGTTGTTGCCGTGTTTTATGTAAGACCAACTGCTTTGCATTTATGATGGCAATTAATATCCAGTTCAGTCTTCTATAATTATCTAGTAATATCCTCTCTAAGACATGTCATGAAGGAAATTGAACTGTGTCATTCTAGAAGCTGGATCCAGTGGATGTCCAAGCATTGGGGATACATTATTATTTGCAATGATGAATAACGTAAAGATCACCATTATTGAATGGATAGATGTACATTGCTAAGTTAATAACAAAACAATAACTCTTACACCAAATACCCCACGACCATCAGAGTTCAGTGGAGTTATTTCGGCGCCGCTTACATCTGGGATATGTAGCCATGGGACATCCCACAAACACAGATGTGCGTCAAATCGAACCAACAACTTGGATATTTGCTGCCCAGCGCTTTAACTGCTGTGCCATTGAACGCCCCCTCTCCAGCTATATCAAAACGAGGACAAATAAACTGGAATTTTATCGACGTCGACGTTGCTAAAGGGTGTTGCTAGAAATGGTCTGATTTAAAACGCAGTATGGATTATTATAGAAGGTATTAGAATGTGGTAATTAAATTTGAGGACCTAAAGGACATTCATAGAATTTAAAAAAACATCTATTTTGAGACAACAACTCCGAGATTATCATACTACACACGTCAGGTCATGAGCTAGCCGAATGGTCTCCTAACTACTTCACCCAAACAATAGGCCTTGCCAACACTTTGGGTCACCGCTGGGCTCAGTCCAGAGCAACGCAGGCGGAGTTTCATGGTTTTCAATGTAGGCCGGATTCTTGTTCTGAACATCTCGGTTTGAACAATAATCTACTACGTAATACAATTGGAATTCAGATAGGAAAATACTTCTAGTGATAGATTAGTTTCTTGTTCTTCAGCATATTCCATTGTTATTGTCAACAAATTGAAAAAAATGAGAGTAAATATTTCTTTAGCGAAGTCCGCTAGTATCGGTTATCGCTTGAAAATTGAAATGACGAGAGACGGGCTTTATTTACATTTTAAAATCAACTCATGGTTCACGTTAATTCACGAGAAACAATACCCAAATGCAATATATCAATACCACATTATTGCTCTATCAATCAATACTTTTGTGTAAAACAATATGTCTCCGATTTGATGAATATTTTCGATCCAAATAGCACACCCATTCACCTAAAAGAAAACTAGACTGAACACGGCCGCCGATTTGATGGCAATAGGAACGCAGACTGGAAAAAGCAGGTTTATAAACTTGGTGAATTATTGTTGTGTTGATGGTTGCATAAGCCGTGGGCGTGGAAGTAATACAAACGGGATGTCTTTTCATCGGTAAGTATAAGGCAATGATCGTTAAAATATACAAACAAATCTCGCGTACACACTGAAAAAGGAACGGTGATCCAGACTATGCGATTAACGGGTCGTGCTTACAACCCGATTGTAGTAGTTCTAAATCCTGCTGACAGATGTCACTAGCTTAATTGGCAAGGTCTACTGGATGTCGATCAATCTGACAAAAGGTGTTAATGATGGCATAATAAAGGTGCTAAATGGGCTCTCTGAATGAAGTTAGAGAAAAGACCTTCTTGCGAGAAAATTTTCAAAATAACAATACATCAAGTGTACAAACACAAAACCCGTATCGCATTTTCCGCGAACATCTATTTTCCGGGAACATCAAAAGGTGCTGGGGAAAATTTGTACTATAGAAATTACACAAGAATTCCAAATTCCTTTTGCAGACCACATCCAATTGCTTATACCGAGTTTTATTGATTTGATCAGAGATATGTTGACACGTTGGTATTTTAAATCTCTCGGGCTGTATTTCACATAATAGACCACCAAAATCGACTATGATAGGCATTCATCGGAGATGCTACTGCTGCTGCTGATAATACACTGATGATGATGATGATGATGATGATGATGGTGGTCATGATGAGGCACTGAATGGATGACATCATATCGTCCTAAGGACCAACGTACAGTAATTTTTGCTGGCCAACCATTCGGTCCAACATTATTTGGATTTCAGTGTTCAGACATCGGGTCCTTAAGGGTATGTGATGTACACCAAACAGCCCAGAAACACCATCAAACGCCATAGATTAGCTTATCACATATAACCTAATGATCCTCACCTTTATCTTCCCGATCAGCATAATTATATCCGACGCTTCGAAACTAAACTGAATTTAATATGCCGAAGCTCAACTTGGTAACGTGGAAATTGTCCATTTCGCGGCAAGGAACTTGTCAGCGCCGATCAGACTTTCTAATCGGGTTTCGTTGATGCAACAATATCGTCATCACTTTGTGTTAGAAGCCTGGATGCTGCATTTTACCAAGCGATGTCAGTGGATAAGTCTTTATATAGACCTAATTATTACATTACGCTTAGATTATTGTAGAGCTCTTCGGAATTGAATTTCAAATGAATTACTGGATCACTTCTGGAAAACGCCCAGTAGGCAGCTGTCAGGATCATCACATCGACTAATTATTGGGAACAAATTTCCTAAATGATTATTCAGCTCCGTTGATTGCCAGTCAGACTGTGTTTTGAATACAAAATTATGATGCACCCACATTCCGGGCTTTAAGCTATCAAACACCACTGCACGTTGATATAATGTCTAAGTGACAGAGACATTATGTGTCATAACTATGTTTCTCTGGTTGTACATTTAAATATAAATTATTATCTTAAAATTTTCTTTTTGAACATAACATTTACAAATAATTAGTATAATTTTATAATCATGCATTCTTTGATCATGTAAGGTACTCTATATGTCTATATGTATATGTGTGCGTGCGTGCGTGCGTGCGCGTGTGTGTGTGTGTGTGTGTGCGTGTGCGAAAATTCTATAAGAAGTTTGATGCTCTTATTCTCTACCCACGTGACCGAATATTCTTACAAAAATAAGTAGCTAGTAGAACGCTAATATATTGAAGATAATACATCTACCTTTTGGGTATTGCTAAATAATATTCGTATTTACCTGCGTGGTAAGCGACAATACTACTTGACAGACAAACTGGGTAAGTATACTGGATGGATCCAGATGGTGTTTTCGATGTAATCGTTCACGTCATACTGAAGTAGGTCACGTACGAGCACAATCTTAAGGTGCATATCACAAATACAAATTAATGTTTGTTACTAACCTGGGCGTTCCATTGACGTAGTTCGTAATGTCAGATGGTACATTCCAGCCTTGCTTAGTGCCATACATATAATTATAAAGGCCATCTAAAGGTTCATAAATGTACATTGCATCTTTGTGTCTGCCGAAGACGTCACCGAAGAATGAAGATCCGCATCGCTGGTAAGACAATATGAGAAGTAGCCGTGGTTTATCATCGTCGAACTGTTTCTGTGTCAGACCAGAACCCTGCGTAGGAGTACTCTCGTTTGGCCAATTCTAGAGAACAGTTACATTTTCACTGCAACCATTGACCTGAAAGAAAACTAGACCGAGCACTCGGTGGTGTTTGATTGGGCCGTCATGACCAAACAGCTCTGACTTCCGGTAGGGGAAAAAAGCAACGTTGAAGCAGCTGCGCTTCGAGTTTTGAACCTACGAATACGGACATTTATTGTGATGTATGCATTATAATGTTGTGTGTGCAGACAATCTGTATTATTTATCTCCTATTATATGCCATGAAATATGTAAATGTCGTATTATGCAAGTCCGTAGATCTAGTTTAATTGGGATCAAACGCCAGAGATAGGCCGGGGTTGTTGAATGGGCTAAATAGAATAACTGTTAATTTTAATTTTCCGCCAAAAAACCCCGCTTTAACAGCTATTTTAAATGTGATCCTTATACTTACCGATGAAAAGATATCCCGTTTGTATTACTTCCTTGCACACGGTTTATGCAACCATCGATACAACAATAATTCACCACGTTTATAAATCAGATTTTTCCAGTCTGCGTTCCTATTTCCACGACCGGAAGTTGGGACCTGTTTGCCATCAAATCGGCGGCCGTGTTCGATCTAGTTTTCTTTTAGGTCAATGGTGTCAACAGTGTAGCATTACATAATGTATTGGATTCTATGTTATGTTTACACTGAGTTAATTTCCTGTTATCGTTGGTGCTCATCGACTTAATTGTTACCTAACATATTTTCGTTTTCTTGATAAGTTACTATTGCTATGTTACACTACATAACATTTTATTGGTTCCTTGAAATGTAACTTCTATTCCCCTTCGCCGAAATCTAATAGTACACTGATAGCGGCTGAATTAACCTGATAAAATATGATTTTGTGTTAGAGATGGTTTTCCACCGATACTGCGGGTATTAATCGGGGTGTGGACAAGCTCACAGTCTCCGGACAACGACGGGAACTTGCATATATTTGGTGCGAGTCCAGGGCGAGTGTGGGGTTGTGTGGTGGTTGTGGGTAGCTAAACATCGCCCTCACCGATCAGACGTGTATACCCAGGTCACGCACGCGCGCATGCACACACACACACACACACACAGAGAGAGAGAGAGAGAGAGAGAGAGAGCAGATACCTTATTACCTTATCGTATTTTACAGTGCTGTCTCCGAATTCGTCATTTTTGTTCCCTCCACCATCAGTTTTGGCATACCTCTCACCTGCAAAGAAAAACTCATAATTACCACACCTTGATCGTCCACACCTGGCCGAAGTATCGCCACCCGTGGTGTAATAATCTAGCTATTTAAAACGTATTTTGGTGTTATCAGTCACTTATCGTACGTCTAATATATCCGTCTGTATTGGCCATGTGCTCTCGGTAAAGTACATTGACAGCCAAGAATCCACAAAATACAAGAATAGGAAGACGACATCTGCGGCAAATCCGGCGGAATGTTCTCTTATCCATCTCGATCCCTATAATCTATAACGTGTGTAGATAACGGATTACATCCCACACCCCGTAAGTCAACTGTATTACACGTTATCGTCAGATAATATCTAATCGCTGATGTTGCATATCAATATTAATTACATTCCCATCGATTATATCATAATATTAAAACGAACCTGTTCTAATATCTACTTGCGTGTATTTCAGGTGTGCCATTTTTAATCTTTTTCTTTTTTTAATTTTTTTTGTCTGTTTTAAAGTATGAATTTTATCTTGCTTGCGCACCTGTTGCTGCTGATAAGACTTAAAATGTGTCAGCGTTTTCTTAAAACGATACCGCATAAACAATAAAGGTAGGATGGTGACGGAGTGACTGACGAGTTAGATATACATTTCGGCTACAGAAGTGTCGACCTCGTCTATGTCACTACCATTTGAGTTTGAACCTCGGCGTCGGCATAGCTGAAGGGTGTTTCATCTTTGACTTCGCTTCATTACGTACAGTCATCATCATCATCATCGACCACGTCTATGGACCCTAGAATATTTAAGCTGTTGGTGCTATCCGGATGTTTCAGCCACAACTAAAACTCTTTTCCCGATTTTATTTCAAACAAAACAAAACGAAGCAGATTGATTGACTGTATTTCATCAACTCGGTATAGTTTTTGTTATCTGTTTACTTAAAAAGATGCCAAGACACACCGAGCGACAGCAGCGTCAGTCAGAGATGAGTGTCAGTGGCATATAATGTCAGGTGGCATATGAGGAGGGATTGATAGTGCGAAGGTTAGAGCCAGGATCCAGGTATTTGGATTTAGCCAAACGGGGAACCAGCCAGTAACCCCCCAGAAAGCAGTTTGTGGATCGAGGGGTTTTATGAGTTAGTGTATGTTTGTGCCTGTGTTTGTATGTGTGCGTGCGTGCGTGCGTGTGCGTGCGTGCGTGACACTAGCTTGGAGTTGTTTGATAAATATATATTTATTCAAATAAATTTACGTAGTTATGTTATTTATAGCTCTATCTTGACAAAAGTTATTTAACTAAAATATTCCCACCTCGCACTGATCATGACGATGTATATTACTAATACATTTACGCTGTCCGTGTATACGTCTTAGATTTAATTCCAAACTGATGGATTGTGGTGAGGAATGACTCTGATAAACATCTCTTCCATAAACACTGTTATCTTCTTGGTTTACAATCAAAAGTAACGTTTTTCACTTATCTGGTGAAAGGTTGGTGGTTTCCGGTTGTAGATCAACACTAAAACTGCCTATAAATATCTGCCTATAAATATGACCCAATTATCGATATGACAAATATATTTCTAGTTATCTGATCGGCTCTGTGTTTCTCTTCTTCTGAGTCACTTAATTTATCTGGATTATTATCAGCTGTGCTCTTGTTTCAGTCACATTTCAATAGTTCATTATTTTAATGTGGGAAGGATACATTATTTCTACTATAACTGTACATTATTATTATTATTATTAGTAATAGTAGTATTGTTATTATTATTATTACCATGCGACATTTACATTGCGCCCTTTACTTACTGTCCAAAGACACATCACCACAAATTGTAATAAGAAATTCCATAAAACGCAATTACATATTATGTCTGTTGTGCTTTTGTCATTTGACCAAAACTTGTTTATACTTGTGTGTGTGTGGGGGGGGGGGGTCAATCATAAGTGTGACATAACTGTTATCAATATTTATTTCGTTTGTCAAAATATTATCAACAAGATTCAGGGATTTGTTCGTAAAATGAATCGGATTTGATATATTATATTATATTAAGCAATTTTAATTGTGAAAATGACTATTTAGCAGATAGAAATTTATGAATTTCATAAACTTGGCCTAATGAATATTTGCTTAATTTCTGTCAGTATTTAGCTTTTTTAAATGATATTAAATAGCCATATTTCAGTACATGGAACCCTATATAAACATGCACTTTTATTTACATTTGAAGTGTTATATTTGTTAATGTATTTGGATGTGAAAATGTTGTTATTTGTATTTTAATTTGGAAAATTCGATATATTTGTATATGAATGGCTATAATTGGCTTCATCCCCTGTAACAGGGGAGAAAAGTTCTGCTGGAAACAGTACACTATCATTTAAATATCTTTAATAGTATATTACTGGGAGAAAACGAACTAAAACATATTTAAAGTGGAATGTTAACGTGTGCGGATTCAAAAAGAACTTTACACACTAAAAAGGATATCTCTGTTGGCTGCTTCTACAAACCGATTCATATTTGTAGAGAATTCATGCCCGCCATCATTTTCGGTGGCGACTTTAATGCCGATATGACATTGCCAAGAAACAAACACTGTCGAAGCTGATAGCCATATGACAACAACGTCTAAATCACTTAATAAATTGGCACACCGTGGAAGGTTGTATCCTATCATAGATCACTTAATGTAACAGTATAATAGACATGTGTATGTCACTAATAAACCTATCCTGGTTAAAGGGAACTATACTGATACGGAGATTCCAAATTATGATGGATTGCACAATTTCAAACCGTCTAGGCCTTCATTCTGACATACCCCAGCATACGGCCATAGGCTCGTTTCTATGTCTACTTTTCATCGGCAACCTCAACCTACCACAACATGTAACATTCGACGCAATTCTGTTCCCGATGAATCTTTGTTACACCAAGTAATTAGAATGACAACCAATTATACTGTCTTCCAAAGAAATAGATGCAACATCCAGAAATGATTGGTGACCAAGAACGTGCGTTTTAGTGCATCCACACAGTGCTGTATCGTGAGCACATCCAGCAGGAACCATGCAGAGTCATCATTTTATATATTCAATAGACAGATATATTCCCATCACAACATACCCCCAGTTTGACATTGATGGGATACTTACACTAAATATAACACCACATCACCGGAACTGTAAACAAATACGGCAAACAGTGTACTATAAGAGTCCCACATCGGAATTTACGCAGATATCCCCAAACAACTCCTACTTCAGTCTTATCAAATCTAGACTAGGTTATGGCTGGTATACTCTGGGATTCTTGTCCGACATCATAGCAAAGCTACTAGCAGTTAGACCCAATTAGACATTCATTAGATGTGTCATGATCTCAGGAAGGTGTGTTAGGCCAGGGGTTCTGTTTCGGGGTTAAGGTTTGATTATATATTTTGAGATCACGACTTGGGATAACTTTTATTATCTGAAACAACGTTATTTAGTAATTTACTGTGAACTTTAGTGCCATTGGCTCCAACTATTAGTGGTCTTTTCGTCTTATTGGTGAAGGCCATTGCTCAGCTTGATAACGTCCAAACTCGTGCCCAATAATTGTACGATGACTTGCTGTATCCGACAAGGTACTAGATACTAAAACGTCCGTGACTTGATGTATAGTTGCCGTGACAACTGATCAACGATAAGGATCAAATAATAAACTTCATCACTGAACTCATGCGAAATTCAAATTAGTCATAACGCGTTAGATGAGGACGTAAGCCAATTCAACAAAGTAGACATTCTACAGTGTATATAAAAGAATGTCTGGATTATGAAAAATACACATTTCGTTCTTTTGGAAATAATATTTACGTGTACATCGTTTCGGTAATTAACCAAGCCAACACCTCGGACGTCATGATATCAATATATTTTTAAGGCGACTTTATTAAATGCGTTTGGGCTATATGAGCCAGAACGTGTTTTAATTATGTTTTCAGTGTAAAGCGTCCAAGGGTAACTCAAGTTTCAAATTTGATTGGATTCGGCAGTGGACATCTCTCTCTCTCTCTCTCTCTCTCTCTCACGCACACACACTATAATGCCAACCAGATACTATAGTGAGACAATACCCATGGTATAACTGATGAAACGTCCAGTTGAAATCACGATTCAAGATTTTCTATGCCAGTACCCTATTCCTCACTGCTAAAACACGAACGAACGATTCCTTTCTGACAAACTTATATCAATTCATCTGAACTGCATATAATCTAGTTTCCCCCACCTAAATGAAGCTCTGCGGCGCCTATAGTTTATAACTAGACGAATGCTGCAGAAAACAAAGCCATATGTTTTCCTTGCATCCTTCAACTATTTGTTTTCTTGCCATCGGCGCTCATATATAGCTTGTACATCAAAGACCGAGGGGCAGCTCTCTACGATAAAAATTCCCACAAACACCAAGTATCTTGATAGGATACGGATCCTAGCCTGGAGGTTCAATTGCGCTTATCGGAACACGCCAAGATCCGACACCAGTAAAATTATCCATCAACAAAATGTATTTAGTTTCACATGATTCTTTAATTCATATGTGGCCTAATATTTGCATAAATCGACATGAACTAAACAAAAGCACTGGATGGTAAATATTATGTGCTATAATTATTGGATGTTATCTACTGTGAAATGTACCTCATTAAATATACTATATATCAGATTATCTGTGGACTCTAATATTAATTCTCTCTCTCTCTCTCTCTATATATATATATATATATATATATATATATATGCTTTGATGAAAATCAAATTTTATATAATTTAATATATTTAGCCCAGATTTTGCGTTATCTTCATTCGTATATATTAATTATAGTGTTAATTAGCATTATAAAGTTTTTAACAATGTAATTATTAAGCTGTATCTGCAACATATCTTCCTCTTTCTATGTATGCGTGTCTCTATTGACTGCATGTTCATATAAAGTATGACCATTTGCGTGGCAGTTTAGTTATAATATTTAATGCAGCGCCATTAACCTGACACAAATTGGTAGAACATCAAACGAGCACACACACATGCATGATGTAGTTTTGCCAGGATGAATATCGCCGAAATAAATCGATTAGCTACGCGCGTAGTCCTATCTCCAATAGTTCTACCTCATTATAGTAAACCTGGTTAGAATAACTATCATGTCATTATGATTATAAAGCGTGCATGATCATTCTCAACCTTCCCCCTTCTCTCTCTCTCTCTCTCTCTCCCTCTTTCTCTCTCTTGTATGTACACAAACTTTTAAAGATATTAATTAATTCCACGGTGGAATCGATGTATATATTAATAGTCTTTGGTAGGATCGACGTCTCTTAATTAATATTAGGTTTTTCATAATCGTAATTAATTCATCATCGTGATCATGCAGTCGTATCTTTCTCGGTGGGAATGGTGAAATGCACTTACCGCCGCCTATATTATACGGCATGCTGATTAGTAAAGATGGCGTACGCGCGTGTTCGGACATCTGATCTAGCTTAGTGGTGGTGCACGGCTTATAGTAATTAGATTGACTTAATTAATACGGCTTATTGAACTGCCACCTGGCGACTGTTTGTGACAAGCGACGCAGTCAGCCTCGCCTTCGATGCCGTTTTCATGGTAACTATATACACAGCGCCAACTTCCTGTCAATTCATGTAGCCCGACTCAGTCTTGTTGTTCCATTCCGACATTTTCTGTTTTACTTGCCAGGTGGATGTACATTAGACTGTTCTGAGCAAATGAACTGGAAAGGAAGAATTTACCAAATTAATTACATTAACTAATTAAGGAGCATGGCAACTACCAAGAAAGCTTCAGAGACCGGTAAGTCAGTGCTCTTCTAAGTTCTAACTATTCAACCTAACCGTTCAACATCATGAACTGATCAAGTTAATAAACGCGGCAACTTTGCGTGCGTCATACACAATCAAAGGGCTTTAGACTTAATAACCCCTTTCCAGTATTTTTCATCTATACTATAGTCTGCTAATTGTCATACTATGTGATGTGTCTGTGATTTGTAAGTATGAAGTGTTGAGTGGCTGAAATTAGCTCCTCCCCACAACTCGTATCAGAACAGTGCATCACTCATTCACTGTTTGTGGAAATATGGAGCTGACATAGTAGTCCACGGGTTATCACCATAACGTATACGGTCGTTTTATGTTATTAGAAGATATTTAACATATGATATGGTCTATAATAGACATATTTAAAAATATAAAAAATTCCTTCTTAAATAGTTTAACTTTAAGATTGAAACTGAAGAAATAAGGGTTTTTCACAAGAAAATCCTAGAAGTGCCCATTAACAATACATTGAATTACAGTAAATTACATCCACCTTTTACTACATTCCTTGGTCTACTTAACTTGTCTAAGATGGCAGCTTCACTCCATTTAGACATCCATCAGTATGATGTTGTAGGCCATGAAACTAAGATTTAGTAATGTTTCATTCTTTTTGGAGAATTGAACTATTGACACCAAATGCCAGATAATTCACATTCTGCTAGACCATCTGAACTCACTGTAAACACCCTAGCTAGCTGAACAACATTATGTACATTATTTTCTAGGTTCCAGCTGGGCACCTCCATCAGAGTTGGCAAGTTTAAACACCCACCCTGATTAAATCCCTTTTAAAACTGGATTGGATTAAGCCCCCAATTTTAGGTTTAAACATGGTTTACACAGGGGGTAGTTTTTAATGTAAATGCCATGCAGATTTTTTTAATTATGAATCATTTATTGAATGTTGGTGATATTGCATGTACAGTATACATGTATGTGGTATAGACCCATGAACTTGCTTATTGTTCAGAATTTCACAGCATAATCACCAGTCCAAATCAGTTGCACCTCGAAGCTCCCTGTAGCATGTTGCCAAGCTTCGCTGCTTTCTGTGTTCCTAATCTGTTCCATAATTTTGTCTGGATCACACCAAAGTTTGAGAAAATCATCTCAATGAAAGCAGAGCTTGAATGAAGATGCAATGCTGTAATGACAATTAGATCATTTTAGTTCTAATCACACACCATTCAAACACTATTACTATATGGAACAGCTGTATCTCTTCACAGTGATACATAGTTCAGACTACATGTTGTTGCTAAGAGTGGCCAAGCATGATTAGACACATGACCACACTCCCTATACATGAAGTTCATTGGAAATTTGAAAGCGTTGCATAACAAATCAGTCATTATAATGACATGTGAATATATCACATTATAGATACCTGAAATTAATGATTAAATAATCTCACAATCTTTTGAATATTAACATAATGAGTTATTGACTATCAGTAAGTAAGTGGCATGTGCAGAAGTTTTTTTTACAAGATTCACAATTAAATAACTTTGTTATATGTTTATATTGGTTTGCAAACTGTTCTATTTTCATATTAATCTCTATTAATCGAGTATTATCATGGATATTTCCATCAAATTTAGTTTCTCCCCTTTCTGCCATGGCAGAAGTACTTCTATTGGGAAAAACTAGGTAATAACCGTGGTTTTTACTTTATTGTGGAGAAACCTACCAACCCTAATCTCCACCAATGACAGAATACCGTTAGCTGGTCCCACCCACTAAGTGTATTTTAATATAATTATGTCAGTGTGGTTATATATCAGACCATTGTAGTATTGACAATAAACAGGAAAAGAGAAGTTGCACTATAATTTTGAAAGAAATATCATTAATATAGTTTTTCATGTTTTATCACCTGTTTAAACTGCCAGAGGGGATTAAACTTGTTTACACACTGATAAAACCCAGCCCTGACCTCCATGGCCCAACTGGTAGCATGGTTGGCCACAGTTCTGTAGCACCTGGATTCAAACCCTGGCTGGGCTATGTCAGAAGGCTGTTTAATCTTTCACTTTGGTTCATTACCTTTGGAGGTTGTTCAGCCCATTTAGCCTACCTTGTGCACAGAAGTACTGTAAAACAGCAATTTTTACATTTCTGGTTACCAGCTATAAATAGCTCCCTCTGTTCACATTTACACAATTCTAAATCACACTCGTATATATCAGGGTTGGCATATTTCTTCCATGGATGCTATTTTGGGAATAAACCCCAAGTGGTACAAAATCCAAATTTAGATTTGCCATTTTTTAATTTGACAAGCATTAATATATTTTTCATGCTTTATATACTCATATGCACTTTAAAAAAATTAGAGTAGGATTTAGTCCTCATATTGAAAATAATTGTACAATAAATACTTGCAGTTAAGTCGAGGTAGTTCAGATAACTCCCTTCTCCCTCCTAAAAAATCAACTTACATGCACGTCATATTTCCTACCAGCTGAAGGAAAGATGTTTTGGTGATCCTTGACACACAACACTGTAGGATTCAACCCAATAAGAGCCAGAGTAGGAACAAAATCATCACTTTCCTGCCTATTAATCCATCATTATTCAATAAATAACGATTAATTTTCACCAAACTATTACAATAAATATGAACTAACTGGTGTCTTTTAATTTCATCTTGATTTTATAAACGAAAAATTCTTAAAAGACATAATGGATGACAACTATCGATCAACAAACTTCTTGCCCTGGAAATGTGGGTGTCATGGAACTGTTGATCACGGGATTCACTAATTGATTACTGGTATATAGCTATAAAGGCCACCTAAGAGAATCAGTTGCTTTGCAAAGATTGCCTTTTTATTAGTAAATAACTTATCCAATTTGTAATGGATAAAACAATATAAACATTGTTTATAATGAACATAGAGTCATAGATGAGGCTGGATGCCTTGTGTGTGTGGACATATATAGTTGGGAATTCATGTCATACCATAAGCCTATATCCTTAATAAGATGTGATAGTTATGTACAAATTATTTCATATGGCATATCAATTGAAGTTAGACTTAGCCCAACCTAAATGAATGACACTGTTCCACTACCAGTTACAACCCCCACTAGATATGTTTAACACCCCAAGATATTTTCCAATATTATATTTCTATGGGAAAGAAAGTAATTTCATTATTTTGATATTCTTGATCGCATTGGAAGAAGATGGATGTAGTTAGAGGCAGCTATTGTAAAATAGGATCTAATATGTTGCATGTTATGCTTTCATATGCTGTGTTTATGTATGATTCTTCAGTTTATATATATCAGGGTGTGTCTCCATGGATCTGTTATCACAATCAGCCAGTTCAGATACTATCTGGTTTATTTTAGGGTGGTTTTATCATGCTCCTGCCAAGATGGCCAACAGGGAGCAAGTAATTCCCCCACCGCCATCACAGATACCTGGCCTAAGCAACCTACCCGATGAAGGACCAGAGGAGAATAGAAACAAGATGTGGATTAAAGATACGGACAGTCCTTACATTAAACTTGCTAAGCAGGGAGGCAGACCTGACCTTCTGAGATATATGTAAGAATTATAGGCAACTTACACTGTCTAAATCAGGAGAATCTAAATACGATCAAATGCTAAAAACTGTATTGCACATATTTAGATTGTTTTATATAATTATGTAGAGCTCGTTATCATTGTGTGGATTAGATTGAAGTTGTCAGTGAAGCATTGTATTACTTCACCATCGTGTTGTATTTTATACCTAGGCAAAATATGTAACCAATGACAAATATTGTTTCTATGTGTCGAAGATCTCCTTTATCTATGAAGCCATCATGTCTATATTTTTCCTAGGTCTCCCAAGCCACCAGCAGAGAAGGCCAAAGGTTATCCCAGATGTGATTGGTATTATCATGATGATATATTAGCTGAAGAGGAACCCAAACAACCAGCTGAGTAAGTAACATTGTTATGACATTTTGTATGGCTAACCATGTTTTGGGGCTATTTAATTTTAGCAAAGGATGGACAATGTTAAATTCTTGGTCTTGTTCTGAATTACGTTAGGAAAATTTTGTGGTTTGTGTTCTACCATACATTTTTATTATGGATTTTCTGTGAATTATTTTGGGAAGAAATTTTTAGGAGACTTGTGACAATCTTGTATCTACTTAAATATAACGATCCTGGAAAAAAAAACAATCTTCAATTTGTGATTGAGTGAGGAAAGGAGCACTTTGCCTAGCATCGGTTTCATTTATGCATTCACATGGGAAAAAGAATGATCAGCATAAAACTTTTAAATGATTTAATCTAGTGAGATTTAGCTCATGAACTCTCACAAAATGGGCTCTTAGGTAGTATCTTTGCCAATAGTTAATTACCAGTTGAAATTACACACAATAAAGATTTAATTAAAACATGATATTTGGCAAAGATTATTTTATGGTATTTATTTAACAAACTAATTTTGATTATTAAGACCTTGTTGGTTAATATCTTCAAGTTATCACTGCTTTGCTTGATGTATAATTAAAATTATATGTGAATGAAGAATGCATTTCATGGTATGCTGTTGATAGCTTAATCACTGGTAGCATTTATGCATACATTATATAATTTTGATATTCTTTGTATTGATATTATAAATTTCAGTTTGTCTTATAGCCATCATTTGTGGTACATATTTGTTTATTTACATAAAAACAGCCTTGTCACAAGTTATAGTTTACTGTTGTTAATAAGTAGTTAACATTGACTATCTATAGGTTCCTTTACTTGCTCATGTTTCTATATTATGGGTTTCTTTAAGTTAATTTGATCATTATTTTGCAGAGATCATATGTTCATGTTACCAGATTACATGGTTCATCAGGAATGGCCAGGACAAAAGAAGGTAGAAGAGATCGAATCTCCAGAAACAGCTGCTAATATTGCTCCTTTTGCCTATGATCAAGTTAGTGTCCTTTACTTCCTCAGCATCTAATGTAATGTTAAATAGTTCATATATATCGCTAGCTGTGAATTTTGGTTAATTTTTAATGTTTTATGCTTAAAGTCTACTGAAATGTACTTTATAAAGAAAAGAATATTTTGTGGCATAAATTAGATATTTGATAATATGACAATTGTCTAAATCTAAAATAACTAGAAACATAATAAAAATAACACAGGTTATAAATAAATTTATAACCTGTGTTAACTAAAATGGCCAACAACGATAATTATGCAGAAATAAAAAAATTGTCCTTTTGTTTTGAAAATATTGTTCCCCATATAGGATATGACACATCCAACGATCCATACACTGGATCCCTTTTGGAAGCTGAATATATATATATATTGATATTCGTTTTATTATGTGTACTTGCAGAAGACTGCTTTCTCTCGTGAATCTATGAACCCAACAGACAAGACGGTGAAACTGCCAGAAATCAAGCCATCAGGATATGGTGTGAGGAATGAAAAGTACCAGAACAAATCAGTGAAGCATGCACCAATCATGAGGAGGGAACCAATTATTCCCCAAGCTGAGCTGGAGAGTGGCAAGATTAGATATAATTCGATGTAAGTTTATTGATAACCCATATAAATGACACGCGTGAACTTGATTGTATTATTGCAATACTGCATATCAGTCATATTTATAAGAAACAGATGAAGAAAGTACACAAATCTTTCTTTCATTTATTGACTTAGCCAAGTACAGATGCTTGCCACAGGTTGTCCACAAAGTAAACTTTCACAATTTGTTTAATTGTATAACTCTGATATCTGACCAACTAATTGTGTGGAGGGATGAATGCTTTGTTAGCCTCCAGGCTGGTCACACCTGGGAAGATATGAATGAGAGGCTACTGCGTAACATGCAAATAATCACACTAATTACTTATAATAATAATTACAAAACTTATATTGCACCAATATCCTCAAAAAAAAGAACCGAGCTCTGTGGCGCACCAAGTACAGGGGTTGGGCAAACTCATAGTCCAGTTACTGAAGAATGACAAAGCCACATATTATACTGAGATTCCATCCAAAAACCTGGACATGTGCAGCACAGTGATTTACCAATGTGCATAACAGAAAAATCCTAACTTATCACTGATGCACACCCCAACAGCAGGGTGACTTGAGTACTGTCCTTCAAAGATCCAAGTCAGGGTTAAAATTTATGTATTAGTAGGATGTTCCTCTAGGGAATTGCTTCTTGGCCATATATATATATATATATATCCTAAATGGAGAATAAATAAAGCACTGACTCGCTCAATTATGAAGTGATGGAATTAAAGTGTAAACTTTGTTATTAGATGGTTAAACCTATCATAGGCAACCTTTAAACAAGAGTAGGTGCCAAATGATGGTGCAGTCAGTTGGTCATAAACCTCTAACATGTGTGTTCAACTGTCAGTCTGAAAGGTGTTTTATTTTTATCATTCTCCCGGTTATCACCATCACAAGTTACTGATGATAGCATTGTAAAATAAGTCACATGTGGTCATTTAGAACAGAGTTCGTTGCTCTACCAACACCTCAATTCTTGTCACTGTTTTAACATTTCAGGCCCAAAGAACAGCCAGATAATGTTGTCATGGGCAAGCTGTTAGCTCATGGCTATATGGAGGACTGGGAAGTACAGCGTCAAGAGTGGACTAACAAACAAAAAAAGGTGCAACAGAAATTTGACGCACAGAATCGTATCCACGCTGAGAAGGTATGCCATAATAGTCAGTGATGGAACAGATTTTTTAAATATCCATTCAAATGTAAATTATTTATATCTGTCACAAAAGTATGCATCCTAAATTACATCATATTACAAAATAATAATGTGCCCTTACTATGAATTTCACGAAATAATATGAGGTGTCTCCAGGAGTGGTCTAACCTGTCGTGGAGTTTACCAGAAAACTCTAGCAGCAGGCTGTAAATCCTATCCTAGCAATATCTCAATAGTGTTTCACCTTTCACTTCACCATATTACTTTTGAAGGCTGTTTGATCTGTTTGACCTATTACATGCAAAAAACATGCAACACCCTGCAGAATACATCTTTGTACACTAAGCGATCTTTGTAACATCTACCTGTATTTATTTTAGAATCAGACAGAATACCAAGAGAAAATGGCAACAAGTCCTGTTAGGAACTTGCCACCTGCTGGTGTAACCACCAAACGAGAAATCCATGGGTATGTTCAAGATATTGGTTGACTTAACTTGCAGACAACCCATAGATTAATTTGTTTCCAAGATAAATACAAACACCTAAAATTTTAATTTAAACTGTGTCATCTTTAGGACCAGCCAAATAATTTATACGCAGAATTCTTTCTTCTTTTTTAAAGTCTGGTAATGTATGGTTTTTATTATTATTTATAATTCTGATTGAGGCAGCTTGTAGAACACACCACACCACAAATGTTTTCTATAGCTAGTCTATCAATCAGAGAGCATTTTGTTTCACCACACTGCATGTGTAGCTGGCTGATGTAGTTTTGCACCAAATAGTGGCTCAGTAATGTGCAAAGAAGATGGCGCTGCTATTGTGAACCTGGCTTTGATTTTCTAACACATTTTTGTGTTGTTTCACAATGTTGATATTGTCTCTCGACTTATTCTGTACAGGAGACAGCAAAAGTCTCAGGTGAAAGGAAATCAAACGCCAGAGAAAGAGTTGTTTAAACTAAGCAAGTACGTGAATTCCCAAACTGCGCTTCTTTGTTTGTTTCTGATACCACTGCCTGATGATGATATATATATATCTGTGGTTTTCTGTGTGAAGTGCATGTCTTTCTTTGTTCATCTGATATAATTAAATCAACTGAGAAATGTGAAATGCACCAGTGGCTGTAATTGGTTGATGAAGAGGTTAATCTATTATTTATTCAAATATTTCACTTAAGTTTCCACAGAGAAGACTATTCCTACGGCTAAATAATTATTCAGATGACATTTTATGATAAAAATCTATTTTAACTCACAACAGACAGATGCGTATAGAATGAATTGTTAATTATGTGTTTTTATTTTAATATGTGTAGGCTTTTTTCTTAGCTCTGTGTTTTGGGTTGGAGTACTTTACATCGATTTTTTTTGTGTTCATTTTAGATTTAAGAAAGTTCCAGCCAGAACAGTCTCACATCGGAGTCAGAGCCACAGCAGCAACCCTATTCTACCAGACTATGATCCCGTTGAACCACGTGCTACAAGACGACCACAGCCAGTTATGTAGAAGCCTGTTACTGATTTTGAAGGAGACAAAGGTCCTCCCATGCTGTAGAGCCTTTTGTTTCTTTTTGACCATATATTTATTTGGACCTCTTGTTCAAGTGATGTCATGCCAAATTCTGTACCATTTTATTGGTTACAATCCCATTTTGGCGACGCATTGTTGTTAGTCGTTGTTAGTGTTGGGGCTGGTGATTCAAATGAAAGTAGTGTCGGTTCTGCTCATTTTAGCGTTTACATTCATCACTAATATTAATTTCCAAGATCATGAATTGTGACGTCTTCCTTTTTACATTGTTAAAGAAATATTTACACTTGGACTGTGATCATTTTATTCTTGATGTTATTTGTTGATTTTTCATTAAACGTTTTCTCTCTTTCACCCTCGCGTAGACACACCGTCGATTACAACCCTGGAAGGAATTCAATTTAAGGTTTTCTTAAGTTTTGTGCAATTCCTTTTCATCGGCAAACAATACGCAGCATCCAACTGTATACAAATATAATGTTGTTCATTTAACCTCGGTCCAGTCGTGGGATCCAAGTCATACATAAAAAATAAAAAGGTTTTTACCACCAGACACAAATTCCACGGTTATTATTTGGATAGGCTGGGATGGCGCCGATATAGAAAAAATACAAGCCTTCCGCTTGATACATAGTTTTACGGGTGTAATAATTAAGTTAGTGAGTGTAATATTTCCAATTATCTTATTGTATTGCTCTATGATGAGCCAGGCGGGCACCTGGAAAGTAAATCTACTGATCATAAACATATCTTATCTGTATTGTATATAGTTCTGTGATAGGAGTTTTATAAGCAAGCTGTTATTTGATGCTGCTATCATATGCATAGAGGTTTTACCAGTATTCTACTCGTCACTGCTGCTGATGTTGGCCGTTTCGTCGCTATCGGCTTCATCCATGTTGATATTATGTGGCACTTAATATATAAATAAACATAACTGATGCCATGAAGTGGTCTTTCCTTCAAATGTTCAGACATGGGGTCAATTCCACATTGAATTTATCAATTCCAAATCCATTTTTTACCTTCCTACTTTTTACCACAAGTAGGTACTCTTGAGTACCTACTCCAAGTACCTATGTAGGATTATCATGGAAGAAATATTTCTGAATCAAAAAGTTAAACGGTATATTAATTTGTGGATTAAATTTTTTGTATCAGACTTCAATTCCAAATTTATCAATTCCAATTCCTTTTTTTTTAAATAAGCAATTCTGGAATTGACTCCATGTCTGATGTTGTTATCATGCTGATGTTTTCACTGTGGAGATCTCGTAGAGACAAATATTTTCATCCTTCATGGAAATAAGGGCGCTCCAATACCAGAGTAATTACAACATTGCACTAGAAACCTCCTGGTTCGGGTTTGAATCCATCTTTGTCTATATATAAGTGCAGTTTAACAAAGAATCCCTTTGTTTATTACCAGTCACTTGTTGTAATACATAGTTTGGCTGTTCTTAAATAGCTTCTTTTCTGCAATGTAATGAGGCAGTGAAATATGAAACACTCTCTGGCATAGCCAGTCAAGGGTTTGAACCCAGATGCTATAGATATGTGGCTAAATATGCTACCAGCTAGGTCATGGAGGGCATTTCATGACTCGGTGGTTGTAAAAATGATCTTAACACTTTGATACACAATGATGTATTATTGTGATGCTTTAAACAATGTCTTCCTGACTTAAGTATTAAATTATTGAAATGACAAAGAATACACACATTGCTATCCTTCTGATGTTAAATCAAGATAACCTTACGGTTCCAATCTGGAACATGGAACACCAGCAAGAGACGAATCAAATGTGATCACCATCTTTATTTTATAACCACATAAATATAACGCGAGAAAAAAGTCTAACAGTAAAATAAGGGCATATTATAAGACAAGTAAATGATACATGAACCAATGCTATCTAAAATTAAAATAATATATTGATGATCATTATTATAAGTGACAACATTCAGTGTCCATTAACGTTTGATGTACGGAATAACAATAGTATTATGTTATTTATTAATAAAACAATTACTGATATGTTAATCTTGTAGCCACATAATCCACAGAGAAACAACAACCAAGACAGTTACCAGACAATATTGTAGTGTTTATTCATCAACAAGCAGATGTAACAAGTCCGTTAAAAACAATTTCATTCCATGTTTTCATACAAAGTTTCATAAGCTGAAGTCATCAATCCAGATAAACAGGCAAGTTCCAGTCTTCTCGAACTGATCCACATTCTAAATAATTGGAATGATTTTGGAAAGATATAAGAACTCCCAGTCTACAATATTCCAGTTTGGTATGCTTCAGTACATGGTGCCTCCATGGCCTAACTGGTAGTGCAGTTGGTCACAGATCTATAGCACTCGAGTTCAAACCCTAGCCGGGCTATGTCAGAAGGATCTTTCATCTTTCACTTCACCTCATTATCTTCGGAGGTCACCCGGCCCATTTAGCACGCCTTGTGCAGAGCAGTCGTAAAACAGCAACATTTTTTTACATTTGTATGCTTCAATACAGCCACGTTCTGCTGTACTGATGTTAAGAACTAATCACTAAACAATAAATACAGGTTTAACTTAAACCCACAACAATGGTTTAGATCAATATGATTCATAATAATAAATCTTTATTTCAGACTATATATATATATATATATATATATATATATATTAGACTATGTACACATTTAGATACAGTAGCTTATGGCTAAATAGCTACATACTTGCCCAATTTGCTTCACCAGTAAATGGCAATATACTAGCACTGTGAGTACTTCTTTGTTCAAATAACTACAGCCTGGATGTGGGATTAAGTTTGACGAGCTGATGAAGCACCTGACGAAGGACTTTTCCGCTTGGACTTCTGGGTATCTGATTTATGAATTCTACGCCGCCACGCAGCTTTTTATATTCCATCAATTCCCCTACACAAATAAAAGAGTGGTTCAATCAATCCTGATAAAGAGGTGAGAATAATGAATGGTTCAATATTAAGCAGTAACCAATGTCTAACCTAATAATTTAGGTACATTATTCTCGAAGTAACATTTACATCACTAACATTTAATACTGTGCACATAAAATAAAGTTTGTAGCTAGCTTTCTTTACATTAATCAGTATATAAATTTTTTGTCTATTTTTCATGTGACATTTTATTGCTTTGAAGATGCTGTGATATCAGTTTTAATTTCTTTCCGAGTGGGAACTTCTAGCATTAAACTAAGTGCAGTTTTGTTGACTATGAATCATATAATAACAATAATACTGTATATTTAATAATGCACCCTTACTAGCAGGAGCCATTCAAAGGTGCTGTACAAATAATATGTAATATAATAATACCCCAAATAATATGTCTGTTAAAATCCTATAAGAGATTTGAACGATAACTATTATTTATTTTCATACCAGCCATAAGAGTATTATAGATGTAGATATCTCAATAAAACTTTAAGGCTACCCCCATCCATATATATATATATATATATATATATATAATATATAATTACCATAAAAAGTAATTGTGTCACACATAAATGAATTTGTTTTGGGTAAACTATTTTCTTAAAACTTGTTAAACCATTTCCATTACAATGTGGTGCAAAATCTAAAGAAATACCTTCAATAATAATTTATATTATACTCACGTGCAACATACTGCATGATATCAGAAGCAGAAGGGGTATGGTTGGACTTAGGCACTACGTATGCTCTTGGCAGCTGTCCAGCTACTTCATCATCTATTCCAATCACAGCTGCATCAGCAACAGCTGGATGAGTTAACAAGACAGCCTCAATCTCATTTGGTGACACCTACAAGACGTGATGAAATGATAAGATGCTACACAACTAAGTAAATGATACAGTTACCGTAGGTCCCGGCCATTAAACCGAGGACGGTTTTTAGGCCTAAAATATCATAATTTATGGTGTTACCGTCCAATAAGCCGACCTAAAAATCTGAACTTCTCCCTGTAGTATTTCCAGTCCAAGTGACGTTTTGAACACAGAAAATAATTTTGTTTTCATAATTCATTATTTATACCAATGTCATGTGTTTTGTATACTGCAAATAGATCAAGGCAAATTATAACCATCGTTTACACAAACTGTTAGCGCATACGAAGGACCTCAAACTTAAATTAACGGCGTGATTAAACATTCAATGAACCGTATATGAAGTCAATGACTTAGAAGTAATTAAACATATTGTCAATTACTACAGACTGAGCCTTTGATGTATGTTTTCGTCGCTAATGCGGCAATAAACAAGACAATGTAATTGTAAATTCCCGGTATATGAGGTCAGTTAGTAACTGTAACTCTCTATTGAAAATAAATTAATTAATCAGTAATTATCCCGTTATTAATATAAATATACCCATACAAAATATGTATATGGGGGCACCTTTAGGCTTATGTCTGTGCCGCCAAACAAATGAGATACAACGCTGTTGGGTACGAGTTGTCTTGTTACCGGCGCTGCCTTCGTAAAATGCGCTTCTGAGTCAAACAACGTTTATCCATAATTACAAAATCAGATAATTCTACATATAAATATTGATTTTTATTATAAAGCCATGTATAATTATCATCAACTTGTTTCACTTCTATTTTCACTCCATGACTGCACGAGTTTAAATCAAAATAACGATTGATGTCCACATGTATCTAGATCTAGACTAGAGTCTAGACGGCTGCTAGCACACTGAACATTTTTCTCTCGATGACTGGATTTCTTGACACTGAAATAGCACCGGCCATTAAGCCAACCCCTCAAAATAAGGTTCAAAATGTTGACACAAAGTCTCGGCTTAATGGCCGGGACCTACGGTATACCAATTATACATAATTTTGATGAGCCTAAAGCCAGTAAAGGCTAAAAGATGAGCCTCCGTCTTAGACTTAGGAGAGTTTAATGGCATACTCCCAGATACATATATAATAACAATAATAATAACAACAAACTTCTATAGGGCCAATACGAAAGGCAATAGCCTCAAAAAGAATCGAGCTTAGTGGCACACCTAGTACAGGGCTCTGGCAATCTCGTAGTCGAGGTACAATGCAAAATTCATCAACAAATGATCAGATGAAGCGAAAAAGGAGAGATAAGCAAGTCTGAAATGGTGAGTTTTTAAATGGTTACAAAAAGAAATTGTGTTATTTAAATACTTAACATGTTTAGGGAGTGAGTAAATTAGTTCCAAAGAGTAGGGATCAGACATGGGGTCAATTCAATTTTGGAATTGATGGCCAATTCCGGAATTGGAATTGCTTATTTAAAAACAAAATGGAATTGAAGGTTGCTACAAAAAATAAATTTATCATTTAATTTTTAATTCAAAAATATTTCTTCCATGACAATGCTATTGGAATATAAACTATTTGGAGTAGGTATTCCAAGTAGGCACTCAGAGTACCTACTCAAGGGGCACCTCCATGGTCTAGCGGTAGTGTGTTGGATCACAGATCACTACAACCCATGTTTGAATCTCGGCGTGGGCATATCTGAAGTTTGTTTCATCTTTGACTTCATTTCATTACCTTCATAGGTCGCTCGGCCCATTCAGCCTACCATGTGCACAAAAGTGTCCATAAAAGACCAATAATCATGATGATGATGATCATCATCATCATGGTAAAATGTAGTAGGTAAAAAATGGAATTTGAATTAAATTTGAATTAATAAATTTGATTTGGAATTGACCAAATGGAATTAGCTGGAATTGGAATTGATAAAATGGAAGTGAGCCTGTGTCTGGTAGGGACAGCAACTGAAAAGTGACGAGTGTCAGCATCAGTTTTAACCCTGGGAACAGACATCAAGTGAAAACCAGATGAATGGAGTGATCTGGGTTTGGGCGATAAGAGAAAGCATGGAAAATAGATACGAAGGTTCTCCAGAAGAAAGAGTTTGATAGGCCATAGTACAGAGTTTGAAAACGATGCGAGATTGAACAGGGAGCCAATGGGAATGAAGTGATATCAGGAGTAGCACAGAATGTGACAACCCTAGCTAAGCAGTTCTGAACACATATCCTTAGATCTAATGTCATGTAATAGTTCACAATATGATTTGTGGATGATTTGATTAGCATTAAATGCAATACAACAATATTGGTTTCATCTACTGTCCCTTCAGAAGGTATTTTTAGGATCTTTATAACAAAGAGTTCAGTATATTTTTTGACACAGCTTCTGGCAGACATTTGCATCAATTAAGTGGAAATTCAACATTGGTATTTTGAATACAATTAAATCTAAGGACACTAAGAGGATGTTAATTACCATATTTATCAAGTAGAGCAATGGATTTTTCTTTAAAAGGGGCACACATTTTGTTGTGAATCAGTAATTTGAACAGTTGTGAAACTGAATAACTGATGTAAAAATTGAGATACAAAGTAGCAAAATAGTAGTGTTTCATTTGGATAAGGCAACATCTTTCTGGGTTCATACCAATTACATATTGCGATAATTGCTATATCATAACCAATTACAACCGTCCTTGATCATAAACATAGACACACGATGCTTCCGTTGGCTGTGACTATCTCATAGGCAATCATAATCATTCACTGTTAAATTACAAACACAACTGTGTGATCTTTCCAAAGAGCAGATCATAAGTTAATCTGATGGACTAAATGACACAAGTATTTCTTTATAATGTCTATAATTAACAAACATCAAGTCCAGTGAGAAAGCGCCGTCATTTTGATACTGTTCTATATTTAATACATTAAAAGTAAATGTAATAAACAAAGGATTCATTAAGTATTCTTTTGACAGAACTAAACCATATTAAGAAGAAGAAATACTGAGAGAGATGGACATTTAAATACCTGATATCCTTTGTACTTGATTATTTCTTTCAGTCGACCAGCAATGTAAAAGAAACCTTCTTCGTCGTAATAACCGATGTCACCTGTCAGACAGAAGGGCAAGCCAAGGTAAAAGGATGTGTGTAAACACACACACACACACACACACAAATGCACACAAACATGCTATTTCATACTACTGGTACTAACCAGATCTAAGCCAGCCATCGCTGTCTATTGACTGCTGCGAAACGTCCGGAGAGTTATGATAACCAATCATAACCTGAGGACCACGGATCCAAATCTCACCATTCTGATTGGAGCCAAGACTCATCTTCGTATCTGGATCTACCACCTAAACAAATAATCATTAACACAGACAGATTATTCCCAACTTTATACAGTACTTTAGAAAATGATTATACAAATTTACTGATTGACAATACTGATCCTGATCATAACCAGAAATTTTATAAACAGAAAAAGCATTTGTAATATTAACTGATCAGAATTTATACCTATAGCATATATATATATAATAGAGACTATAATCTATGCTCATATAAGTCTGTGTCAAATACTTTGCTTAGATTTCCATTTATTCATTCCATAAATAATACACAATTCTGATAAATTAATTACTAAATATATCATTATTAATAAAAATGAAGTTTATTCAAAGTATTTTTTTTTTTTTAAATCCAGTATCTACCAAGGATTTTTTAAATAAATATAGAATACTAATCATTGTACAGTTAGCATCCATCTCATTTATAGACCAGTAACAAGGTCTACTCCCCAGGAAGAATCCCATATCTGGCTACCAACTGTATACTGTGCCGCAATCTGACTAATCCAGATAGGTATTCATTTAACTTTTAAGGATGAGTCATTCAGTAAGCACATAAGTCAGTGGATGTGATCCTGGATCTTCTAACATTTTATTTACCACTGATCTGATCTGAGCTAGATCCCACAATATATTACAATGGCCACAGCAGAACACTGTCTACTGTTCTCTTTTAACTTTCTCCATAATTAACTGCTGACCCTGAACTGACCTTCACTTCCGTATTGGGCAGAGGAATGCCAACAGAGCCCAGTTTAACATGCCCAAGCGGTGGATGCAAGACACCTGGGCTGGTCTCGGTCATGCCATAACCTGTAAAAAATAAACCCGAAACCAATAGCGCACCTTTCGGCAGGTGATAAGTAATAGCGATATGGTCCATTCAGTCACTTGTTGAGGTCGAGACCCTTAGCTGTCGTCTATTGGGTACAGCTATCTGTTGTGTTATTGTTGATGGGGCTGTGTGTAGGGGGTCTTTCAGGAGAAGTAGGATGATGATGTCCGGTTAAAATGTTGATTTTCTGATAATCAATGGAGGGCAGCTACTGTCTGTCAATATTTATACAGTTCTGATACATCACCATTAAACTTCCACTGACCGAAGTCAATATTTGGCATGCAGCTACCACGTCAACAAACAATGCCATTCTAAACCTCAGTATTGAGAGATTCTATTTCTGACCACACAGCCAGCGCTTCGTGTTCTCAATTTTAAACTTCTCATATTGAAATGTTCAGTGGAGTCCGGTTTACATGGCAGAACACCATATCTGATCTATGATTTACAAACTGCACAGTTCCAACACTCAACAATACATTCAATATGCGCATCAATGAAATTTGCTACTCAACCAATAATCATTAATTTTCTCAGGTATCTATTTATATTTGAAAACTCTAACATCCAAATCTTAGTGTGATCAAAGCCATATACATTGTATCTGCTTTTAAAAATGATCTTGAATAAAGCACTTCCATTACACATTTGGGGTGATTCTGTTTTACATTAAAAGGTTAAACAATACCTTGTCGTATATCATATATGTGAAGATGCTTCTTTATCTGTTTGATTAATTCAATGCTAATAGGTGCTGCTCCACTGAATAGAGAAGTGATACTAGATAAGTTATACCTGGAAACTCTAGGGTCCTTGATCAGCTGTATGGCAATTGGTGGTACAAGGTAGACAAAAGACACCTGGAAAGGAAATATCACAATGGAAGTCAGATAGGTGAAACAGATTGTGTGTATATATATATATATATATATCTATATATATATATATAAATATATATATGAGTTTGTTGCAAACATATTTAGAAAAGATATTTATCTAACAGTGGTACACACACACACAAACACACACACACTGAGAAATACAGTAGCTGTATTAATATTCACAGGGACCAAGCCCAAAACAATTTCTGGGAAATAATTCAACCTTGAGAAACACTTCATGGATGTTGGCAGGGATTGATACTTGATTAATTCAGAAGACCACAAAATCAACGGGTTATACATCTACACTACTACAGTGACCGATTATAAATGAAAGCTGTGTCATAAAACAAGACCCTGACCTTGTACATCTCTATGGCAGACAAAAATGTGTCCAAGTTGAACGTTGGCAGGACAACAAGCTTGTTGCCAGAAAAGAGGTTGCAGAGCTGTATAATCGTCAAGCCATAAACATGGTAAAATGGTAGTGATGCCATAATGGTGTCTTGTTGGTTAGAAATGGCAAATGGACTCCTGAACACTAAATGGCTGAAGGACAAAACAAAACTGAATAGGCTTCAGTAAGACTCTGACGATAGGTATCAATTTAAATAAATGAAACAGCACCAAAAGTCTACACCTTATAAGAAGATGATCGCACAATTAATATCTATGTCGCGTAGTCTAATCAGTCAAATACCATAAATGTTGATGTTTTAGTTATGATTTTCTCTTTTATATTTGAGTATTTCATTGAGTATCTATTGTATTGTATAGCTAAAGCACTCGTACTGTGTACAACAATTTGTATATACTATTATAAGTCAACAAACAGTACATCTAAGCCAAAACCAAGTAAATGTGCCCAAAAAGCAATACAATTCTACTATATTTCAATATAATAACAACTATTCAAAGCAACATTACTAGCTGTACTGTATTGAATACAAATGTAATAGAAAAAATAATGGCCAGTCAAGAAAATAAAACAAATATTTATTGTAAATCAGACATAGGGTCAATTTCATTTTGTCAATTCCACTCAATTCCATTTAGTCAATTCCAAATCAAATTTAGCAATTCCAATTCAATTTATACCTACTCCAATCACTGATTGGAGTAGGTACTCAGAGTAGTCTATATTCCAAATAGGATTGTTATGGAAGAAATATTTCTGAATTAAAAAATTAAAGGGTAAATTAATTTGTGGATTAAACTTTTTGTAGCAAACTTCAATTCTAATTTCATCAATTTCAATACCATTTTTTTAAATAAGCAATTCCAATCCTGGAATTGGATTGTAAAAATACTAAAATCACTGCATTGATTAGAGGTAAAAGTATATACCAGGATTGTTATTATGAAATACTGATCTTCATACCTAATCTGAAATATGTTAGCCAAGATATTGTAATGGCTAAGCATCACACCTTTTGGCAAACCAGTTGTACCAGAAGAATAAAGAAGAGCTGCCACCTGGTGTCTAACATCAATAATGTGCTGGTGATGACACATCGAGGAATGAAATTCTTCCTTCAGTAAGCCTTCAATGTCCAAATACTCAGGATATGATCCTGATCCAACGATAAAAATTTCCTAACCAAATAAATGGTCAATATAAGGTTGATAATCTTCAAAGCTATATTGGCAAAATGATATGTAATTATTTCAATTATTCATGCATAAAGGTCATTAGCTGATTGTACGGTTGACAGATGAATGGACCATGAGTATAGCAATAGTTTATTTTACCCAAGATCAGACAAACAAACGTGTTAAATAAAGAAAACCAAAATTTAGCATTAAACAAAATTAGGTAAGTGAATTAAAATATGCATAAACTTGTAATAAATTATTTGATTACCTTGATATGCAAGTTTTTGTGTTCCTTCATCACATTCTTTATCCTGTTTTTTACATCAGTGTCTGTTACCACAACATAGTCAGGTTCACAATCTAACATCAACCTCCATAACTCACCTGTCAATTAAGCAATCGCATAATTAATTAAATCAATAATTAGAATACCATCTTTATTTTCTGATCCAACTATACAGATAAAATCTAACATTAAAAGTCAACTAGCCCTGCAGGAATAGTGACTTTTAAAATCAACTAGTCCATGAAGTAATGAACTAATCCTACACGTTCAAGAGTGCAAAAATACGTACAATGGATAATTATGTCAGAAATCGTCACTCGCCTGACAGGATGAACTCAACTGAAAATCTATTCATCCTGTATTGTTTCTATTCACCTCGGGTGACTGGGCAAGCGTTATTTGAACCCTGACCTATATGATATTAAATTTTATTCTGCAGCTGTTTGAAAAAGTCACCACAGTTTATTTAATAATTTAGCCAAAATATTTTAATATATATTATTCTCATGCCTTCTGGATAAGAACTGATATCCCCACTTTCAATCAAATATCTTACGTAAAATAATTGGCCTTTCAACCTTAGTACTGGCCAAACTGCTATGTAAAGCTGCCAACCCAAAAACAATTGCTCACAACACAGAGTTACAGAAACACCATATTTGGGGAGGTTTGCTAAAATTTCACAAGTCATCAACTCTATGTTTTAGACAAAATTTGGTAGAGAATTGATCAAAGTTGATTGAGGTTTTGTATCACAGTGATATCTCATGCAAAGCTATAAAAGCATATTTAAGTGAGATCAATTTGGCACCAAATGGATCAATAGAAGCAATAAACAGCGGAAGTATAGTTCTTCAAATTATCGCTACATACAAGCTTTATATGCCATACATACAATTTCTATCACTCTATCAAAAGGTGGATACTAGAAAAACCTTTCATAGAAAATATGCTAACTGTCCTATTTATTATACACTCCACTTGTTCAATTAGATTTATATAACAAGTTAAAGAATGGAAATGATATTTCAAAAACATTAACATCACGTGATAGTACCTGGTTTTGCTCTTGGATTTACTGTGCTCACAGTGATGCCAAGATAGCTGAGTGCAAGAAACACAACAGGAAAATCTATAGTATTCTGGCAGGCCATCAACACAAGGTGATTGTTGGTCAATCCGTGTCCACACAAAAACCCAGCTAACTGAAGGACAACCTGTCTCAACTCAACATATGTCAGCTTTCTATGGGTGAGGGCATCTATCTGGAATGTACTGCTGTAATTAATACTTTATATAAATGATAATTCTTTTACTAATATCTGTGTACAAGGTTTTAAAATTGTTCTACTTATAAGCATAAAAATGTTTCCTGCAATAGGTCTCTCTGTATGTGTAATATATGAATCAATGATTTACTAGAGCTGTTCTGGAACCAAATTTCTGCATCCTATCCAGTAGAACATGGGCCAATCCATGTTCAGTTGGAATAGTGACATCAGGCAAAGGGCTCTTCATTTATACTGCTCGGTGATGATCACCAACACTAAATGTGGATATGAGTCTGCGATGAAAATGAAATGTACAGAAATTATTTAAAAACAGATCTACAAAATAAACATCTAAAAAACCTATTAAGTATATAGTTAAATAGTTCATAAAACAATGTAAAATATGCATATATAATTAACAAAACTGTGGTATAAAAAGTGTAGTAACTCTAATAATAAGGCTGTAAATCTGACCAAAAATCTACAGGATTGAATAACTAACATCAACAGAAGTTTTTAAACATATTTCAGTCATCTACATATCTAAGTTTTGTAAATGACTATCAACTAATGAGTTACAGAGGCCAACAGCACCCAAGTCAGGCCACATGTTATTTAAGCAACTACCATACAAATCCAACAATGATCAGTGTTACATTCAGAAGAGCACGAACTCCGAGTCATTCCAAATGATTGCAAGAGTAGCATATCCATCAGGAAATTGGCCTTGTATAGGGGACTTGCCAATGTCAAGATCTGTTATAGTGCCACAGAAGAGTGCTTATAAATATCTGTGATTAGATGAGTTATTGAAAATGTATGCATAGTGGATATTGCTTAAAAAATGAGATTTTATAAATATATTTCCCCTCAAAAGTGAATGTTGTGTCACCATACAAGACTACTATCACTTACACTAGGGAAAATATTACATAATTATGAGTGTGTAAGATGTTGAAGGATAGGTGTTATAATTATATCCACTGAAAAATGTTCTATGTCCACAAAAAGCAGTAAACTGTCTACTGCTGCAGTGTTGCAGACACACCTAAACTGGTAGTTTCTTGTATTTTTCCATGAAACTGCAGCCGGAAATTATTCCAAAGGTGAAGTTCATCTACAAATAGCCAAATTTAAGATAAAAACATACCTGTAAGATGCTTACAGAAGTGTCAATAAGTATGACATACCCAGTCAAGTTATTTGAGCCTCTGACAAGTTAGAAATTTAATATCAAACATAAGTTTGAATTAAATCATAGCAGTAGCTGATTTCATGTAGTAACAGTTAATTCAAAATTTACAAATGGATAGATTTGCCTAATTTTAATACAAATGCATGACTGCATAAAATCTATGCTTTACGGATCTGAAAGAGGGCCAGCAACCATTTCTTAATTTCCAGTGCAAAACAGAAGATTTTCCCTTCTCTGGATGGCTCTTTCTAGATTCCAGTCAAGTCTATAACACAATGCTCAATTCCTGTACTTGATCAGCCTAATCTCTGATGAAATAAATTCATTATGGCATTCAACAAACCACAAATTTAGATTGTTTTCATAACTAGAAGAAATGAGATACATATTTGTTTCAAAGGACATTTCAAGATGAAACTGGTTTATAAAAATTTGCCCAGAAAATCAACAAGAAAGAATTATGTATGACGTGGCATAAACTATCACCAGGCCACATCTGTCAGTAAGTGGTAATTAGTGAAAAGACCTTTTGTTTTGAAGATGTGGAATGACTTAAAATTAAAGCATAATTTTCAAGATCTTAACATATGTTACTGATTCCATTCGTTTCACATGTTAGATATGGCGCATTACAGTTTCCCTTTTCTCTCTCTCAGGTGATATAAATTTAAGACCAGGTAAAATGTTAATGGTTCTCTATCTTCACAGTGATTTCTCAAGTAAAGAGCTGTTTGTTTGGTAATAGATATTACAGTGGTGGGGCACATACCCTCAATTCCAATTTGTTATCTACACATTTATAAAAAATTTACTTTCTAATTCATTCAATTTAGGCTTCTGATAGTATAACTGGATTGATACTGTTAAACTTATATGAAATCTTTGTGCCAAAAGTATGAAATAACAAAACCGCAACAAAAAGTTTTTTAGTTTTGCTTACCATAAATACTAACTCTCTGTAAAAGGAAATTTTCTTTCATATCCAGCAACTCATAGCTACAAGCTTCAATTTATTCCCATACAAAACACGTGTGTTGTTAATGTTATTTCCACATATCTGCCTATTTATATAATAATTTCTAAAATAACGACAAAATTTTTGTTCTTCCCTGATGGAGTTCACCACATTAAATGATACAGTTCCCCCATTTAAATAAATAGGAAGCTACATATAAAATTTTGACATTAAATTAAAACGTGTTTACTCTTCTGAAGATTTTTTTGGGGTCTTTGATTACTGATTACCTAAAAGAAATGAATTTACAACATTAGTTCTGGATTTTTGGTTGTGTTTATTGTAAAACTTCACAGTTAGTCACATATGCCTTAACTACTAGTAACATTGATGTAAGAGATTCTATAGAGAGATTGAAATGGATTTATTCCTAAAACAGTACATAACATAGATATATACTTGTAGTAAAATTAAACTTTGTTGCAGCAATATCAGGTAAGTAAAGTAAGCATAGAAAAATATCATCAACAAAACCTGACAACATTTATGAACACAATAATGTCTGGTTCCTCACTGATTACAGTTTACATTGCAATATATATATATATATATATATATATATATATATATAGAGAGAGAGAAAATGCATGCATTACTTTTCACTTTACATCAAATAATATCAGAGCAAATAATCATAATTAATATCATAGAATGAAGTATCCATCTTAGATTTTACAAGGTCCCCAAACTTGAAAATTTCGAAGATAACTCATTTACACTCATACTTTCATAGGCCTATATTTTTGGCATGTTGAACTTGAGTGATCACACTGGATTTGTATGCAGCATCACAGAGACTAGCTTTCTTAATGTAATTATATGTGGGGAGTTCTAAAATTTGGCACCAAATATATATGACAACATTATTCTTATTGATTTAAATCACATACACAGCCAATATACAAGAATCAATAACAATATTGAATAAATAAAATAATGTGCAAAATCTTAAAAATAAAATTGCATTATATATACACCAAAGATAAAAAAAATTAGAAAGAAGCAAGCTCCACAAATAATACTGATCTTCAATGCCCAAACTGTGACAGAACCTTTCTTTCCCAAATTCGCCTTATCAGCCACATCGCCTACATGTGACAGATTAGTAATGTCATTATACCCTACCGATGAATGAACAACAAAAACAAACAAGATATATATATATTTCCAGAGCCATGTAAATATTATTTTCTAGGACAAAATTACCATTTTCCAAGACAAATTATACAAGATTTAAAGGTAATAAATCAAGATATGCTGTCTGATCCAGACCTGGAGTCAATTCTTTTTTTAATTGAAGTTTCCTACAAAAAATAAATAAATCCACAAATTAATTTACCATTTACTTTTTTAATTCAGAAATATTTCTTCTATGACAATCCTACTTAGAATACTAAGTACCTACTTGGATTACTCATGGTAAAAAGTAGTAGGTAAAAAACAGAATTGGAAAATTTGGAATTGATAAATTTGATGTGGAATCCACCTACTTTTATTTAAATTTTAACTAACATGGGATATCAAGTAATTCAAGACTATGTACCAGTGCTCTTTTTCTTCTACAGGCATAATATTTATTCATGGATTTTTGATCAAAGTAGATTCTTTCACAGGCATTATTTTTTTCCAGGAAATTTCTAGAACCTGGAAAATGAATTTGTTATTTTCCAAGATGTGTGGGAACCATGATATATATGGGAGTATCATGTGCTGTGCTTATTAGAAAATAATTAAAACAAAACAGGATCAATTATCATAATTAACATTGTGAGGTTATATCCTCAAGACTGTGATAAAGTCTTCTACTGGTTATAAATATTGTACACCCCCATAAACTTAGACAATGCTTTCTTTAAAAACTAATGCATTATACATACATTTTAAAAGAATTCATGCAATAAGTATGGATTTTAACAGTTCTGAGTACGTATTCGTTGCTTGCAATTGTCAAGTGAATTCAAAATAAATTAATCTGAAAATAGGTCTCATTCATGTAGTAAGTATCAAATGTATAGTCGATAACAGTAATTTTGGCTGTGGAGTACCTAATCACTGCTTATGCTAAATATTAGATTTGACTGGCATAAATTTATATCTTAACTGATATCCGAAGAACATCATTAATCACTTAAATCTGACTTTTGTTTGTAAAGTTCTGCAAATCTATAGAAACCCATGTTGAAGATGAGTTTGATAAACCATTTTAAAGTTTGAATTAATAACCTTGTCATTAGCTGTGACACATATGCAAAATGGTGTCACATCCAGTGTTATGTCAACACAATTTTTTAAGTGCATGAGAAACTGAAAGGAATATCTTTTCATTGGTAATTAGAATGAACCAGGGTTGTCAAGTAACCAGGAAATAAGAGTATTTCCCAGGATGGTGGGAAATATGGTAAATAATGGGAATTACAGGTAAATTCAATACAGTCATGAAGAAACCCACTATATTGTCATTATCTGTTAAACAAGCCAATGATGACCCAAATTGCTAATTGAGCCCCCAATTGAATGTGACATTAAGTGGGGCATGATCTCTCATCCCTAAACAATAGATTCAACATTGAAATCATATGCTGGCATATGAAGTCACCATCTCAGTGGTTACTGGGGTATGGAATTTAATAGCTTATAAAGTGGATGTAGGTGGTATATATCATGGCAATTTTCATTATACAGTTATTAAATAACAACCAATACATGGCCCATTTAGCCTACCATATGCACAGAAGTGGCAGTAAAACATAAATCATCATCACAACCAATACAAGCACCATGAAACCTAAAGCCCCTATCTGGAATGTGTACACTTTGCGTGAAATAGGTGGCAAGACTGTTGCCAAGTGTAGGGACTGTGAGACATCAGTCAGTGCCAAGAGTGATAGACTAAGGAGTCATAAGATAAAGTGTGGTGTAGTCACAAAGAATACTCCACATAAGAGGCCACTTAATATTAATGATGTAGAATTATTTCGTTTATTAAATAGACCTTATCTGACTATAGTCACGCCACACATGATGCATTTTGTTATTAAATATATATTTCATTGATACTGTTTGCACTAATCTCAGTTTGCACCAATCTCAGTTATCTCTATAAATGCATTACTTGCTCCTTTGCTCTGTGGTGAATATTAAAATAAATTAACGTCGTACAATGGCATCAAAGTCTTCTGTACATTTTCAATTCAAGAAAATACTTGAAATGCGTCCGATTCTTACAAAGCAACATGTAAACACGGTAGCGTTTATATCGGTATTATACATGTAACCGGGTGAATATTGAAGAAGAATCACATTCATGTTTGTGTTATATACATTGTAGTCATGATTACTTTACAATGTAATCGTAATCGATTACATACAGAATGAATGTAATCGTAATCATGGTATTCTCAAGTAATCGTAATCGATTAGCGTTGTCCTGTAATCGCCCCAACCCTGTCAGAGATATATTAAAATTTTATCATAGAAATAAAGTTAAAGTGGTTTTCAACCATATTCGACAAACTGAATGATGCCCAAACGAATCAGCAGTTTGATGGTGAAACGAAGTAGAAAAGGGGTATGTATAAGCGATAATAGGGTAATCTTGGGAGCAAACCATTGGACATTCAGCAGTTCACAAATTCGTAAGTAAAATTATTATTACTCGCAAAAAATATTAAATTTTCTAAAGCCTACTCAAAGCTTCTTCTAGCTGTGCATCAACAAATATCATTTTATTTTAAATGACATTATGTGATAGGAAGAAGGGAAAA
>JAODUP010001126.1:95000-131409 GCA_025642065.1 Paralvinella palmiformis | reverse complement strand
AGTTTTAGATCAAAATCATAAATTATACAACTATAAATTACTATGCATGAATCTATAGAATGCCAAATACAATAGACACAGATATTTGAAAGAAGCTACATAATAACATACATACAGAGAACCCAAGTGGAAATATATTATTACAATCTAAATGTATTTATATTTGAATGTTTGTTCATGTTTTCTATTTATAGATTCTTTATTACAATTTGAGCCCAAATATTTCCATATCTCTGTACTGATATATATATATATATATATATATATATATATATATATATATGATTAGATTGAGAGATTTAGAAATGACACTCTGTGACTTTATCTGGTTGAATTCAGGCTGATCCTCTGTGCGAGTATAACTTTTCCCGGGGTGATTGTGCGCATGCAGCTTAATTAATCGAGGATGTTGACTATCTGACCCCTGTCTTGGTCAAGGTCAGAGACAGGGCCGGAAAATCGGTAGCCCGGACGACCGGGACGCGTGGATTTTGTCTTCGAGGTGGTGAGTAGTCTAAAACACTAGCCCTGAAGGGCTACCGCTATTTTGAGGCAAGATACGCGGCAGTCTCAAGATCGTTTTCCGTAGAATGATTTTCCAATGTTTTAGAGCTCTCCGCGGTAGAAAAGTATCATAGTTTTAAACACCTGCGCCGATACCTCTAAAAAAACACTTCCCGATTGTAGGCAAGATTTTGGACCCATTTTCAGCAGAAAATGGGTCATGATAAACGACAAATATTTATAATCCTGGTTTCTTCTGGATATCCGGATATCAAACTACGGGAATATAAGGCTGAGCCTGTCGGGTATTCCGCTCTTCACGCCTATGGTGCCCCATATTTTAGTGCCTGCCATTGTTTACCAAGCCTAGATTTAAACATATTGAGGATAGTGGCCGCTACTGTTCCTTCGGAGAGTGAATTCCAGTCTTGGACTATTCTTTGGCTGAACACGTCCTTGCGAATTTCAAGCCGACTTGTCCTTCTGCCCCCTGGTACATCTACCTTCAGCTCTAAGAAAAAATATCTCAGGATCACGCTGATTCAACCCATTCATGATCTTGAACACATATCTCCACGGCGACGTCTAAAATCCAGTGATGGTAATTTAAGGGTTTGTAGCCTTTCCTCATATGATAGATGTCTCAGGTGAGGTATTAACTTAGTCGCTTGCCTCTGGATTTTCTCGATTTATATCTTATCAATCCGATATCTGGGGTGCCATATGATATTCCCATACTCCAGGCGGGGTCTGACAAGAGTCGTGAATAGTCGCGGTAGAGTATCTTCGTCAATACAAGGAAAGGTCGTTCTGATGAGTAGTCTACTGGCCTTATTTACAGCGTATGATACATGATCCCTTTCCTTCGCCATCTAGTGTCCTGGTACTTACAGACGGATTCAATGCCACGCTCCAGATGGCGAAGGAAAGGACGCCATCATGATCCGCCGCATCCCTCCGCTCTTCCCACCACAGATATGGAATGTTCACCAAGTCAACCTTGATGGCGAACAGCGCACTAACAATCTCTGCGAGGCATGGAATCACAGAATTGAACATTTGTGTGGAATTTCTCGTCCTTCTGTGTGGAAACTGATTCACTGGCTTAAAGCAGATGCTCTATTTGAACGTCAACCACTATATTTATTTATTGATTTAGCGTTTGTTATCTCAGCGAATATTATCTGAGACAATGAAACTGTTACGACGAATTTTGTCTTCACGTAGGCATGACAGTTGATAGATGCTAACCACATCGATTAGATATGCCGTGCAGGATCAATACAATACTATTAAGCCAAACTGCACGATTGGACATTGGTATTTGTAAAATTGAATACACGACAACATTTCTGTTTTGTGTCTGCCATTCGATCTCAGTAAGACACAAATTACAGTAAATACCCTGTTTCAAGCGTTCATATAGTTCTGTGAAACAGCATCGCGTGTGTACCTTTACTAATAGTGAGAACAGGGTAGACCTATGTTTCAATAACGTTTTCATAAGATGCTCCAATTTAACATTAAATTGTTTCCGTTTGAACAGCTCTAGTCTACCAACTTCACAACAGGGCTAATACTATGTGTGTTTCGTCATCCTGTTGTCTTCTCAAAATCCTCATTTGGATATGTTTAGTGTTTATCATTAGAATATAGGTTGAAAATGTCTACTTAGTTTTACGAAAGTAGGACATTTTGTTTGCAAGTCGCCTAAACCTCGACCAACGCTGTTTAAATCAATAAATGAGAGGCGTCCAATTAGCTTTTAGTGCTCTCCAAATAAAATTATTGTCCGACGTTTTTACGGCTGCATTCCATAGCAGGAGATAAACAACACCTCGAAGCCGAAGTGTAGGACGTAAAAAATGGCCATAGATCCAGGCTGACTGCCTATCACGTGATTTACTGGCATAACCAATGTGAAGTTGTTGTGGTAATAATAATTTGTTATATTCGATCACTGAAATCTAGCATTAAGAATGGAGTAAATTATTACCAGTTCTAATACAAGCCAAGTTATTATTACTAATTACACCAGATTACAAGTATTAACGTAAATAAAAAAACGAAATCAAGTGCAGTTCTACATATTCATACGAAAACCTGTAAATGAAAAAACAAATTAAATTATTTTGCAATACAATTTTAGAATATTATCGCATATACGTGTGTGAGTGAGTGTGTGTGTGTGAGTGTGTGTGTATGTGTGTGTGTGTGTGTGTGTGTGTGTGTTTGTGCAGGTATTGTCCATGGTTCATATGACGCATTGTAAGGGGAGAATATCTGTTTCATGGTCTGACGACCATAAAACACAAACCATTATTATACCACTAAATTAATAATGCGGATAGCAATAATTTAAAGTGCACTTAAGACATTCATAAACACTGGTGACAGGTTGTTGATATTGTTACTCTGTCATATTATATAATAAATTATATAATAAATGTCACCAACGATAATCCATTAAAACATCGCAGTTAATTTTCAATATGTTGTTCTTGTCAATGACCTTGTTTTAATAAATGACCTTGAGAAAAATATGTTGAAATTCATAGAATAGATATTTGTCGAAAAACGATGGGGAATAATCTTGTCAGGTTAATTGTTTGTTTAAGAAAAACATTTGTGTAAAATACTTTCAACTGATGTCTATATGCGACTTATATTAGGCATACATATTAAGTCGCAGTATATTACATGTAAAAATTAGTTAAATGTTGTGTGCAACAGAGATTAAGTTATTAGGTCTGGGAATTATGACACTTAGGGAAACTAGTTACCGTAAAACTATATATATATATATATATATATATATATATATATGTGTGTGTGTGTGTGTGTGTGTGTGTATATATAATCATCAGACTGAAGTCCTCATCATAACGTGTCATAAGAAACACATCTTTGGTTGACATTTTCAACCTATATTCTAATGATAAACACTAAACATATCCAAATGAGGATTTTGAGAAGACAGCAGGATGACGAAACACACATAGTATTAGCCCTATCTCGCTTATACGAATCACCGCATTGTTGTCAGTAAATGTAACAAAATAAAATCGACACTTGCATAACAAGAGTTCCATGAGAAATATTCGATATTTCCTGACATAACAATGATTATACCAGTGCAGTTGGAAGAACTGTACGAATTCCCAGATACAGTATACGTTTACTCCAAGTAATGTCTTTTACAAATCACTAAAGCGGAAAAACACTATCCATGCTTTTCTGGGTGAGCTTTTAGGTGATTACATATACATATTTTTTCTTTACCTAAATTCTGGATCAAATCTTATCTGAGTGACAGATCTCAGTGTGTTGCCATAGGAATGACGACATCAGAAGGTAAGTGCCTGAATTTTGGGGTGCCAGAAAGATCGGTACTTGGACCACGTAAGTACTGTTTGTATTCAAAACCAATTGGTGCGATATGTAGCCGACATAATTTGCTCTACCACTGTTATGCAGATGATACCCAGGTTTATATGGCGATCATGCCCAAAACAACTTGGTCCGACGTTGCAACGAAATTGGAAGCTTGTTTGGCTGATATCAGTACTTGGATGAGTGCAAATATGCTGAAGTTAAACGAGGAAAAGACAGAGCTCATTATCTTTAACCCAAAACATCAGGTTAAGATGAATGAGGAATTACGGCTTCAGGTAGGTAATAATACTGTTTCTGTAGCATCGTCAGTGAAGAACTTAGGAGTATATTTGTATACATCCCTGACCATGGAGAGGCACGTAAATGCAATATCCAAAGCCTGTTATTACCAAATTCGTAATATTAGTCATATCAGGTGGTACATCACATTGGATGCTTGCAAAACACTGGCATACTGAAGATAACTTCTCGGCTAGATTACAGCAACGCTCTCCTGTATGGTCTTCCAAGCACACTGATGACACGGCTACAGAAAGTACAGAATTCTTCTGCAAGGTTAGTCACTCGCACTCATAAAAGAGAACACATAACACCAGTCTTGAACTCCCTGCATTGGCTTCCGGTTGTTATATATAGGTCGCAGTACAAGATTTTGATGTACACTTTTAAGGCACTCCAATGGACTGCCCCAGTACTTAGAGGAACTTGTCGTACCGTATCAGCCAACAAGGTCTCTACGCTCTGAGCCTGGAACATTCTTAGCCGCACCAACAGCACGTGGAGAGACATACGGTAATAGATGTTTCAGAAAGGCTGCTGCAACCTTATGGAATAATCTTCCAGTAACCATCAGAAATTGCAAGACCCTTGATACCTTCAAAAAGAAGATAAAAACTAATCTTTTTGTTTCAGCTTTTCCTAGCTGAATATATTATGTATTTGGCTGGAAAGAATTATGTATTTTTAAATATGTAAATCTGTTACATCCATAGAATTATTTATTGTCAAGCGCCTTAAGAGTAACCTTCTTACAGGTTATATAGGGCGCTATATCAATTTTGTGTATTATTATTTATTAAATGATTTGTTTCTTGTTACATGTAATATATAAGCTACATTAAATGCAAAATATACACCTTCAAACACCAAATTCGTCGCCTAACCATAAATATAAATGAGAGAGTACTGTCACAAACGTTTTATTAAGTGTTTAGACGTCATATAGATTTGCATATTCATGAATCATTCCGATTATTATTAAGTTAGGAAAAGCCCTGTTAAGTGTTTTTTTTAATTCTCTGGTTTACTGTGTAGGTTCTATTATATTGTATATTGTAAATTGTTTAGCCCACTGACACATAAAGGTTTTACTGTCCATAATAAAATGTTGCAGACTCATGAATCTCTCTTGGCAGATTTCCATATTTCATAAGTCAGATATATATATATATATATATATATATATATATATATATATATATATATATATTCACACAAAACAAGCATGTGTTCAGGATCAGAACGTATCAAATTTCTGTATCTAAGGACAGTTCGATCTCCAACATGATCGAAGCAACAAATATCGAGTTATTTTATGATGTCAGTTAAAAATCTCCAACAATTATTTGGAACCAACAAAATGTTAGACAAATTCTGTATTTTTCCTTTTAACAGATGAGTTAGGCTTGATTTTATGTGGGAAATAGTAAATACACAAAAAGGAACATGTCAGATTTTCTATTACGAAAGAAGACACGAATGTATTTCGTTGTTTGGCCTAGGTGGGTGGGTGGGTGTCATTTTAATGATGCGCGGGGTGGGTGGGCTGTACTCGCAGGCACAAATGTATACCTAAAATGATAGTGATTGGTAAAGGCAAGATGAGATGACAGAGATTTCTGCGAACCCAATGACTGACAGTAATAGCTGGCTGAATTAGTCATAGGCTAAATCATTATTTATTCATGAGCCACACTGGCCTCAACAACTGACCCTGATAATAAGTGGGTTGAGGGGGCGGGGGGGGGGAATTGTTTACTAATGGGTAGACATAGTTCGTGTACCTGATAATAAACGTTTATTGTTTAACCTAATATCATAACCATATGTATATAGACTTAAACTTCCCACATTTGAATCTGTTTTCTCTTTTAGAAATATGCCTTGCTATTTATTTATATGGGAAGTGTGATTGGACCCGATGAATATATCTGACGGGGATGTTCCAGGTGGCCAATATCCTACATCTCCTAGAAGGGTGGTTGAGGGTTATATCTCTGAATAATAGCTGAAAATACAAACATACAAGACTATGTATAAGAATGAAAGAATTAAAGATTTAGATACATCACATTAAGGCATCCAGTGGAAGAATCTGAGAACACATATCGAGAATGAACATTGGATACGTTTGATGTCTCTCTGCCGAGCCAATAGCCTATTGTCTAGATCTTCCAGAGAAGACTAGCACCGTGCCTAAACGAAACATTCGAAGTGTTCCCCTGCATCTATATGAAAGGTTATAAGTAAAGAAAACTTTGTAAGAAATGATCCCATTCAGAAGACTGTGAGACGGTTGTTCTTAAAGCAATTCTTTGATGACCAATAACTTTTTCGAATGATTGTAACAAAAATTATTTGTATAGGCATTATTAGTCACCCTAGTAGTCATATATTACAAGTTTCACCTAAAATACCTGTTTGTGGGTAGAAAAATCGTAAAAGATTTGTGTTTACACAGACAATTTTGAAACGGCCATCTTGTGACTAATTCTTATATAGTAATATATCCACGCATGCTCAGTGTTAGCAAATAGGGAGTGGTGACGGTATACCCATAACCATTGACCTGAAAGAAAACTAGACCGATCACTCAGTGGTGTTTGATTGGGCTGCCATAAACAAACAGTGCTGACTTCCGGTAGGGGCAAAAAGCAACGTTGAAGCGGCTGCGCTTTGAGTTTTGTACCTATCAATACGGACATTTATTGTGATTTGTGCATTATAATTTTGTGTGTGCAGAGAATCTGTATTACCCCTAATAATAGTTAAGCATAATTTCCCGCCAAAACAAACAACGCTTTAACAGTTATTTTAAATATATTCGTTATACTTACCGATGAAAAGATATTCCTTTTGTATCACTTTTACTCCCACGGCTTATGCAACCAACGACACAACAATAATTCACCATATTTATAAACCCAATTTTGCAGTCTGCGTTCCTTTTTTCCCCGACCGTGAATTGGGATATGTTTACCATCAAATCGGCGGCCGTATTCGGTCTAGTTTTCTTTCAGGTCAATGGTTGGGATCAAACGCCAGAGACGGGCCGGGGGTTGTCGAATAGGCTAAAAATAATAATAATTACGCTTATTCCTTTTGTAATACTTCCAAGACCACGGCTTATGCAACCAACGACACAAGAATTCACCATGTTCATAAACATGATTTTAGCAGTCTGCTTTCCTTTTTGCCCTCACCGGAAGTTGGGACCTGTTTGCCATCAAATCGGCGGACGTGCATGGTCTAGTTTTATTTCATGTCACTGTCCATAACCGAGCAAAACCATACCCAACCGGGCACATGTTGATGACGTCAGTACACAACGATGTTCGTGGTACTTGCCGAGTGAAAACGGACATGACCGAATATTCATAAGGATGCCTTATATGGCACGCGATTGCTGATTGGGATATGAAAATAATCGTAAGGGAGTTTTCACTTCTATGTCGCTGTCACCTTACAGGGCACTGATAAAGACAGTTCTCACATATTCAGCACCAGTTCTTCTGAAGGCGTCACTTCTTTCCTGGACCGACTCGACATTGTCCAAAGAGCTGCTCTCCGGATTGCCCATGGCCTTCCTAGAACAATCTCCAACAGCCCCCATCTACGTGCTGAACCACCCATAAAAACCAAGATAAAAAAGACTATTATCAACTACATAATCAGAGCCGCCACAAGACCACAACCCGACTAGTTAAGGATAGCCCCCAGAAAGATCCTAGCGGGAATCCAAAAAGACTTCGACATTCCACTTATCCATCAACCTCTAGTCCGACCTAAAGCTCCGTGGTTAATTCAGCCATTCGAAGTCCATATCTCCGGAGAATACAATAAAAAGATGATTCGATTGCGGCATTGACATCCGTTAATTACAGAATCCGGAAATTTTCTACCTCACATACCAGAGTTTGGTACATAGACTGCCATCAGCATGGCAAGGTTAACACATGATGGGCGGGTTAGTATCCTGGAGAAATCTTCTCAATAAGATTTCCCATAACCTTGACTGATCTGACTGCCCGCCTCGAGACACTCCGATGATGCAGAACCCACCGAACTCTGCATCAAAGGATAGTCATACACACTGATTCCATCCTCCAGAAGTAGGCATCCCTTCGGTCTGAAACAACCAACCATCCAGATTAACTTTCACTGGATACCAAGCCACATCAGAAATCTCGGCAACAAAGAAGCTGACCGATTTGTCAACTTTGCCACATCCCTTGACACTATTCAGACATATTATGTGAGAAGAACATCGGAGCTCTTGGATGACAAATCCATAATAGGACCAAGAAAATGACAGACACATTTTTCAGTGAGTAATACACTACTTCTACTGGAACTTGGTACCTCAGCACTACCCTACCAGACTATAGGATATGCCCAAATAGATTTATAAATACCTCCACTGCGACGCCTCATATGTTTCTCATATTCCGAGAGTTAGAGGACTTCCGATATGTGCTGTGTGTCAAAACCGTTTTGATCTAATTCACTACTTAATCGGATGCCCGGACTACCAAATATTCGTCTAAATATTACAGACATATTACTCCCAGTTGATCATTATCTCCCCGTAGAATAGAAAGCTAAATAATTATTGGGACGATCAGCCATCATCCACTACTCCCTCATCAAGAGACAACCTTATGCGATGCAGTAAATCCTGCTCACGCGCAAGAAAAATTTTCAAATCTCTAGCGCAGTTTTGATCAACTAAACATATAAAATTACTAGACGTCCGAGAGTGAAGGGGCGATATATGTTATGCTTCATCTATATCTACTGCTCTTGCTGGGAATGATATAGTTCCTTTAAATCTAGTTGTCTACATATCCTTCGATACAGCATTGTGTGAGCAGTAGGGAGCTTTCGGAGCCCGTAAATTTATTTGTTTATTCCTTAAGGCTCTGTTGATGCTAGTCACGTAATATTTTTACAGAATTGTTTTATTTGTTAATTATTGTGGCTGAAATTTGTGAGAGGTAAAGGTTTGCTTTATATATATATATATATATATATATATATATATATATGAGCCTAGATTCGAAGGGACTATATCATTCCCAGCAAGAGCAGTAGACATGGGTGAAGCATAATATATGTCACCCCTTCACTCTCAAACATGGATCTAAACTTACGCCAATGTTTAGTACGCACGCACACAAACGCGCGCGCGCACGCTCAAACCAGATATGCGATAATACACAAAACGAGAGAAAACATAAATTATATTTTCACTGTTGCTGATTCCGGATATCGTCCGATGACCGAAGTTCCTGTTATCAAAACCAGCCGACACCAACGATATTGACGAAGCGGTATAACAACTCGGCCACGACACCGCCATGTTAGATCATGTTCGTCTGCTATTGTAAGGGGACACGACAAGAATATTAAATCTACTTCCTGTTGGGTGTAGACGACGTTTCTTGGAATCGTGAATTTTTGTACCGTCCACGAGTCAACGCCAATCAGCGCCACCTAGAAATAAATCGACAAATATAGACGAAGCTATTGGCGATAATAAGTCCGACTCAACCGTTCCCCCAGAGGTCACCCCGTCCATAGACGGTATAAACTGGTCGGACCTTTGCTGTGGTCGTTTTAAAAGCTAATCCTCCGTTTGTAGAAGGGACGTGTTCTATTTAGTGAGGTGCGGATCGAGTGTTCTGTCAACACACGTCACTTCTGGGTGTTTGGTGTACCAATTTATGGATGTGACAAATGGTCGGCGCGAGAGTGCAGCTCGCATTCTAAAGGTCATTCTGTACTCGCGTCCACGTTCGTAGCCGTGTGATACTCCGGTCTGGTACAGCGGAGTTCCGGTTCGCTAATTTCGGATTACGCTCCTTATACTGGCTGTGTTGATGTGATTCTCGTACCTCGTCGCATTTCCAGGTAAGTGTCGTTTATTGTTTCATTATAGCCAACTTGTCAACGACGACATTTTGATCCGGATGACTCTTCATGTGTTTATATTCACATTTTGCTTAATTCATATGAGGAACGAGCTCCGTGAAGAATCGATTACTATTGTGTTAATCTTTCTAGCTAATGGCCACTCACTCACTCACAAGCTCTATAGCTTTCGAATTACATAACAATTGTCTTTGAATGCTTATGTTGCATGCTGTTAATTAACCGTGTAGGCACATTTTGGAATAGAGTGACCTACTTAGTATATTATTAATTGGATTGTACCGTAACTATAGGTAAGTTATTATTTTGAAAGTAGTTGAAATCAGGCAGTATTTTTCAAAAGATATATTTGCCAGTTGGCAGACAATAATTGGTGACAGTGGGCTCAAAACTGTGAAGTGGAACACCTTATGGTTTGTTTGTTATTGTTGTCGTTGTAAAACATTATGTTGTTTCTATTGTCGCCGCAAAAACACGTTCGGTTTACAGCATTATCTAAACTGTCAACACTAAATCAAAATAAAACCGTATCTGATAAGGTTGATGCGTCATTCATCCGACAGATGGCGATTCTGCTTATCTGAATCACCGATGAAACTAATAGATTAGTTGACCATCGTCTCCTCACCTGATATTTACACTTAATGTTTACACCTAATATTTACACACGGGACTGATGAATTCTACGAACGGCGTCTCGGTGTATGGAGACGAGTACTCTCTACTGCCAACTTAATCACTTAGATACACATTGTGTATTGATCCAGACTGTTTGGCCACGAATATTGTCTCTTGTTGGATAAGTTGTAAATAAATGTTGTTAATCGTGCACTAATATTATGTTTTTTTTAAATATATATCCTGATTAGTGTTACGATGCTCTCTCGGCCCAGTTGGTAACACTGCAACTACAAGCCTCCAGGTCATGGAATCGAATAACAATTTATTTCTTTTGTGTCTGTGGGATGTTTCATTCAGCAGTAAACGTTTCAGCTCGGAATAGCCCATTGGCTATATGTTCCAGGTATGATCAGCATCAAAAGAAACAAAGCATTCACCGACTTCCTTCCATAAAGTTATTGAAATTTATATTTTATTAAATATTTATATTCAACTATATATTTATATTCTACTTATTATTTATAGTAGATCTACAATTTAAACGTGTCCCTTCAGATACAGCCCGATCCTATCTAAACAACCGTCCCCCATACTACTCAGTTCCCCGCCAGATCCTCCCCCCGCCCTAGCTCCATAGAACGTAAAGCTACACAGCCGAAACATATTTATAACCTATTTACAATCTGCATAACGTTCTTCTCAGACATTGAATCCTGTTACTAGCAGAAATAAGACCGGTTAAACATCCTGTTTTGTGTGTGATGGCGTCGGGATTTGCTTAGCAACCTCGCCGTTAGATTAGGCTACTCGTGTTGACGTGCCAACCTCCGGTTAGCTGGGATTAACGTGTATCAGATTATTTTTACTTAATGGCCGTAAAAGAGCAACATTTACATGTTTTTAGATACATTAACTGCAAGATACGTCAATATATCATTGATGCCAGTGATTAAACAACTGACGAGCAAATATCTATATTTTGTACGCCTCAAAAGGACAAAGGAACAATAAGAGCACAATGTCCCAGGTCCTTTCACCCATGACGCGGTAATGCACATTTTATATAATAGAAGGGGTCCATGCTGGTTAGTGACTGATTGGGCAATTCATTCCACAGACACAGGTATGAGTTGGATTCAAACCCCCGAAACCTAGATGTGTTCAGGACAATCTATCAACAACTACGCTATCAGAGCACCCCCTTTAGTGGATAGAATAGCGTGGAAAAAGATATTTGTATATTGGTCGTTAGGACTACATGGGGGGGGGTAATATCATCGTGATACAAATGCCACCAGTAAAATTGATACAACTGTGGACTATTTTATCATTGTTTAGTTCAAGTATCACTCTCTCATTCCCTTCATCTAAAACATGCCTGCATTAAAAACTGATTCTTAAACAAAAACCACCATAAAAAACTATAACATCCCAAAGAGTGTCATCCCTGCCACAATGCCGATCCCAGTTGGGGGGGGGGGATTTCTGGAATCCAAAGCTTTGTTGCAAGAATAACACCCCATCGTCTATCCCCAGCAAGGTATTATGTGTACAATAGATAACCACCAACGAGTGATATGCCATAGATATATAAAACAGCTGATTGCCAGAATGATGACACCTAAATATATCCGCATCTTGTCCCTTTCGACGCTTTCAACTAGTAAAATTGCCGATACAGGTGCGGGTACCGGTGCGGGTAAACAGTAACGATCCATTCAAGTGCGGTTTGTAGAAAACATCCGACGACACGACATGTCTGTGTCAGTGTCCGACGTTGATATGTCTGTGACACATCACTGGCGGCCAAGGAGTTTTATATTTGATCTATTTTCTTTCACGTTATTGTCATTTGTTCGTACTACAACTTTATCATTATATAACGTATCAATATTATAATGGAAGTATCGATATTGATACTTCCATTACAAGTTAGTTTATTAATCATTATTAGTTTTGATTTCACTGTCCTTAAGGATATCTTCATTACTTTTCAGTTTCAGTCATGCCACCTTCTTCTTTACACTCTTTTTTTAATTACTTCTGTATATTGTAATCCTTCATTTAGTGTCGAAATCTCTTTCATTACAATTTATATATTTGTAATTTTTTCAGCCGATAAATGTAATTCTATTTCTAGTTAAAATCTCATCTGGAGTTAACTACTGACTGCTTGGTTTAGAGGTAGTGTCATTGATATCTTTACGGGGACGCACGTGTGAAATATCTGGGATATGTCATAAGTTATGTCCCGACAGCCGACCTTATGTCATAATCACATCATATACACTTGTTGCATTTGAATTCAAAACTTATTTATTATTTATTGATAGATTTATATTCGGAAACCAGTTTCGTTAGTCCAAGGACTTGTCATTTTGATCGAATTAAGGGTTCTACTTTTTCTCTATTTGCCTGTATGCATCTGTGCAATAGGGCAACATTATCAGCTTCCCGAAAAGTATACTATATCTAGCTACCAGTTACAGCTGCATAATCGAGAACAATCCGTCCAACATCCGATACTCATTTTATGACTGAATAAATCGTCTATTTGATGATTCTTTAATCAGTGGCGCCACCTATAACTAGTTGGATTGGGATGGGAATGTATAGGAACCATAATGTATATCTGTATTCCACCTCCCCCTCCCCCCTCAAAAACAAACCAGTCTAAATAATATTAAGTTTTGGGGTAGCTATTTTATTTCACCACACCACACCCCACACCCCGACCCCATCCTTCAGAGAAGATAGCTATCCGTAAGACTACCCAAAATTGAAATTATGGATCCGCCGTCGTGTACACTGCGAGATTACCAATAGCAGAGCCAGCTCAGTAAGGATACGAATTTCAGTACAGTTCAGCCACTCCTGAGAAAAGGAAGACACACGCACGCACGCACACGCATATATATATATGTGTGTGTGTGTGTGTGTGTGTGTGTGTTTAGGGTTCGAAATTAACCCTCGCCGTTCGCCCGAGGCGAGTACAAAATTGACGGGGACTAGTAAAGTTTCACTTTGAGTCTTCCTGCAGGCGAGTACAATTATTAGGCTAGAATAAAGTCGCATCTGCAGTTACATGGTCCAGATGTAGCCATTCTGTTGTAGTTATCAATCTGCTGGACATACCTGTGTCAAAATGTTTTTGAACAGGTAACAGGTTGTGCAAGCTTAAAGAAAATGTGTGACAATGGTAACAGCACCCTGTGTCGTCATCACCATCACACGGAATTCCGTCTATGGTATCCCCCGGCCAGGGTTTTTTTCTCAATGAATTCATCATACTCGTTTGTTTGGTTTCTGGGCCGCTCCTGTTTCTGGTTAAACCATAACTCGCATGAACCGGAGCACGTACAGTCGTTTAGCTTATTGCACGCTGGTGCCTACTGGAGTCCAGGTAGCCATAATTATGTTGTTGTTGTTATCATAATCGTTTTCGATGGTCTGCATTCATTTTTAAGAGTAGATGTTTAGCCATGTACATGTATATATATGCCTCTCTAATATATGGCACCGAAACACTACTGTTACGTGGACTACTTCTCGTTCCCTTACTAGACGATAACTATCCACTTTTTTGTGGATCAAACTACATAAGCGTTGTGTTAATGATGACGGTATCCCTTTTGAAGGGCACTTCATTCCCACTGAACCACTGAAGGACCAATACCTTCTTTATTAAGTCACGGAGGACAGATGTAATTTGTGATAAGTGTATATATGTGTTGTGAGTGTGCAATGATTGACCTTGTGTAAATAACGACAATGTCCAAAATCTCTTGCAACTCTGTAACACCAATTACGGCTGGAGTTGGATCGGTGTCTTCCATTTCGTGGGGATCTGGATATGGACCTTTGTCATCAAGCACCATTCCAATGGATACGGTGCTTGTTATTGTTTGTGAAATCACCTTTTATTTCAGGGCCCGAGTGATAAATCGTGCGGATAATGAAATAAATCGCTGCCTACCGTTTATAATGGCAGTGGTGTGGGATACATAGTAAGTAGCCCGGTTATAACGCCGACCACTATAACACAAAATCGGCTATAACACGTTAAGAACTTGGACCCCCAACATCCGTGTAATAGCGGAGCTATATTGTATACCGATATAAAAACTAACAGAAGGTTTATATTAGTTTGTCACATTTAAGGGATATACCGATACATCCAGAACTCTTCCAGAAATGCGGTAGTGGTTGCTAGGTGATCTGTCCGTAGGTACACAGATTATCGACTATAAGACGTAAAGAAGGATGTCCATGTGAACACGTGCGCCTGCACAATCACATTGTGCTCTTTGCTGGCGCTTGTGTATACTCAAAATGTTAATGTTAATTGAATTGGTGTTCCAAACAGTGAGATTATACTCCAATATTGAAATGTCTTTTTTTTCTTTATCTTTTCAGGTGCAACTGAACGCAGTTATCAAAACGGATTCAAGATCAAGAAAACAAATTAGGCCAGTAGTATATGTACGAGATGGCGATTGGTTGGCTTGTTTAGACGTAAATAAACCGATTGGTTCAAATCGAAGTTGGATCTTTGTTAATATATCCATATTAGAAGTGTGAGAGAAATCCAGCATGGCACTTAATATAACCGTCACACTACGGACATTGTTAGTTGACGAAACGAACGTCACCGATAACATTAATCAAGTGTTACTTCCGACGAGATCAACATTAGCAGTAGGATTAAGTTCACTTATCGTTGGCTCGATCTGTCTCGTTACAATTCTGGGAAATACTGCTGTTATTTATGCCATCGTGAATACCAATCAGCTAAAAGATAAAGTGTCCAATATTTTCTTGGTCAACCTCAGCATCACCGATCTGAGTAACGCATTCTGCATCATGTTGTCGGCACTATTTTGCATATCACTCGACCTTGACCGCGTAAATACTATTTGGTGCAATTTCTTGTGCATCATGAATTATTGCCTTATCATAGTATCCATGATGACATTGGCGTTAATTAGCATCGATAGATTATTGTCGGTGCTATATCCTTTCAAGTACCACGATATAGTGACAAAAGGAAGAGTTGTCACCGTCATCGTGTTTACCTGGATTCAGGGTTTCATATTCGGCATAGCGCCGGCCTGCCAGGGCTGGGTTCACTACGACTATTGGGAGGCGATCTGTGCCATTAACTGGCACCAAGAACCGCGCAGTGGACCTATCAACTACGTCATCGCGGCGTTTGCCCTCTGTTTCGTTCTACCCGCTATCGTCATGTCGATCTCCTACACGGTGACAATCAGATACGCGAGGATGAGCTTCAAGAATATCATTCGATCTTCGGCGTCTTGCAGCAAATCGGGTGAGAATCGAGTGTGCAGAAAGCACAACAACGACGACAATCTCGGCCTAAAGACCATAACCAGCATGTTGGTGGTCGTGGCTGCATTCTTCGTCTGTTTGACCCCGTTCAGCGTCACTAAACTGATCAAGGTGCTGGCCAGTGATACGTACTACGTGCCGCCTTACGTCAACCTGTGGGCGGCCTTCTTTGGCTATCTATCCAGTATGGTGAATCCCTTCATCTACGGGATACTGCGACCCGACTTCCGACGAGCCTACAAGAAGATGTTCCACAGGATGATGGGACGACGGAGTTACCACTTCGATAAGACGACGACTAGACTTAGCCTCTCCGGAAACAACAACTCCAAACAGAAGAGATGTGACTACAGCAGAAGCTCGCCGACCAGAAGCCAGTCTAGTGACTAGTAATAGATGTTCTAAGAACTGTTCATCAACCTGGAAACTCGTGCTCCTCTTGACGTATCATGGTGACGTGGGACGAAACGTCTATCTCCGTGTCTGTTGTGGACGAGTATGAATATTTGCGCTTTCAGTATTGCGTTGTGTGAGATGAAATTGCTAGAGTAGTATTATGTTAAAGCTCTGTCATTTATGACAACGACCTAACTTTGATTTTGGCAACACTAATAATCTACACTGCTAATTATTTAATGAAGGCATTTTAAATTTATAATTTCATCCTACCAATAAAGGATGCTAATATGTATTAGCGGCCTGGATAAATGAATTTACACCTTTATAGTTCTGTGAACAGGTGTAAATTTCGTACAATAATATTGTCAGCCAACTATAAAATGAAACCATATATGTAATTATTCCATCATGATTTCTTACACAACTTCATATATATATGAAGAAAAAATCAAGAAACAAATTGCCTTTGACTAGGTAAATCGACAAAGTCTTGAAGACACATCCAAGACAAATAAATTAAGCAAAGAAAGGTAACAAAAATATATCACTCCTAAAGTTTGGAAAATGTCAATTTATACTTTTTTCCACAATTGTTTCGTATAGATCCACAGAGACGGCCTTTTCACCACAGAAGCACTAACCATTCGTTGTACCACAATCTCCGAACAGCACTAGCAACGTTTTGATACACCGTCCAAGTGGCGGGGCATTTCGGCCCCAATCACACTTCATTTGTTCTTTTCAGTGTAGTTTATTCTTTTCTTCGTCTTATTCCAAAATGTCTTCAACTTTGCTGGAGTCATCTTAGTTCCAGTCACCTTTTTGTTTTCCAAAATATCACAAGCTGAAGGTGATTTATCAGTCAAGAAGGCAAATCCCTGTTGTTCTTCGTGATGAATTCCGATTATTTTCCCTAACACACCAGTAATATAGGCATCGTCAACGTTGAAACGGCGTGCATAGTGACACATATAATATTTTATTGGAAAATCTTCTCTTCGCACCTTCCATTTACCCTTCCTATACACCTTGGCTCTCATCGAGAAGCTTCAGCAGATATGGCATATTAATAAGCATGTCGTCATCACTTTTCAGTAAATATTCTATCTTTTTGCAGTACATGGATACATATTTTAAACCGAGCAATGACTTCAGGGTCAAATTTACATAAGCGTCACGAAAATGACCTTGGATGATTGTTGACTCTCTTTCTCTATTGCCGAGTTCATGTCAGGAAATGAATGTATTCCTAACACAAAGAGGTGTATAATCTTCTTGTTGATGGCTCTCCGTGGCCATGGGTCATCGATGACCCGTGGATGCTCCACCCCACGTCGACCGTATTGCCCTCCTTCTATCGTGATATGGATGGAACGAGTGTACCAAGATGATCATATATGTCTCATTGTCGCATGTCTTGCGCGGTGTCAGAATGAAGTTTTAAACTCATTCACCTTTTGGTATAACGTCGTCTGTCGTACAACAAGTTTGGGATCATCCGTTGAGTGTATGACCCTTTTATCCTTCCCAGTTAGTGCAGTGTTGTTGCTGTTTAGTATCGATTTTGATTCCTTTCCAGACCTCGTCGGGTTTTTGTTGTTGTTCTTTGGTGCAGAATGATGTCTGAAATCGTTGAGTGTATTTGAGGCATATCTTTGATATTCATATTCTTCGTTTTCACCCCAACGATGATAAAACTCTATGAATAGCACGGGAAATACCATAAGTTACGTAATTTGACATAGCCTGTGTATTTGTTAATTGCAGATTTGACATTTTCATCATGCCCTTCGAAACCTGTTGCGTTAGCAGCTATCTGTATTCTGAATTAAACTGTCCGGTGACAGCTCTTGATCAAGTCGTAAAGTGAATCTAGGCATACAAGATCAATTGCTACAGTTGTCTGGGAAGATGGAAATAAACTTCCATAAAATTACACCCACATTTTGTGAGCCATGCTTATAAAAAGCTTGTGAACTCTACTCAGAATAGATAACTTCCAATAAAAGATTACTAGTATGAAACAATAAAAGCAACTAGCCCACTGATTACATATTTCCTGCGGGGACTGTACAAACTTTCAGCAGAAGAAAAAGAAAATCACACTCAAGAACCATCCAATGATCGGGCACTGCTTTTGGGGGAAATGTACACAATAGCTGATGTCTAAAGTGCTGAAGGCTGGTTCACCCTCTTTCACTGAACATCCAGTGTTTGTCACATCAACTGACTGAGCATGATGCACTTCAATAGAAAATATAATCATTGTGAACATAACGACTCTGTTGGAAAGGAATCTCAATCGCATTGTAGATAAAGAAATGAGAGACGAGTTCACTCGAGCTTGTAGTGTTAACGGAGTAAATTATAATGCATTATAATGTAACTTACAAAATAACGCCATTTGACACAGCTCAGTTTTTATCAAATTTCATTCCAGACTCAACTTCTAGCCCTGTTTCCTGCTACATTAATAAAATATGGATATCTTCGGACACGTGACAATTTTACCTTCATAAAAACTTGGTATAATTGTACTTATTTATTAATAAAAAGTGTATTGACTTGACAATGTTTGCTGACTAACCAATGATATCAAAATGTTTAATGCACATTTTCAAGTCAAAGCATTTAAGAATGTCTCAAAACAGTTCATAATTTCGTCAAGTTCATTGTCACAGAGCTTAAAAATAATAAAAAAGAGGTAAAAAGACATTGAGAAGGGCAATGTTTGTGGGTCGATCTGGTTAGAATAAACAAACTTAATTTTAAGAAATAACATTTTGCCTCATGTTCAATGCAATGCATGCTATTTTCGTCACCTGCTGATGTCACCAAACTGTTACAATATATATATATATATATATATATATATATATATATAGGTAGCCTTTAATGAATATTTTAGATAATTACAGCAGTCACTCCTGTAAGGACATATCAAAATGGATCTTGAACCTTGCACAATTGTTCAACATACAGAGGGTACTTGCCACAAGACTTCATATTCCAGAAACAAATTTCTTCTAAATCAGTGATATTACTGAAGATGATTTTTCACTGTTTTCTGTGACAGACTTGTCAAAAGACAATGGAACATTGACAATTTGCTCACATCACAAAATGTTTTTGTGGATAAATATGAATTTCTTCTTCGGAATTGTTGTGATCGATTTTCGGTCTATAACAAATCGATAAAAAGTAGTTTAAGTACACTTGATATTCCCAAAGCAGAGGGGATCAACAGTCTTACTACAGCAACTAATATGAAACCCGATCAGAAAATTTGGCTCTTGATGTATGGCCAAGTTATCATTGTTGATGGCAGTTGGTTGTGTATTGATGGCCAGTCTGAATATGAACCATTTAATTTGAGCATTGGACTCCAGAGCTACAGCTCTTGGATTTTATCTACTCAAGTTTAGTAAAGACAGTCAGAGTGACATATGTCATCTTATGCTAAGCGAAAATATGGCAGCAGTATATGACAATGTTTGGTTCACTGGAAATGTTCTTGAACTTTCAAGTGATAATTAGGACTTTCACTGTATCTTCAGGGAGTCTAAAGGACCTGCGAGATCCTTTACTTGGCCTAAAAGTAAGGATCAAAGTTGGATGTCACCATCACATATCCCCATTGAAGTCAGCCACCTAGACAAGTGTGTAAAGCCAGAGGAATGCAGATACCAAACAACTGGCTGACATTCTTAGATCTGCCAATCTCAGGCAGCATGTCCAAGAAAGAACACACAGACATGGTCACATCTTAGATCTTGTCATCTCCCGTGATGATGACAATTTGATTAAAGGTGTGTCTGTGTCTTCCATGCTGTCTGATCATTTCCTTGTTGACATTAATGTATCTTTACAGAAACAATCTGTTTCAGCTAAAGTTATTTCATATAGAAGATATAAGTCAATTGACAAGGAGGCTTTTCTTGCTGATCTGCGAGTCTCTTCTCTGGTATTGGATCCCACCGGATGATGTGGATCATCTGGTGGATCTCTATGATAATACATTGAGAAACATTGTAGATCAACATGCACCTTTAAGGACAAAGGAAATGCCAAGCAGACCAATGCTTCCATGGTATAATAAGAACATACAGGCTGCAAAGAGACACAGAAGGTATTGTGAGCGGCTGTGGATCAGGACCAGTTTGTGTGTTCATTTTGAAATGTTCAAGGTCAGTAAAATTCTTGTTAAAAATGCCCTTGCCTCTGCTAAATCTGAATATTATAATAAAAAGATCAAAGCATCCAAGGGAAATCAAAGGACTGTTTTCAGTGTTGTGAATAATGTATTACATAAAAGTCAAACTGTCCTTCCAAATAATATCAACTCAGATAAAGATATGGCCCATTGTTTTAATAACTTCTTCTGTCAAAAAATATTAAATATACATAGTGGGTTCCAGTCCAGCACCTTATCACAGGGTAAGCCATTGGTAGAAGAGTCCTGCATATCCATGATGGATACATTTGAGCCTTTTACAGAGACTGATATCAGACAGTTGCTGAAAAAGTCATCTAATGCTTTCTGTGCAGTTGACCCTATGCCAACATGGCTTGTGAAAGATTGTCTGGATGTTCTGATAAACCCAATTACAAATGTAGTTAACAAATCATTATCTCTAGGTGTTTTCCCAAGATCCATGAAAGCTGCCCTTGTAAAACCATTAATAAAAAAACACACTATGGACTGTAATATTCTAAACAATTACAGACCTGTTTCAAATCTTACATTTTTATCTAAAGTTATAGAAAAGGCATTTGCTTTCCATCTAAGCAAATATTTAATCAATAATAACCTTAATGAATCACTACAATCTGCCTATAAAAGTGGTCACAGCACTGAAACAGCCTTGGTTCGAGTGAAAAATGATATTATGATGTCAACTGATCAAGGTAAGCCAATAATACTTGTTCTTCTGGACCTGTCTGCTGCATTTGATACAGTTGACCATAATGTACTTTTCTCTAGGTTAAAAGACATGTTTGGTCTGTCAGGTAGAGTACTTGAATGGTTTAGATCCTATCTGGAACAACCCTCCCAGAGAATGTCTGTTCATGGTATTTTATTTGACATTCAGTTTTTGTTATCTGGTGTACCACAGGGTTCAGTTCTTGGTCCTCTGGTTTTCACAATGTATACCCTTCCTCTTGGGATCATTGCGCAGCGATATGGGGTTAAATATCACTTGTATGCTGATGACACACAGATGTATATATCACTGGATCCTGACAATGAGTTAAATTTCTCCTCTTCCTTGAAGAATTTAGAACATTGTATTGCCGATATTCGGCTATGGATGACTCAAAATCTTCTAAAACTAAATGATAATAAAATAAATATTTTATATTTGGCATCACCACAGGGGTTATTTTTGACCAATGTATTAACATGCATGAACATGTCACATCAGTATGCCGAGCTGCCTACTACCATCTTAAGAACATCCACTGTTTAAAAACATTCTTGACACAAGAATCACTTGTAACTGTAGTCCATGCCTTTGTTACATCTCGTATAGACTATTGTAACTCCCTGTTATATGGCATATCTGATTATAACATTAATCGCCTTCAGCGAATTCAGAATAGTGCAGCTCGCATTGTAACAAATACTAGAAAATATGATCATATCACCCCAATTCTTCAAAAACTACATTGGCTACCTATTAGACAGCGTATCCATTTTAAGATTCTGTTAATAACTTATAAATCTATTAATGATATGGCACCAGAATACCTGTGTGAACTGGTTTCCATTAGAAAGTTATCCCGAAAACTCAGGTCATCCAGTCAGATACTATTGCAGGTGCCAGTGTCTCGGCTCAAGTCATATGGTGATTGTGCATTTAGTGTTGCAGCCCCCACTTTGTGGAATAAGTTGCCAGCAAATATTAGAAATGCGTCGTCTCTTGGAAATTTTAAATCTCTTTTTAAAAACACACCTATTTAAGGTCGCTTTCACAGATAAATAATTATTATCTTTTAAATCATTACAGGGTTTTTACAGACATTATTTGGGGTATTATTATATTACATATTAGTTGTACAGCGCCTTTGAATGGCTCCTGCTAGTAAGGACGCTTTATTAAATATACATTATTATTATTATTATTATTATTATTATTATTAATGATGAACTTGACCAAATTATAAAATATTTTGAAACATTTTTAAATACCTCAACTTGAAAATGCATACATGGACATTTTGATATTATTGGCCATACAGGAAAACATATTTATGTATCAAGTCAATAATTACACTATGTGTACATACAATTTATTTAATTAATTTTTAAGTCTCAAGTCCGAAAATAGGTCTAATTTAAAAGTGCACTTTGGAATGACACATGGCTAGACACTGAGTCTCGTATAAAATGTTAGAGAAAACTGAGCTTTTCCACATAGCATAATTATAAGTCACCACGAACTTATCGACTATTTTGTTATTACTAAAATTCAAATTAGGACATTGCTAACTATCCTGGTTCTGACGATATTGTCTTGCAAAGTTGGTAGAAAATTAAAATGATCAGATTTATGGCTTGACCTGCCAACCACAGATTATACGATAGCTTCATTGGATAGAGCTAAGACACAGCTTTCAGCCCTGAAAATGTCATGTCTCTGTACCAATTAATTAAAAAGTTATCAGGGTTCAACCACTCCTACATAGAGGCTGTGCTGGTTAATTATGGGGATTATCCTCAAAACACCCATCAAGCAAACCAATGTTGGGGGAGATGAAGGAAACACCACCCCTGGCATATGTCCGGGATAACATAACAAGGGCATAGTATGGCTTCCAAACCCATTTGCAGGGTCCAATGTGTCCTCGTAAATCAGAAACCGTTTGCAACGATTGGAGTAATATGAAAGTCGATAGCTCTTAGAAATACAAATCTGGAACGATTATCCAAACCCTTCTGCTGAGTCCACGCATCATAATCGAACAATATGTTTCACGGATATTGACATCGTAGTGATTTATCAAGCTATTTGTCTCAATAACTAAGTGAACCCTTTGTTTCTAGAGCGCCCTACGATAGAGATCCGTCCCTTACCTGTTTAAGCACCCGGCACTTGGTGCCAAGGGTCACAGGTTCGATCCCAGCAAGAGGTCGAAACTTTTCCGGAGATTAATTTCTCGGCTCAAAACATCGTAGGTGGATGACCACGTTAAATGGCGCTGCCGTCTCCACTGAATTATTAAAAATAAAGGGTGACAGTAAAGACCCCCTGAGCACGTAAATCACTCTGGCAGGTAATTCGGCTCCATCTTTCCGTACTGCTCCCCTGTGAGTGGTGGGGAGGATGTCTCTCAACCACTCAAACATAGAAGCTGTTCTGAATAAGCGACATGGGGATTCTCCCTGAAAAACAAAGCAAAGCGTTGTATCTTTCTTCAAAGCAGTACTATATAAACTATATAACCCAATTGTCACCGTCTTCAAAGGCCAGTTTGTACAGCGGCCAGGCGTCATGAAGCGACTACTATTAAAACTGTTAGCTTAATTGCTATTTTTTAATATTGTTTTAGGTGAAACTGTAATTTGGCAATAGTGTACTTAGCCTTTATGTATACGTGTACTTCTAAAATTGTAGCTCCTCTGATTATTGCTGGAAACCAAACAAGTGAATGAATAAATGTGAATGAATAACACTGTAAGTTAATTAATAGTCTGATTTAAATTATCAGTGTGTGAAGGAATAATACAGTTGATAATACACATGTATACCGAAATACACTGAAAAACACAGATAATTATTATTTTAACAAATCCAGTAAGATATCCCCCCCCCAAAATAAATAATAAATAGTGCCATTATTTCCAATTTCTCACATTCCATTTTTCCCAGAGACACCATTTCCGGTTCCCTTTTTCCGTACCCCGTTTAAACTATACATGTATGTTAACGTTTTTAACCCAGACCTCATATCAGCTATTCAAGCTATTGTTACAATACTTGTCACTTGTTGAAAGTTGGACTACAGACCTCTGGCTGTCGCCTATTGGGCACAGCCACCTGGTGTTGACTTCTGCTGTGTCTTTATTGTTAATGGTGGTGTTTATAGGGATATTTCAGAAGAAGTGGGGAGATGATGTCTGGTCGGTGGATGATCTGGCAGTTAGCAGTCTTCAGGGAAGAGATGACCCTTTTAGTCTTCTTCGGTTCATCGGTTGTTGACAGTGAAGGCTATTGTTATAATAACGTATTTAAATGTTATTTATGACAAGCAGACTAGAGCTAGAGCTAACCGTGAATGTCACAGTACAGACTGGGCATAACTGGACCTAGAAAAGTTAATTATTTCCCCACATACTACTAAAGACGCAAATAGTGCACGGAATATACAGCTCTAGGTCAAGAGTTCTTAGAATGTGTGAACATACATTCCCCGCGCGCGCAGAAAACGGAAAATCTCAACCGCACCATAATATGCCTTGTGATATATGCTGGAGAATCAAATACCTCATGAACATACAAACCCAACAAATACTATGACCTCCTCGTCACTATAAGAAAATTTACATCTGTGTTAAAACAGATTGTTATGGTTTGTTGGTGCGAACAATATATATATATATATATATATATATGTGCGTGTGTGTGTGTGTGTGTGTGTGTGTAGAATATTTTGTCGCGTTGTTGCTGTTTTGTGGCTACTCTCCTGCACACGTAAGACTAAATAGGTCAACCAATCTGCGACATTAACTACACGTAGCTCTAACAAGGTTAACTTCTGTGTCTGAACAAAGGGGTCGGTCCTCCATACATATCAGATTACTGACTAGCCACATTGTAGTCATTCACAGATGATAATTGTGACTTCGTGGGTGGTGGCCTGATTCGTTTATTCTTTAAAACAATACGTGACGGGGTGAGTGAGTAAGTCAGGCAGTGAGTGAGTCAGGCTGAAAGTGAATTCTTTGTTTATTTGGGTGCTGGTCGCAGATGGGACGTTTGGCCCCGGGGCGCGACTCCATATGGAACCCAGAGCCTGCATTGGTGTTTTTAGCGCAATGCTCTAACGATGACGCTATCAAAGCGCCCTCTATAAAACGATCAAAAGGAAAATCAAAGAACATCTATATATAAGGAAGGTAAACCACAAAATGGCATTTCAATAAGGAATGGCAATGTACTGAAAAGCATGTAGTGTGGCTGATATTTCGCCTTCGGGATACAAATATTGTCCAATACCAAAAATGACCTGGGAGCTTCAGGATTGAACGTTAATGGTCGCCTGGTCACCATTGGCGACCTTCTATTATGACAGGCGACCTTTATTATTGCGAGGGTCTCCTTGTTTGCGACTATGAGGACCATTAAATTCCGTTAAAAGCCTGAATAAATGTCAACTAACGTGTTATTGACCTGTCTCGCTGTCTGAACGGAATATGCTGGTTGACCAGTCTATCATTAAATGCCCGACTTACTTGTACCAAAGACTATTTATAACAAGACGTGTTACTTCGCGTTTTAACATGGGACGCCATTTTGAATTCATGAAGCGCCAGGGCCCTAGCGACCGGAGGTAGATTGTCACGGACAGCTCCCATTAACATGGCGCCTAATGGCACTGGTTCATTCGGCGCCGCTTTCGGCTGCAGTAACAGAATAAGTATGCACAAATAAAGACATCCCCGAAAGGAAATGAAAGCTAGTGTAAAAATTTGATATGATCTGGCTTTTTAAAAATAAAGGATAATTGGACTTCTAAAATTACATTACTATAATCAGATAATTTTCCCTAATTACAATAATTATAAGTAGCTGAGTATTTACATGATCACCTGCATACATATTTATTTTTAAACGTAAGCAATTGGTACTTATTGATATATAAGGACTTCTATTTATAATTTAAATGTTATGAAATTAATTATTAAATACCTCAACTAGTGGTAGAAACATTCATTTTGTTATTTTTTCTATTGACAGAAATAAAAGATGGGTTATTAATTGTTGTCGTTCAGATATATGATGAGGAAAGATTTAAATTACTTGAATACTAATTGTAGAATGTATGATATGCATTTCACTGAAACGGAATTCATGAACCAGACAACTTATCTAGAATGCTAGTCCAACTAATTTGATGTACCAAATCTACCGCATGCATCCACTGAAATCAAAGAGGAAGGTATTAACAGATAGGAGACCTATACAGGAGACAGGGCTAGCTGTGCTGGTAATTAATAATTATAAATATTAATCATCAAAATTGGTATTATAAAATTAATTAAATAAGAAACAAGGCACCCAAACCCATGAAATTTTGTTAGCCCATTTCATATCTTAATACAAAAAAAGATTACCAGCACCTGAATTAGTACTTGAATGTTCAGCTCGTGTGCTTTAATTGGTATACTTCTCTTCATAACTTAAATGCATATCAAATCAAATTCTTTAACCAACTTGAAAAAAGGAAAACGTGTGTTTACATATTGTGTATGGACTAGGTATTGTTCTGTTTCAGTCCTTGAAGTTCTATGATGATGAGATACCGTGTAAACAGGCCAATCTCTTGGTTACAGATTTACTGGTGTTATCTGTTACAGTAGTCAATGCATGTGTCTATTACATCTCTGGGTATATTCTGTCTAACTTTAAACAGTTCACTGATCTGGACTAAATGTCATATTTTTGTAGTAGTGGTTGTTTAGAGCTGGAAGCAATTTGGGTGATTCTGTTCATTTGATAACAAATGACTGATTGTAACTATAGATGAACCCATGGCACAATATATTTGATGCCACTTATTGTATGAAAGTACTAATTTCTCTATCTCTAACATGTTAATGCAAACATAAACATTGTTAATATTCCATGTATATTCTTTGTTCTCAGCTGGGCAGGCCTATATTGCATGGTCTATATTATTGAGGTGTAGACTTTAAATGAACTTATAATATGTTTAGTTAATATATGATAAACGGACATGATGAATATATGGTGAATTGTGTTACGGTTGCGTTATAATAGCTGTATATATCATTATATGTCTATATCCAAATAAATAAAAAGTTATGGACTATGATAAACTGACATGATGAAAGTATGTTTGTATGCATTTACCTCATATATACCTAACTGTTTTCATTAAAATAAACTGCGCCTGACACACACAAAGCTGTGAAATAACCTAAACCATGTTCAATTATTTTCTGATCAGCTGTCAAGTGATTGCAAATTGTAGGCAATGAATTAATTAAGTGACTGGGCTGTGAAATCACTTAATTATTTATTTACAGTTTCAGAGCTTCGTTTCCTTCAATATCATGTTTATTAATAAAAGAGTATGTGATCATGTAACATATAGTACTAGTTTTGGCAATTCATTTCAACCATGCGCACATATGTACACGATCACATGTGGACAACCAGAGAGCTTTTGTTTATCTGAGAAATACCTCCGGTCACTGGAGACGCCACTGGTTCAAAATTCAACATGGCGCGGCAAGAGTAACGTCTCTCTATATTTAAGCTCTCTGCTTGTATCTCATTCATTGACCTAAATATTCTTTTAGGTCAATGATCTCATTGGTTAGTCAGCTACTGAATATTAATGAGCCAAGAAAAACGTAGAAAACGAGACAGGTTGTTTCCCTATTGTTGTGATAGGTAAACGGCAGATTTGTGCCGTGCTCCAGTCTACTTCTCGACTTCCGGAACTGTCAACTGTCAACTGACACTTGACTCGTGGTGTTTGTTGTTTATTTAGGTTGTATTTCATTTTGGTTCGTAACTTTCTGTTGTCAGGCTAGTATGGTTTTAGTCAGTCTGCCATATTTTGTGTCTTAGTAGCATGACTGGCTCATATCAATGTTATCCTAACTTTCAACCCTGGAGCTTGATAGCTTGACTCATCTTCAACATTGGTATTCTTTGGTGTTTCAGTCTAATCTTAATCAGTTTAAAAATAGAGGGTCATCAGAGTTGTGTTGCGTTGATCTTGGTACAACATTGACAATTACAACAACAAAAATAGTTTAAAAATAGAGGGTCATCAGAGTTGTGTTGCGTTGATCTTGGTACAACATTGACGATTACAACAACAAAAATAGTTTAAAAATAGAGGGTCATCAGAGTTGTGTTGCGTTGATCTTGGTACAACATTGACAATTACAACAACAAAAATAGTTATGATAATACGTTTAATATCCTTAACAATCATATTCCTAGATTAATTAACGACCGACCTATACGTGTATTTGTTTTAAATATCTTCTAGTAAATCTTTTACCCATAATATGCAGTTGTTTAGAAATGGGCCGTAACGTTATGAGCCACCCCATAACAAGGAACAGGAACTGGACAAAGTTATCAGACAAAAAACCGTTGATCCTTTGGGGATGAACAAATTCTATTGAAATATTCCATCGGTGGATGCCACTAAAGTGAACGGAATAAAATAATACAATCGAAAAGTTGAAACGAAATTATTGAGAACCGTCCTCCAGAAAACCTTAACAGTTACAAAGTGTATTATCATTTGATCAATATGGACAAAATTAGGCGAAATAAAAGAGGACAATTGTATCAATCAACCAATAACACATCTTTTAATTAATATGTTCTAGTCGATAAATATGTTCATCGGTGATTCTAATTTCATAAAATTGTTTTACCTGAGATTACGGTATTTTCCACGGTTTTAGACAGCAAGTATTTTACCATAATTCATACATTAATAACTGTGCTCTTGTGAATATAGAGTGCTTGTGATTAACGTATTTATTATGAGATATTATTATATTTCATGGTAGTCTATTGTCTATATACTTCTCCTTTCGGAGGCTGAATATGAAACAAGTAAATAATACCATAACTTAGAGTGTTATCATAGAATGTCATCTACACTCTTGAATACTTCATATTGTACGTCATAATACATTATATCACTATATTCTATTAGATTTATTAGCTAGATGGTAGGGCGCTAAAGCTGTGAACCTCCAGTTTGTGCGTTCGTATCCGACCCTAAGCTGTGTTTATGGGATGTTTCACTAGACAGCAGTTAAACAACTAAAATCAACTAAAATCAAGCATATTTGGTCCACAAAAAAATGTCAAACTTATGCATCAGAGTAGATAACGTAGTCCCCCACCCCAATCTGCTGGATCTGTGAGGAATCTTGGAGTAATTCCGGATCAAAACTTCGTCAAACGTGTCCGGTAGCTTAGGACAATTCGTGCTATTCAAAGGATATTATCGCCTTGCACTGGATGGACTGACACATGGCTTTATTACGGTGTGCCTCGACTATTATAATTGTATGTTGTATGAGGTTCCTGAAACGTCTGTCAAGATATTTCATCTGATACAGAACTCGGTAGCTAACTCGGGGTCAAAACCCACAAGTATAAACCTATCACTCCCGTCTGGCTACCAGTAAGTTAACGGATTAATTTCAAAGTCCTCATTCTCACATATAAAGCCCTGATATATATATATATATATATATATAATGTGCAAATATGAACCCGTACATACTTTCAGGGCAACACACTGAAATGTGATAATGGTACCACATGCAAAACAGAAGAAAACAGCTGATTAAAGATCCTCCTATTAAGTTGCATCTCACCCGAACTCCAGCAGTGTTCCTCATGTATTATGTTTAAATCTAGTTATAAATGTATCCTTTTAATATTGCTTATTCTTAAATGTTTTATCATAATGTTTTATTTTACCTGTTTATTATTTATATAGATAGATTTCAATTTTTATTATAAAACACCTAGGAACAACTTGATCGAATGAGATATTATATCAATCATATATTACTTATTACTATTTTATTTAGGATTCAATTATTAGCTAGATCGAATTGATTGAGTGATAAGTGGTTGTTATTACTGCATTATATAGCGTAACTAAAACGTTGATAATATTGGTTAATTAATTTGAGAAGAACTATATATATATATATATATATATATATATATATATATACTGATAGTGATATAAAGCGATCTGAGAACAACGTTTATTGTTTGACAAAACAAAGCAGCGCATTGATACAATTCAGGTAAGTTGTGTGTTATTTCCTACATTCAAAAAGCTATAGTAACCATTTACCTGATACAGAGATATTTATATCCGGTTATAAACCAATGAACCCCTCACAACTTTCAAAATTTCAATAAGCCCAAGACGAGAAATCTTTACCGGAAACTACTTCTTGGTTGTGAATGTCGTAAATATTTGGATAATAATTTAACTCCTCTGTGTTGTGGTAGGAATACACAGATGACGGCGGATGAATTGTGTTCATTGCTGCGCATGTCTCTTGTACCGGATATTGCGTCATCTGTACTGAAATTTGATCATAGGTTTGGTATGCCGTCATCGCGGGAACGCCATATTGGCAGCCAGTGTATCGAGAGGAGATATCTTCAGCTGCGTTTGCGGTGTTCGTGGCCAGCCCAGCTGTGTTCGTGGCCAGCCCAGCTGTATTGGAGGCCATCCCAGCTGCATTGGAAAGCAGTCCATTTGTGTTGAGGGCTGATTCAGTTAGGTTGTGTGAACATTTTCTGTACACTAACGTCTGGTGTCGCCTTCCACGGTGATGGATAGAAAATTCTGAAATATGCCAAATATTAGCTTTAAAAATCAAGTAATATTAATTTAATCACAGGTATTACATGACGTCATACATGAATTAGAAGAGTCATTCTTGATGAGTTATTTAGACTTCCGATGGAAACAAACTCCAGTCGGATTCGAACCCACAATACGTAGGTTTCCAGCCCAGTGCTCAAACATCTGTGCCGTCGGACGGCCCCTTTTTAATTTCGGGAAAAAGAGTTTTTAACATTTGGGGCATTACGGAATTGAATTTTTAATTATTTGTGACACGTGATGCATTACGGCTAATTGAATACTGATTAATTAGTTTGTTTATTAGTATGCAAAGACACCTTCGCATAGAAAATCTCAAATCGTGATTACAATAACGAATTGTTTCATTAGCGGATGAACTCGGTTTGGCGACTTCTCCAAAGGGGACTTCAATTGTCCCATCATCCCATTCCGTGTAACAAAACTGCAAATTACAGTTCATCGACATAGTTTTATTTTAAGCCCTGGGAAAAAGTGTCCGGGTTTGACCATATTTCATGTTTCAAATTTTTTAAAAAATTTTCGCACGTTGCACAAATTCATTGCAAATGCAAAGAAGCAACACTTCTTAAAACCAACAAGTTAACCGCAATTCGAAAGCGACGTCTGTTATCGAGCTAGCTAATACTGGAGACAACAATAGAAAAACTTTAGCAGATCGTTCAAATAAGAATCTGTTGTCTCATCAATATGCTAAAAGTAAGAAAGTCGCCCTCAATTAGTGTGAGAAGGAAAAAGTCACGTGTTCTGACCTCAGAGACACAAGAATCATGCAGCCATCTGGATATCGATCAAGTCAGATCACAGATCCTCTGGCTTAGCCATCCTCGTGTCATCCTGCCCCCGTGGTCAACCTAACCTACTACTGACTCCGTCGTCGGCTTATTTACATAAATCTGACAGCTCGGTAGAAGTTTATTGTTTCAAGAATACAAAACAATCTTAACACAGAATTTCACTATATAGTTTTCTTATCCCATTCCAGTAACATAGGAGTCTGGTTAGACCAACTATACTGTAATATTCGTAAATACGCTGCTATTCCGGAATTACATGTTTGACTGACCCCAGTTTACATTGTTATAATCGGGTAATACAAACAGTTTATATTAAGTGACGTCAAATTTGAGGAGCATCCGGTCTGTGTCTCGCTTCTCAACAGACCATTAATAATCAAGTAACCAGCGCTTAGAATTGGATTATTTAATATAATTATGGTTAACCGTGTTCAAGTTTTGACATCTTTTATAATTTGTCTGAGCAACTGTTCATTTAACCAAGATTTAAAAAGGTTTTAATTATTTTTATCACAAGAAGATTAAAACTAGCACGAAATGACACAGTATTGACTGGACACATATTGAAATAGCTTTGATAATTCGTAGTGTGTGTCTGCGTCTGTGTGCGTGCATGCGTGTATGTACGTGCGTGAGTCTGTGTCTGTGAGCGCGTGCGCGCGCGTGTGTGTGTAATTAATAATAAGATAAACACACTTCTCTTCTGTCGCGGATGGCGTCGCTGTGGTACTGAGCACGTGACAGGATGTAACAGTAATGTCTGCTTCTTTCGATAACACCGTACTTCCGGACTCAAATAGCTGATCTCGCATCCAGTTGATGTGGTTCTTTTTGGATTCTTTCCTAAATCTCGATCTCCGATTTTGGAACCATGTCTGTTTAAGCAGATATGTGATTAAATAACAGTTCATTTATCCGACCCCTACATGTTTGTCTATTAACAAGTAAATGTTATCAAATTCACGCCATTCATACATACAGATGTAAGTATCAAGGCCTTTAGGACCCATGTTGTTAGGCCACGAGCGTTTCGGTCAAATAAATATAGATAACGTACATTATGGTAACGATTAATTTAAAAGAGACATTTTGAACAACCGGTGATTTGGAATAATATATATATATATATATATATATATATATATATATTAGGTAAATTAAGTGTAAGTCAACAACAGATTAATTAATTAGTCACATCACAATCCCAAAATACCTCAGAGCTCACATTTGGTGAAATTCCTATTTAAAATATTATATTTTAATTTATTACACAATTGATAACACAGTGAACTGATAAACTCGCCATTGTTCCCATACAAAAGCTTGCCAGTAATTTTACAATGTTACACGCCTGGTCTAAACACAGATTTTTTAATTAGTCGTAATATATAAATAATAAACAGACAGACAGACAGACAGTCGTAATAGTTATAGCTGAGTTATATTTGTTATGGGCAAGGAGGTTTGCAGCGCAATGAGAACGCCTGGAGTAGAGGTACCGTAGTAACGGTAGTAGTTGAAATATAAACTATTTTAGAATACACTGTATTGTAAAATAGTTGTGTACTACTACCACCATCCGATAATAATAATAATAATAAATTATATTTTCAAACACTTATATACTCACACAGAGTTTATGTAGAGGTATTAGTGTCCTTCTGGATAATCCTTCTAACACCAGAGGATCTGGATATTGGGTCTGTAGAAATATTGTCTCCATTGCTGAGATCTGTAAAATATATGTTTAAAGTGGATTATAACAGATTCTTGGTTAATCCCAAAATTATATATATATATATATATATATATATATATATATATATATATATATTACTTTCAAATATCATAGTGGGGCGAAGCGTCTGGTGAGGCGATTAATTGTATGGGGCGATTAGTCCTGTTCCCCTGAACCACGATTATGTTGAACGGCATATCACAATTATGCAAACATATTTTTTACATATTCGATAATTAACATATTTTATTGATTCCTATTACCGAGAACTAATACATAAATTATTATTAGTAGTAGTAGTATTATTATAATTATTATTATTATAAATCACAACTAATTACCTGACAATTGGTAAAGCTGGCCCGAGATTGGCGCGACTTAGGTTTCTTTGCTAGCCTTAATGAAGTCATTCTTCTCGTTGTTCATCCCTCGATGTCGGTGCATCCATCCAATATCCCTCCGTACCTTCGACTGAACGCGGCGTCGTCTCGAGGAATTCTGCCAAATCGATATCCGCTCTCAAAATGTAAACCGCAGAAACAATTCGCCGATGTCATAAACTCGGCTCGCGAGAGAGAGATCTACTTCACAAGACACGCCTCGTCAACCACAAACACATCATCGAAGCAGCTTCGTTCGGGCGTCACACGGTGACGCTCGTAATCGTTAAATAAACAACGATCGAATGTCTTTGATCGACACGAGTGCGCGCGATGTTTTGTTGGCGAACGTCGTTTTCACTTTTCATCGACTAGCAGCTGCTTGTGATGGAATCCGTTACCGCCAAAGGGGGGGGGGCTCCGGTTTCAAATCAGAAGTTTGCCCAATTTTCGAGTTTCGGTTAAAACTACTGAAAATTATTTATAAATTATGTTTGTTTTTCGAGGTAGATGTATATTGTAACGAGTGGCGTGCCACACCTTGGTCAATCACTACTGTCTTGATTAACTTCACACCAATAAAAACATCGGAGCAGTTCTGACACTTTTATGTCTGATTACCTGATTTGTTTACGATTGTCTGTTAGGTTGATCATTCGATTGATTGTTTGGTTCGTTCATTGATCGATCGATTGATTGAATAGTTGATTGATGTACCAACAGGCTAATTGATTAACTGATTGGCTGACTGACTGAACTGAATGAATGAATGAATGAAGCCATTAAATACTACCTTCCAGTGTCTAAAAATCCGGGTTATATACCTACCCAAGTCCACTCTGTATAACCTGCACCAGGCTACACAGATTCAAATTCAAGAAGAACCAGACACAAATAAATGACAATACTTTAAAAATTTACATTCTGTTTGATTAAGTGAGTACTAGATACGTCCTGTGTGAGCTGAGGGAGTTTAGGATTGTTAAGCTAGAGATAAAATTATATATATATTATAGTTTGTACGGCCCAATTAAGGGTTCCTGAAAGAATGAGTTACAAAAATTTTGTAAAATATTTAACTGGAATGGGGACTTTTAACAGCGTAGTTCAGTGCCGTTCGTATTTTGTTTGGTCATATAAACCGTTTGCGATTTCAGTTAAAGTTAAATCTATAAAATAACATAATAATATTATGCCGTTACGTACATGATAACAAAGGTACATCTTACACTCGCAAATCTGTAAATAAATAACACTAAAGCAGCACACACATACACACACACTGTTTTAACAGCACCACCCCGAGCAGTTCAAACCTAAAACACACGTTTAGACAGACACGCGTTAGCAATTAGTGAACCTTATCAAAGCAACTAATTAATATCTTTGAAGTACTTGTTTAAACGTTATGACAGGTGTGGCGCTGTGTGTAGATGGTGTTTAGTGTTATTAGTTCTTCTCTACATATCCCACTATGTGTATATGTGTGGAAAACAACTTGTTGATTTTATTAACTACTTGGAGAAATATATATATATATATATATATATATATATATATATATATATATATATATATGGCTGTGTCCAATAGGCGACAGCCAGGGCTCTACCCAAATTTCAATGATATATATATTATATTAATATATATATATATATATATCGGCCCATTTAGCCTACCATATGCACAAAAGTGGCAGTAAAATACCAATCATCATCATCATTATATATAAATACACATACACACACACACACACATTAAATATATATATATATATATATATATAGATTATAGATTAATATTAACTGGTTGTGTCCAATAAGCGACAGCCAAGGATCTCTACCAAATATATACACATACCCATACAGTTAATCATACCTGCAATCTCACGCATGTATACATTCATCCTTGCAAAACATATAATGCACATTTACAGATAAAATGACTACGGAACAGAAGAAAATAAACCAATTAAATATTCACTAGTAGTAAGCTAACCATTTTAACACATAATAACATATATTATCAGAATATATAATATTGTACTTCATCCTAAATAGTACTTCATAAGAAATTTTGGTAATGTTTTTTAATCGATCGATTGATTATAGACGAATTGATTTGATTGATTGATTGATTGATTGATTGATTACTAGACTGATCAACCAAGTATTTCTTGTGTTATAACAATCATTACGATCGTAATGAACTAGATCAGTTAGTCGGATGGGGGGGGTGTCTGGAGATGACCTCCATTCCGAACCATACAAGCCACTTAACTCGATGATAATCTCTTAAATGAGACTAAACAAATCATCTAAAGTCTTCAGGAGCACTCTAACATCGTTGCCACGAATATT
>JAODUP010001126.1:50000-92500 GCA_025642065.1 Paralvinella palmiformis | reverse complement strand
GACTACACGAAATGGCGAAGCCTTGATCGATAACATTAATGAATAATTTATAGAAAATAACGTTTCGATGTTATTTACATCACGCCAGCTAAGGTAAACAACACGTGGCGAGAGAGAGAAACCGCATCAAACGTATTGTTATTTTAATACTCTGAAAGACCGATCAATGATTTATCCCATTCCATTGATTATAAATAGATTAGGTGTCCTCTTGGCGAGATGACGGGCACAAACTGGCCAACGACGGAGTGAACTCGTTTTGTCTACGCCACTTTACGTCATTCGACCACGAGTTGGATCCAGATAAGGTAATATACCGCCTGTGTACAGCCGGATACACATTTCAGGCGGACGTTGCCCAAGACGGATCGACACGGTGGCGCTTTGATCCCGACGCGCGCCATCTTGTCGCAGTTCCCAGTCTGACACGTTATGATGAACGAACGTTTTTATTCCAGGCTAAAGCTGGGGTTTCGCCTGTACGGCTGCGGTGTCCGGTAACTAATGACTTCCGGTCGTGCGGCTTCGGGATCATCTCTGCCGATCCGTATACGTATGTGGCAAATCCAATCGCTGCGTGTAACAGTGAAGCACTTTACCGTGGTTCATATCCTTCTCTAAATCTATGTATGTTTTTTGTTTTAAATAATAGGCCTATGTGAGTGGTTTGCAGGTTTTAGGGCGGGGGGCGTTTTAGTTCTAGGTGTCATCCTAGTTCGATACAGGGATAAATCCTACAGCAACCGGCTTCGATCACCTGCAACTACGGATGGATGAAATATTTCGACATCCCTATTTTATGAGTGCAAGTTTTAGCATACATTCATCCAATGAACACGTAAATTGAATGTGGAGGGAATATTGTATGTTAATATGTCATTTGTATATATTTCCACCTCATTACTTTAAGCTCATCTTAACTTGTTTTAGTTAGGTTTTTTTTGGGTCTCTTTCACCATTTATGTCGATTGAATAGTGTTTCTCACTTAATGTTTTCTGTTTACATTTTATCTACAATAAATAAACGTTTCTTGCTCCTACTATGAGAAATCACGGGGAGTGACGTCACTGATGGGGTATTTCCCGGGTTTCAAAACGCCAACGTATTTAAGAATACTTCCCGAAATAGAAGCTAGCCGGTAAAATTGGACCGACACGCGGATGAAAGCTAATGGCGATCCATCGGGTTATATCGTTGATCTGTCGTCGCTGCTGTTGTTTTTGTTGTTGATAATGTTGTTGTAACGGCAGTGCAACTCGAGCCGCCTCGATTGTACGTTCAACGTCCGCAGCCATCTAGTCCACCAGCGAAAAGTGGAAAAACCCAGGAAAATTCCGCACGCACTTTCATCGCGCGAAAAAAATCAATCATCATCATCATCATCCATCGCGTGAAACGTATACCGTATCGGATCAGCCGCACCCGTACACGAACAATCCCAACTTAGCCCGGTCGTCAGGGAATGTCGGCCTTGTAGGGCGTCGCCTGCGCCCGAACGACGTCAGCCAACTCCAGACCGACGCCGTTTTCCGCCTTTTCCCGCGCCGTTTCCCGTTCCATCGTCTCGGTAGAGCTGTAGCTGGCCGCTCGGTTCCTGACGGCGGCCGGCAATATGTTGTCGGCTTCGTCGTCGCTCGGCGACCCGACGTCACCGGAGAGCAGCGAGCCGGCGTCGTCCAGCGTCATCGAGTCGTAGCGAGCGTGCGTCAGTTTGGCGTAGACGAACAGCCGCAGGCGGTAGAGTCCGTAGAGTACGCACTGCATTACGGTCGACAGGATGAAGCCGATCGAGCAGGTCAAGGCCGACTCGAGCGGATTGCGCCAGTCCATGACGTAGTAAGCGTACGGCTTGCCGTTGGGGCCGAGCCCGTTGTTCGTGAAGTAGACCACGTTGAAGACGGTGTAGATGGCGCCCCAGAACAGCGGATAGATGACGTGGAAGATCCGGATCGGCGTGGCGCTGAAGAGCAGGTCGAACACCACGTAGACGGTGTTCAGGGTGTGCTTGAGGCGACTCATCGTGTTGATGAGGAAACCTGGAGCGAGAGGAGAAACGGTGTCAGGCGCCAATGGCCGCTACATAGCAGAGCGAAATGATGGAAGATGATGGTGAGAGTGAGTGAGTGAGTGAGTGAGTGAGTGAGTGAGTGAGTGAGTGAGTGAGTGGTGAGTGAGTGAGTGAGTGAGTGAGTGAGTGAGTGAGTGAGTGAGTGAGTGAGTGAGTGAGTGAGTGAGTGGGGAGTGAGTGAGTGAGTGAGTGAGTGAGTGAGTGAGTGAGTGAGTGAGTGAGTGAGTGAGTGAGTGAGTGAGTGAGTGAGTATCGGTCGGTGATTTTATTCAGCGCTGGTCAAATCTCAGACATCAAACCAGATGATCGGATGAAACACTCTACACAGACAGATAACCCTGGGATTCGAACCCCGACCTGGATCAGTCGCTAACTTCGGGGAGAATTCGTATGACAATAGTTCCAGAACGTGACAGATAAATCTAGAAATTAAAGGACCAATATATTTTGGCAAAAGATTCGGCACACTAATATGGCGGCCAAAGGAGACTGCTTCCCGAATCAATGAGATAATCGTTATTATCAAGAAGGATGAACCATTCCTCGAATACGGGTAATAGTCGGATTCGATCCGGCGACCGGACGGTATGTGGTGCGGCGCACAGTCATCTGGATCGCAGGAACGGCTCCGATCAATGGGAAATGCATTGACGTTTTAGTTTCATCACCGTCCTTGTTCCTGCAGTAATCCTACAAAAACGATTGTCTGAATTATTTTGTTCCATAAAAAAAACAGATCTGTCTGATAGAGTGACGTCGTAGTGTCAAAAATATATTTATACGACACTGTGTCTGTCTGTGTCTGTTGTGCAATTGTGTGTGTGTGTGTCCGTACGTGCATGCGTGCGTGCACGCATGTGGGTGTGTGGGTGTGTGGGTGTGTGTCATCATATCTACTCAATTCTGACCTAACCGCCCCGAAGCTCTGTACTTGTCTAAAACGGGATTCCCATAACAGGGACGATCAGATTCCCGCCCAAAACGATCATAGTTATCCCGAAGCACGTAAAACTAATATTAGCGAATGTAGCAACAATCAGATTACCTTTTCATAATCGGCTTTAGCCGCGACGCAATAACACAAAAACAAAACAAACAATAACAGAAAAATAACAAAACAGAATAACAGAAATCTAGATTATAACAGTCCACGATTGTTTTTAAAATAAAATAGTCGGTAAAAATGTTTATAGCAGACTGAGTGTATAGGATGAATTGACGTGAACTAATTATAACATTAAATAAACAACGCACTGTCGGGCATAAATAAGTGAGTGAGTGTTTTGCTTTGGTTTGCCTCGGTCGTCCTTATTCGACATATGGCCGGGAGACGACATCCCACAAAAATAGCCACGAATTGGATTCGAACCGACAACCCGAAGGTTTGCAGAGCAATAATCTAACCATAGCGCTAACGAAGCCCCCTCCCACTGTTATGAAAATATTTTGCGAATTACTCAATTTTATCTTTAAAAAATAAACACCCCCCCAAAAAAAAAATTTAAAACAAACAACACGTGACCGCCATTCGAGACGAACTGCCGACGATGACCGTCGAATTTCGCCGACGACTACACCGGGCGGCAATGTAAACAGTCCGCGATAACGTACTCACCTGCCTTATCGGCGGTAACTAGAAATGTCCAATAGGATGTGGTGACCACCAGCGCCCCGTTCGCCGAACAATTGTACAACACCCAGAAAATCATCAGTGGGATGTCTAATCCTCGTAGGTTCTCTGGAAGAGACATTAGACAAGGAAGTGTGGATGAAAAGCCGTCTACGTCCTGATCCAACAGCTCGTACTCTGTAAAGGTACGTAAACATCGTCCAGACTAAATCATTCCGTTCCATTCGGACGGTATTGAGGGGAGGGGGGAGGCGGGGGGTGTTAAGAGATTCAGCCACCGTTCGTTGACGGGATTCTCCCCACCACCAGGAACTGACGACTTACCGAATCCGGATATCGAAATTATTACGATCGGTTAATACAGTGATCGGTTGGTCGAATTTCGAGATAACTTTTTCTATGCCACGAAACGGCATAAATAGTAAGTTATCTCGAAATTCGATTTAGCGATGTTTGCGTTTAAAAGGTTAAGTATAGACGTCGGTGGTTCTCCGCGTTTTCGTTCGAGATTTAGCGCGAGTACTGAAGAGAAACCGGACGTACGAGAGGCTGAACTGGATTAGAAATGGCATCACATTGGAAGAGGGGGGAGAAGGAAACACTTAACCCAAACCAAGCAAGATAACGAGACAAAAGCGTGACGCGACGATAAGTTTGCGTTGATGGATCGATGGATGGGATGGGATGAGAAGGGATGAGATGAGACAGACACCTTTTTATTTAAAAAAAATACTTAAATGTAACCCATTCCGGATTTTCCGGAACAGCCAAATCGAACTAGCCGATGCGGGGGACGCCGTTAGGCGGCGTTTCTTACCTGAAGCGTTTGATTGGTTGCCAGTGACGCAGTGTTTTGATTTGACGTATGCCGTCAGTACGATGACGGCGTGCATGACGGCGCACACTCCGAGCAGCAGGAAGCCCCAGTTTGTGGCGAACACCAACCAGATGGCGTAGTCGTCTTTGTAGAACTTGCCGGCCTCGTCGAAAAAATCGGCCAAGATCCAGGCCGTGAAGAGTAAAGCCACCACCACCCGGTATATGACATAGACAAGCCACGGGATGTTCCACTGAAAATATTTATTAAAACAAAAACCGGATTATAGAAGTCTTTGATGTATTCTGAAATGTGAAAAAAACAGGCGGGAAATGTTTGGACGTTCCTGTGTTGTGTGTGTGTGTGTGTGTGTGTGTGTGTGTGTGTGTGTGTGTGTGTGTGTGTGTGTGCGTGCGCGCGCGCGCGCGCTGACAAAGATTAATGATTGAATGAAGACTTAAGAATCAACTGCTAATTTTCTGATAAGTTCCGCATGCGGCGACTGTATCCATGTTTATGGATAATCATAATGACCGACTGGCACTACAGTCCGACCTGCATTATCCGATTACAGAGAATGTCGGATTGTCCAATTTTATCAATCTACCACGTTCGTTGTCGTGATAAGTATATATACACAATTGATAGTTTCCATTACAGAAAATACACAAGAAAATGATAGTGAGCTGCACATAATTGGCCTGAACATTGCCACTTTCTTCATGATATTGATACTGGCTGACGCCATATGTGTTATATAATACTATTAGATAAATCGAATTTCTAGAGGTAACTACATTATTATTGCGCCTTCTCGTGGTAAGGCAACTATATACATATATATATATATATATATATATATATATATATATTACAGTCTTACACTAAGACAAACAAAGTGCAACAATTTAAATAGTTCAATATAGTATATAGGATATTTGGTAGTCAGCCATCACAAAACATTGTTATTACTACCTGAGATCTAAGGAAGTGGTTCCTGTTATTGTGTACTGGAGCTACATTCTCCGGTTGGAACTCGAAAGCGGCACACTCTGTACACGAATATGACGCTTCCATCTCGACTAGCGATGGGTCGGCTGGCCTGGAACAATGTACACGGAAAGGTGAGTGAGTGGTGGTGGTGGTGGTGGTGGTGGTGGTGGTGGTGGTGGTGGTGGTGGTGGTGGTGAGTGGTGGTGGTGGTGGTTGGTGTGGTGGTGGTGGTGGTGGGGTGGTGGTGGTGGTGAGTGGTGAAATGGATGAGTTTAGCATGTAGGATGGTGGTGGTGGTGTGGGGTGAGTGAGTGAGTGAGTGAGTGAGTGAGTGAGTGAGTGAGTGAGTGAGTGAGTGAGTGAGTGAGTGAGTGAGTGGTGGTGAGTGAGTGAGTGAGTGAGTGAGTGAGTGAGTGAGTGAGTGAGTGAGTGAGTGAGTGAGTGAGTGAGTGAGTGAGTGACACATCATAAACTAATAACGGATTATATAAATCGATATTTTTGTCCAACATATTCACCATTCAGACTAACCATACAAAGGTCAACAGGAGACAGACAACAACATATAGCAACATATAGCAATCTAATAACAGTAATCTACAACATATATTTAATCTGTTATCATTTTCTATAGCACACGATACTATACTTGGACGTGTATATGTATCTACTGTTAACTGTTAAATATAGTTAAGATCAGTTTATCAGTCGATAAGCGTCTCTTGCCTTTGTCTCACCGACTGACGATGTCCAGATGTCATGACAGTATATAGATTTATAGACCTGTGGGAGCATGAATTGTATGATATTTATATTTTAGTATAAATAGTCTGAGCCAGTACCCCCCCCCCCCCATATATATATATATATATATATATATGCAAACACACACACACTCTCCCTTTCTCCCCGTTTCAGCTCCGCCCGAACACAGTATGTAGCTTAACTTAACCTTCACCATATTGTTGGGGGGAGGGGGTTAGTTTTCAATTAGTCATATCCTTTTCAATAATATCATAGTTCTAATACGAAAAAAAAGTGTAAGAAAAAAGCAGATTACTCCATCACTAAACGAATTGAGAAGAGGATCATCTAAATAAATAAAAATTATCGATAGAAAACAAGACTTTTTGAAATACTATTGATCGACCGCGTGGATAAACAAAAATAAAGCCTAAAAAAGTTAAATATTAATATTATAATTGAATAATATAAGCATAAATCAGAATAAATTCAGATTAATACTCGTATAGCAGCAATACAATACGACTCAACATAATGTGTATATGTGTGTGTATATGTGTGTGTGTCATTATTTTGAATGAGTTAAAACAATATGGTGTTACTACCACATTAATAATGCGTATACAATCTAAAAGGTCAGACAAGTTTCCAGAAGAATGTGTGTGTGTGTGTCTGTGTGTGTGTGTGTGTTTGTGTGTTGTGTGTGTGTGTGTGTGTGTGTGTGTGTGTGTGTGTGTGTGTGTGTGTGTGTGTGTGGAGAGAGAGGGGGGGGGATGAGTTGACCATAATCATTGTGTTATTTAGAAGACAAACTATTGGGTTACTTTCGAGCGTAGATACAGTAATACTGACTAGAGATGACAAAAGAGATAACAATAAGCTTTACTCAGTGATGTTGTAATATTTAGAGAGAATGACTTAATAACTCGTTATTAGCCATAAAATGGTTTATGATAATCGGTGATGTTAATAAATGTCAGATAATGTATGACATATCGACTGGCTATCAAGATTATACAATATTAACATCGCGTGTGTGTGGCGGTGTGGCGATGTCTTTGTGCCATATTGTATTAATATAAAAATTATATATATATATATATATATATATATATATATACTTGTAGCTGTAGCTGTGCATTTTTCTGTATGGTTCCATTACTGATAATATTAGCAGAGTGCAGTATATAACATAGTGTATTACTGTGCGAGTGAGTGAGTGAGTGAGTGAGTGAGTGAGTGAGTGAGTGAGTGAGTGAGTGAGTGAGTGAGTGAGTGAGTGAAGTGTTATTTTATAAATAGTGTTAAGAGTGTTGGTAAATGTGGTGCTATGGGTGAAAATTAAAATAGTTTATTCATCTATAGCCAAATTGCCGTGGTGTTTTGTGCCGTGGTGTTGTCGTGCCGTGGTGTTGTTGTGCTGTAATACCGTGGTGTTGTCGTGTCGTGGTATTCTGGTGCTGTGGTGTTTTTGTGCCGTGGTATTGTGGTGCCGTGGTGCTGTAATACCGTGGTGTTTTGTGCCGTGGTGTTAGCATGCCGTGGAGTTGTGGTGCTGTAATACCGTGGTATTGTGGTGTCGTGGTATTGTGGTGCCGTGGTGTTGTGGTGTTGTAATACCGTCGTGTTGTGGTATTGTAGTGTCGTAGCGTTCAGCAAACATTATTACAAATGTTGTTAGTACTCGACTTATACAGTCAGCCAGGTGTAGTGAGATATAAGCTTTTAACACCTGCTAATAACCATCAACACTAGGTAATCCGACAGTACCGAGCGAGACTGGCCTAGCAGGAAGAAGATCTGATCCGAAAAATAAACATGGCACACAACAAAATCCAACCATTACCTTCACGGTAACACAGCCAACCATCGATAAATCGGCTCTCAATTAAGCGGCATTTCCAGTAACCGGATCACAAACATGTATCCCAAATATTCCCGGATTGGGTTATATGATCTGAAGATCAATACGATCACCACCTAGCCTCAGCATGGCGATCCTGTTAACGTAGGATTGACTGTATTTATATTCCGAGCTACTAAATAAGCGATCTTTGGTTTTTGAAAAAGCTATTTTTCTCGCACTCCAATTTTTTGCCTCTAATAAACTCTGATAAAAATAGTTCCCGCCGAAATATCTTAGAAATTACTACGCCGTCTTAAAATAAGCAACAAAGTTCAACTAACTGCACTACAATTAACTCGAACTATGCAGTCCTTTACAAACAGACGACTATTGGTAATTAATATAGAATGAAGTCGCAGATGCGAACTAAGCCAAACCTGGTACTACTTTAAATGCGCAGGTGTTCAATGTAAGTGAAGCGTCATGGCGCCCGCGAATAAGCCGTGAACTATCCGTAGGTGTTGTTGTGCGAATAAAACGCATACACCGAATAGTGTGAAATAGATTTATCTCAGTACGCCGACTGAAACCGAACGTTAAGGAGGTGGAGCCAATGATGAACGATAAATGGCGTTTCTACAATCTCCCGGGCAGTCGCATCTCTTGTGCGGCTGCCCTCAGATGACCGCATCGCCATCAATCTGTTTCCAATACAAACGCCGACATACGATCCGTAATCAAATCAGATGCAAATATCTGCTTGCCGACGGCCTCGCCTATAGTCGATGTTGTATTTTTTTGTGCCGAGCGAAGGAAATGGGAAAAGCGAACTGCTGCCCGAATAGTAGAGAACGCCGCGTCGTGTGCGTTACGGACAGGAGGAAGCTGACCTTAGAAAACCCCGCATTAACCTTAAGGAAGCCGACGGCGTACCAGTAAACGAGACCTTCGACGGGGTGAGCTCTAAATAGTCCGGATAGGATTCCTCTAGATTCCGATAACTCATTGTTCCGACACTCCGATTTTGGACGCTACGTCGCGGTTCTCCTTCCTGTACGGTGGGGCGGCGTGGATAAGTCCGCGTATGAATACACGCGCCGTTTTCGGCGGAAATCGCCGTTTTATAGCGTGCGAAACAGCAACGCGTTTTAATTAGACCAGGTAAAGAGCCGTGCGATTTATATACCTTATTTATAGCTAATAAATTGTTATGACGAAGAAAACACGCCGACGCCTACATAGCTTGTTACCACCGAGGTGGGAAGAGAGAAAGAGACTGTTAGAACGAGATTTGGGGTGGGGGAACCTGACGGTACTTCGTGTGTCACCGTCGATGTTTGACGACGACATGACAGTGGCATACATCTTACCGTACAGAAACTTATTTCTATTCCGGAATCCGGAATGTGTTTTTTTTTTGGGGGGGGGGTGAGGGGGGAAGAAATGGCGCGGAAATATTTGGTTGTCGGAATACTGGAATGTGTCAGGATAGTGTGCTATCAATAGAACTATCCTCGTCCGATTTTGAGATACTTTCTCTTACGTTGAAGGAGAACTGGGTCGTAATATAAATAGACATGAAGTATATAGAACCCGTTGTTAAATAGGTCATGGACGTCTAACAAACAGGCGTACTAGACGAGTACATGTGTATATACACCGACTGACAGATGGGTAAACAGCGAGACAGATATACATACAGACAGACAGACAGGCAGACAGACAGGCAGAAAGATAAGGTTAAATAGACAGACAAATCGCGAATGAATCTATGCGTGTTTTAACTCTCCGTTAAAGCACACTCTCACGCACGCATACGCACGCACATGCACGCACGCGCGCGCGCGCAATCAAGGACTGGGTAGCGAATGGGACGCTTCATTCAATCCTACACCATTATAGGCAATAAAAGAAACGTAATTAACCTAGACGCATTATAACAATGTATCGCCGTCTTATGACGTTATTATCATCGGTAATAATATTATTTACACTGATAATATGTAACAAGTCAATTTTGATGGTGATGACATTTAGACTGTTGACTAACAGAAGTGAGGGCGCCATGTAAACAAACAATATCCGACGAAGCTCCGTACTGATCGTATAGTAGTAGCGTGTTGGACCACAGATCACTACCACCCGTGTTCGAATCCCGGCGTGGCCGTATCTGAAGGTTGTTTCGTCTTTCACTTCGTCTCGTTACCTTTGGAGGTCGCTCGGCCCATTTAGCCTACCTTGTGCACAAAAGTGGCCGTAAAACATCAATCATCATCATCATCGTCGTCTACTCGACAGTAGAGACTCGGTTTGGTGCACTACGACCTCGTTGCAGCGTCGTTCTGCTTAAAGCGATTATTTGCTGGCCAATATCGTTTCCAGATGAGTTCAGTAGCCAGAACCTTTACATTTTCAGCCCAACTCTTATTTCTTGCCAGTTATATATCGGTTAAGTGCGTTTTTATCGGTAGAAAGCTCGAAATATGTTCGTATTTACACTGATCGCTTTCCGCTGGCTGCCATCCGACTGATTAATTATGCGGCAGGATAGGCGCGCGTGCTCAGTGTCGGCACACAGAGAGCGATGACGTTACACACACAGCCGAGCAAACCTAAACCAAAACATCTGCGTTTAATAATATAATATTTCTGATAAACTAAAAATACGGAATGATTATAATTAGTTTTATCAACACTTTTAATAAGGAATTTCATATTTCAAAGTATGAAAGTATGAAAATAACCAAATAATCGCTTTAAGTGATGATTTATCTACGGCTGCCATCTTATTAACCGTCCTTTAAAATCCGCGAAAGAATCTACCCAGCAAGTTGATTGGTTCAAGAAACTAACCTCTCGCGAATAGCATACGTCATATTCAACAGATACATCACTATCTATCGGCCTTCGGTGTTGCAAAGTGGATTTTCTATTAATTATGAAAATAACAGACACAATTTCCCCAAACTGACGGCCAAACGAGGTACAACTGTATTTAGATGAACTATTTGTATTATACGCCCCCCCCCCCACACACACACACACACATACACCTACTCCTTTTTTAAGTGTTTCTAACAAAAACCACTCGACATGAAGGCGACATTTTCCATCGAAATCGAAACATTCAAAATGGACGCCACTCACTCGCCCCATTTTTTTTAGGGGGGGAGGGGTTTAAACTACTTCTAGAACTGGATACAGAATATGCTTGATTCGTACACTCTGAGCTCGATGTACCAACAATCGATGAACGTCCTCGCCGCTGCTGACAATAGCCAGCCGTCATTCACGTCTGCCGTCGTTAGTCATCGAGATTCTGTACTTCTACGAGATTGTACTTCTGACTTGGCCAGCTGTCGACACGCAGTCGGCCAGCTGTCGACACACAATCGGCCAGCTGTCGTTTTGTGTTTTTCAGAATCGGTGTGCCAGTTTCCTCGGGCATAACGCTGCGGTCGATCGGCTCGACTGTGCGTGTTGGACGGGGGGGGGGGGACGCTACTGTGCCAGTGGACGAAGAGGCACTGGCATAGAGAATCGTCGATCGTGATAACAACATTTGGACGATTCATCGGTGCACAGAAACCAGAATCTATCACCGGTCACCACAGTAGAATATTTCGGTGTGTTTTAGCAGTGTGCAAACAGTGAGTGAGTGAGTGAGTGAGTGAGTGATGTTTTACGGCCACTTTTATGCATATGATAGACTAAATGGGCCGAGCGACCTCCAAAGATAACGAAGCGAACTCAAGGGTGAAACACCCTTCAGATATGCCCACGCCGAGCTTCGAACTCAGGTGGTAGTGATATGTGGTCCAACACACTAATAACTAGATCACGGAGGCGCCTCTGGAGTGAGTGAATGAGTGAGCGCTGATATCAAGGTCGCGATATGGCGGCCCTGATAGGCTGACACACAACGACAGCTGGTTAACTGATAACATCAAGTCTCTCGCCATACATAATGCGCTAATCGCACGCACACATAAAAACTAAGTAGGTCATATATTCCAATTGAACTTTACTGAGGTAGATCTGCCTCATAGTTTTATATATATATATATATATATATATATATATATAGTCTAGACTCGATTAAACGCATTATTAGTGAGGCTAGGTTATAAACCGGGCTCATCGAGCGACTATGTAATTGATACTAATCTCTCGCTCGATGTACAATTAAGCAGACATCTGGCATCATTGCTTCTAACACATCTAAACCCAACTTCACCCCCCCCCCCCCCCCCAACCACCCCGTAGCTCAGCTCAGAGCGATGTGCACTGCAGACCGGCAAGTGATGGGATCGATTCCAAGTATTACCAACGTCTGAGAGATGATATATCCATCGATAAAATACTTTCGCCTGTTCACTTTGTCACTCGCTCATTCACTCACGGGTCTCTCGGTCTCCGGCTGTGAGACCCGAACAATCAATCAACCAATCAAGCCATCAAGGTGCGGGGCCGTTTCGTAATGCGGCAAGGTTGATTTTGAATCATGAATCAATATGAATAAATATTTAACAAACGCATCGACTGCTGGAGCTTCGGATGAATATCTCATTGCTTCTACTTCTAGTCTGACTCGGCACAATCTCTCTCTCTCTCTCTCTCTCTCTTGTGCGTGTGTGCATGCGTGTGTTTGTGTGTGTATGTGTGTCGTGTCCGTGTGTGTTTGTTGGAAATGTTGCTTAATGCCACTTAATGCCACTTCAACGATGATGAGGCGCGCGTAAGTGCGCGCCTATTTAGAAGAAACGTAAACGAGGAAAGAGACGCATATTATTCAACATAATAAATCTATACATCTATACATCTATACATCCATTTAAAGAACAACAACTAGGTCTGAGTAATTCTGACCGGATTTCCAAGTTGTCGGACTAGCAGCGGTCGGATTAGATAATATCTCGCTCTATGTGTGTACCTAACGGGACCAGAAATACTAGACACTGGGACGTCTGCTTCCTGATAGAATGTCAGGTCATCACCCTGTCTGGTGGAGAAAGTGAACTAATTGCGAGACACATTAATACAGGTATTGTGACAAGACCTAATTACAATACGTCGCGGATGAATATGGTTTCGGGCGAAAAGACCTATTTATCGCACCGCTCATCATCCCTATCACTGCCAAAAGCTGTCCCCAAATAAATACTCACTCCCATAATACACAAATGTTTAAACAATAATGAAGCGATTAGTAGGAATAACACACCAGCCTCCCCATTGACCTGTTCCAACCAGATGGGGAGGGGGCGGCTTGTAGGATTAAGCGGATACACGCCCTCTCATTCCAGAACCATGTGCATAATTACTGTCCCTTGCCTTCAACTGTGCCCCTAAATCTACACCCCTGTAGCTGATAATCGTCCCCCCTACCCCTTCCCCGACCCCCGTACACAATAGGTTATAGAAAGTTTTGGACAGCCCCATACACATCAATACTTACTTGTCCATTCAACGAAACACTCTCCTAGGAAGCTACGCCGCATTTCTCGAAAGGTTCCACCATCAGGACACAAATATCTGGATACGTGTGTGTGTGTGCGTGTGCGTGTGTGTTTGCGTGCGTGCGTGTATACATATATACAAAATACACCAAAATATCACTCCATCTATTTCTGCCAGTTATTGTCCTCTTGCTTAGCCAAATCACCGAATATACGCCGTCCTCGGGTATACTACACGGCCCGGTAAATGCTCCCATGCGAGTATATACCAACAATAACATACGCGTGAGTTCGCGAGCGAGAGCGCGCGCCGATAGTCAGTAGTACGCCACCGGCCGAAACGTTGGCGTAGCTGCCCTCACCGAGACTACCACAGGACGACGGATAGTAAACACAAAACGTATCCTCGACTTTAATCGTCGGCAAATTAATCATCCATCCTCGCTCCACACGTCGCAGACATAAGGCAGGGAGCGGTTCTAGGCCGGGTCGTTCGAAATAAGGTCACGTTACGCGCATATAGGCCGTCCCGGTCGCCGTGAATGGATCGGCCGCAACACGATGAGATGTTTTTGAACTGATGTCGTTCGTTCGCTCGCGCACCGCCCCGGCCGAGTAAGGCGAACTGATGAAGGCTATCGGCGTATGACTGCACGCGAGCGCGCGAGCACACACACACACACACAGAGAGAGAGAGGTGACATCTGCAGCCGGTTTGCGCGATGATGGAATAACGAGCATCGATTTAAACCGCAAAAGCGAACCAAACCTGAAGATCTGACGAGGCTTGTAAGTCGTAAAATGTTTATTAAAAAAGAGAATATTGGGAGTTGGTCTGGTTTACGGAGATGTTGTTATTGTACGATATTGAAAATCATATTGTAGTACGTTATATTGTGCTGTAATATATATATATATATATATATATATATATATATAGAGAGAGAGAGAGAGAGAGAGAGAGTACTTCGTCTCTTTATTACTGCTTACTTTCGGAGTAATGTATGAACACTAGAACAATATTGTTAACCAAGCTATATATATATATATATATATATATATATATATATATATTAATAATCCGTTTCACGTCATTTCGGTCTGCATCAAATTCGTCTTTACGCCACACTTCTAGAATAAATTTCAGAGAACGTCATTACGCCTGACGTCACGTCATTCATCTACGTCACCTACGTTATAATAAAAGGGCGTGAAATAAATTAATTAATGATAAATGATAAAATAATTTAAAAAAAAACAATTTGAAATCCAATAAAACACACATTTGAAACACTAAAACAAATGTATGTACAATAATATATTTACATGGGAAGGCATTTTCAAGGCATTAAGTCCGGTTTACGTCAAAAATTCGGCTACGTCACGGATTGTGGAACCAATTAATGACGTAGAGTGCACATGGTAACTATACGGGCCGAGCGACCTCCAAAATAATGAAGCGAAGTCAAAGATGAAACAACCTTCAGATATGCCCACGCCGGGATTCGAACACGGGTGGTAGTTATCTGTAATCCAACACGCTACCGCTAGACCACGGAGGCGCCCATGTGTGTGTGTGTGTGTGTGTGTGTGTGTGTGTGTGTGTGTGTGTGTGTGTGTGTGTGTGTGTGTGTGTGAGAGAGAGAGAGAGAGAGAGAGAGAGAGCTTGATGGTGTACTTCAGAAGCCCGAGGCCCATGATACGAAGTACAAAAAATACGTGCATAAACATATGAAATCTAAATTAGTAATTGTTGAACGTGTTTTGAACATCTAGAACAAATTTAGACAAATTGATATTTATATATTTGTTATTGCGTTACATTACAGAACAAAATCCACTAAAAGAGTTATCACGAAGGACGTCTTCCAGGAACCTGGATCTGAGGTGTTGGTACAGAGGACAGACAGAAATCAGATGATAGTCGTCCTCTGTTACACGAATTGCCGTTATTTATACAAAACATACATATTCTTTTCATTTATTGGCAATGTACTTCTAAATCTCTCAATAGATAATTTGCGATTTGTACATCGAAAGTGAGCCAAAGAAATGTTATGTTTCTTTTGCAAATTTACCGTGTTATAAGACCGTGGTTCGAACGAAAATTTGATTTGGCAACAGATCGATTATTTTTACATCGAATTAATTTCAGCAGACCAATTTTGCGCGGCGCAATCCTCGTAGCCGTCGTACCTGTTAGATCTCTAAAAAATAGGTTTGTATCACCAACAGTTTGTTTGATCGAAACACGTCCAAAACTTGTCATCCTTAACATTTGACACCTATGTAACCCTGCCTGCGTCGCTAAGACTCTCGATTAAATTATAGCATGAATATGTATGTGTTACGGTAAGTTTGTGAAGCAAGCGATTTCACGAAATCCCTAGCAAATTCGTGAAATCACTGTATTTTATATAGTGATTTAACGAATTTCCTGGGGATTTCGCGAAATCCCTAGTTTCACAATCTTAGTGTAACATATATATATATATATATATATATATATATGTATACGTTATGACCGGTTACTAAACGGATCCCATATTTCACACATCTAAAAATATACTGAATTGACAATGGAAGTCTCCCACATTCTCAGAGCACCGCAGCTGAATGTGTTTGAGACAAAATGCCTAAAACAGATTTACAAAACTTTCTTTGAAATTTTTCAACTTCATCTTCATCCTCAAATCTCGCTGGCTGCCGTGTAATAACATTGGTAAGACCAGTTTATCAAATAAATCGAACAACAATTGAACAGGCAAACCATTGCATTCGCGATTAATAAACTTAATACTGTTAGCAACCCGAGATGCTAATGTTCTTAATGCTGTAGACCAAGGCAGCCCGGCAGAGAACATAATACCAAAATACTTGTAACACGTAGTTTCGATCAAAGGTTTATTATTGATGTACACCTTTTCATTCGTTTTTAGTCGACCAATATTGATAAAAAATTCAGACATTTGTTTTGGATAGATTTATACTGAGACCATATTTCGAGCAGAACTCCCTCATTGTGTTTAATTGACGTTGCAATATGCCTTTTGTGTCATTTGCCATAGCAACATCATCAGCATGGAGTAGCATATTTACAATCGGTATTGATTCATTGATAAATAGACCAGGACAGGCATCTTTTCACATATGTACAAGCTCATTGAGATATCAAACGGACAGAAAAGGACAGCATACAATCTTGACGGGTACCAGTTATACATTCGAATAGGACGGTTAGACCACTGGGGGGGGGGGTCGAATTTTTTTTATTTGCTATACATTCATCGAAGCAGATTTAAAATCCCACCGTAAATACCTTCATAGATAAGTCTGTCCCATCAGTGTAGGTGTGGGATAGAATCAAAGCATTTACTGAAGTCGATGAAAGCTCAACAAAACCTCCCCAGCGTTTGACAGCTATTTCTGCGCCATAGCCATTAATGTAAATATATGATCAATTCTGGATTTACCCTTCTGATATGCACCTTGACTGGGATCTATTTTTTGCTGAAATATAGCCCAACACATCATTCTCGAGTTCAATATTGTTGGAACAACCTTACCAAGCGTAGATAATAATGATGTTCCTCTGTGGTTATTGGCTTCATATTTAGACCCCTTTTATGTAATGGACTGATAACAGTTTCGCATCACCTATCAGGGTACATACGAGCAATATGAATTGCAATAAACAAGTCACATAAATACCTAGCTATAATATGTCTGCTATTCTTTAAAAGTTCATATGACAATCCATCAATGTCTGGAGATTTTAAATTTTTTAGGTTCTTTAACATATCTTCAACCTTAGATAACGTTATATCAACATTCAATTCGTGTGGAGTGTTATTATCAAATTTTATGCAATAGGAATCGTGTTTTGCAATAACATCACATATTTGCGATCTGAAATCAGCAACGTCATGATCATTATTTAATAAATTAAACTCTCTCTCTCTCTCTCTCTCTCTCTCTCTCTCTGTATATATATATATATATATATATATATAGTGTGTGTGTGTGTGTGTGTGTGTGTGCGTGTGCGTGTGTGGTGTGTGTGTACATATTACATTTCATATACATCATGGCGTCTGTAGCAGAGAGGGGTACTTTTTATTCAATCAGCCGTGACTATAAACCAAGTAGATATGTTCATGTTTATTGTACTTAATTGCACCAATATAATCGCCACTAATATAATCAATACCTTCATTATGAGTAGACTATCAATATTATGTTGAAAATCATCATGATCATCTTAATGACGACCATTATCATCATCATCATCATCAAAATCATTATTGATAACTACCATAATTAATCACATCCTAATCATAAGTGTTGAGCCGCAGAACATCAAAAGCACCACATTATTCGTACGGCCAGACTGACTCGTGGTGTCTAAACACCTCCAGAACACACCTGGAACACCTGTAGAACACCTGTAGCGTCGTTATCGACCAGTTCTGGGGTCGTATAGCAAATTTAGTCAACGTGTGACATTAGACTGCGTGTTCTGACCAACGAAGCAGAGATATCCAACTGATTTATAGTGTGCGCGCACGCACACAAACACACACAAACACACACAAACACACGCACATACGCAGCTGTTTAATTACTTCCTGGCCTACGTAAAGCCCGTTATATCATTATTCAGTAAACGTATTCACTATTATATTGAGTATGGATTAGGAGCTTACTCGTTTGAATGTACACCCACTCCATCCACCCACCCACTCATCCACCCACTCACCTGAACACAACAGCAGATTTTTTAACTTTTTTTCTGCAGGCGCAATGCAGGCTTCAAATTATAATAATTGATTATTGAGACGCCAGTCAGGGAACTGGCCTAATATCGTATTCAGCGGGTGTTCCACGTCTTAAGGCCGCTTATGTACCCAACCAAACTGTTTCCACTCAAAGGGAGTAATCCTCCCTCCGGGGTGGTAGTGGCATAAAGATAGCCCCTCCGGTGTCAATTGGGCCATCACGTACAACTGTACGTAATGCACTGTCCATAGGACGATGTCTGTACTAAGACGAATCGATAAAATCGTGTTATGACCGCAGGTAAACTGACGTAAGGGCGTGGTTTTATCACCCGGTGGAGCTTTTACGTGGCTACGTAATATGACGTTGTACACAACTGGTGACCATGGAGATGTTATGCCGGCGATGTTTAGTCGCCATCCCTCATCTTATGATAATAATGAGCCATCTTGGAAAATGACAACACTAAATATCGTTTGAAATCATGAGGATGGTAAATTAATATGGTGTAAATTAATAACGAGCGGTGGTTGAAAGGCGGTTTTAGAGTCCCAAGATCCCATCACGGCTCCGGTGTTTAGGGTCTGCCAAGCCGGAAGCCCCCCCCCACCGCAAAAAAACACACCTGGCTCCGCCTCAGCATGACATTAATATTCAGGGTGGATTAGTTTGTGTCCACGATGGTGGATGGATACGCGACGGTTAACGGCACGGTTTGGTACATTATCGCGAGACAGTGAAAGAGATGGAAGGGATGGATTGATACACCCATTATGTCTGTTCAACGTTCGGGAATGGGTGATGTCTCCCTCACCAATCCACCCACCACCCACCAGCGCCTAGAATCCACTTCGTTGTCGATACTATCGGCAGATTCGTCTATTTCACTTACCCGACCACGGCATAGTCCGACTGTTGGCCTAGCCATGAGTCGACCAATCCGTCAGTCTGCTGGTCAATCAGGATATCGCTCGACAGCTCCAGATACGACATCTCGGAGCCGAATCTCTGGACGGCGACAACCGGACGCGCGGCGACGTCGAAACGAGCGAATCAGAACGACAAATACGCAACGGTCCGGAACTCGAACAGGCCCAGCAACCGGGCATTGGCCGACATGATCTGGAACGCGATGACGTCGTCCTGATGGCATCTACTTTTCCCAAACGACGCCCCACACATGACAGACAGATCCTGTACGTACGCCAGTCCCAGACAACCAACATTCCCATAACGCCCTCGGTTGTGGTCCGGGGGCCGGCTATTTGTTTGGTCATACGATTCCCGGCTCCCTATTAGCTTTCTCCGTCCATCTGTCCTCGGTGAACCCCGGCCGGTGGCGTCTTAGCCGGTTCCACGGCCGTCGCGAGAAGGAGATGGCGAGAGGGCTAAAGGACAATATTAACCACGTCCGGTGACCGCCGTCGCATCCTAGACGGACTGGTACACCGTTCGGCGGTGGAAATCACGACAGGGAGACGACCAACCGAAACCAGGCTCCTGAGATCGGGGCATCGTGTAAATGGTTCGGAGTTCGAAGCCGGAGACAGTAGTAAGCAAATTTGAAGAAAAACAATTGTGTCGGTTGGGCATACTTAGCGTGCTTATTTTACTTTATTTATACATTTATATGTGGGGGGACACTGTGATAAGTTGAAAAGAAAGCTGATGTCAATTAGTATTGTGGGGGGTGTTAAATTGTGGAAATGTTCGCAATGTTAAAACAATTAATATTTTTAAGCACATCATTCAGAATATGTTCATTTCTTTATATGACTGATACCGATGCTCAGGTATGCCCGTAATTTTATTTGCTGTTCAAATGCAACATACATGATAAAATATGTACAATAATAGGTTATTGCTATAATTATTAATCATTTCAAGGTTAAATTTATGTGGATTTGTTGTTGTTTAATGAAGATGTAATGATGTCTATTGACTATTCCACATCTTTTTATTTTTAAAATTTTCATGAATATTTTTATGCGATGTTAATGATAAGGGGGGTGCATTATATAAGCAATACTTCAAAGCATCCTCCTTGACAAGATTCTGTATGCGTCTGCTTTCATTAAAACGATGTATTATAAATGTTGAAATAAACGATTTGAATTGAAATTGAATTGATATGTCACAGGTGCTAACATTTTTTTTTCATTTGATATATATTGGGTTTCTAATAACCGCTTAAGAAACGCAGTATAATCTTGAAACATATATAATTTTCGCCTAAATCAAGCATCCCCCGCCATTCACAAAACGGTAAGCGACTGCTTTGGTGGTGCCACCTGGTGGTTTAAAGGGGTGGTGGTAGCTTCACTTGGCCGAAATAATCTGACGCGGCGAGCCAGAGATCTTTAGAACCTAAGTTCAAATCTCAACTGACCTATATCTGAAGGCTGTTTCATTTTTCCCTTCGCCCCTTTACCTTCACAGATTGAGACAATTGCCTATCATTATCGCTCTCAGTTTCACCGTTAGTTGCACTGATAGCATTAAAACTTACTTAATTGTTGAATTAGTCTCCTTTTAGGATATCCTGTTCTAAAAACACGATTCCTAATATTTTGGCATTATATTTGTCTATTAAGTGTTTTATATGAGTTTTTTTTAATAATTTTTATGAGATGTACGATTTTCTCGTCTCCACGGTCAAATAATAAGATTTTGTATAAACTTTTGTATTTCAAAATGTACACATATGTTCCACAGAGTAGCTCCAAACCTGAGACTGGTGAATAAATTAATAGAATTCCTAGTGTTTGATTCTCGAAATTTTCTCTCTTTTAGCTATATTACTTGTAACCTGCTTCTTGGTTACATTATGCTTGTCTACCATGACATCTATTTATGAGATAATAATAATAATAATAATAATAATAATAACACTTATTATAGCGTCACATATCCTAATGCTTAGTTAAAGGGCAAGTTCAAACTTGAACCTTCAATTACTGATTCCATATATGCATTCAGAAGCAGCCTATTGCTTACATGTGTTATTATTATTATTATTATTATTATTATTATTATACCAAACTTATAAAGCGCTCTTTTCGTACTTAAAGCCTGTTCAAAAGCGTTGTACATAAACTTATGAAAAGCAAATATAATACGATTAATTCATAACAATATATGTATAAAGCTAAATTGGGATATATAAAACTGACTAAGAAAAAAAATTAAACACCAAAATGGCTCGAGAACAAATGCGTTTTCAGCAACTTCTTAACAATGTTCAGTGTTTTGGATTTACGAATGTGAGCTGGGAGTGCATTCCATACCTTGGCTGCTGAAAACTAAAATTTTCTTTCGCCATAGCTAGATCTTCTAACCCTTGGAACCACCAATGTCACTGAACCCATCTATCGTAGTATTCTTCTTGGTTGATAGACTGTCAACATGTCAAATATGTATCTAGGAGCCTGTTCATGTATGGGGCTTTATACGCGTGCATTAGGATTATAAATTGCACTCCATACTTAACAGGTAACCAATGGAGATCCTTCAATATTGGTATTGTGGACTTCATTGGATACATTATCACATCAGTTTAATTATGGTTATGTTATGATAATATATGCTGCTTTACGGGCCGCGTTTATCGGTATAATACAAAAATCTGGAACTTCAGAGTTATCATAAAAAGTTTAACTCATGCCTTTTATACTGCCTACTGCTTGTACTGCATAGATCGATCACGATGTTGTAAAAAACAATTTTGCATGTTTGAACTTGTTTGTCTTTACTTGCCTAACATACCTACTTCTACTGTCACACTATATCATAATACACTACAGATAGCCAGATCATATGATGGCTTATATTTCCATATTAGATTTATACCTGATCAAAGGAAGTATTTTCCCGGCCACATATCCCATTATATATATATATATATATATATATATATATTATTATTATTATTATTATTATTAAAAATGGCTAAAAGATAATAGAAGCTAAAACACAATTTAAAATACAAAAAATAACACAATAAAAACATAAAAATGTAGATACAATAAATTATTATATGTGTTTTAGCTTCTTTTATGTTTTGTTCTTTATTTCACACTCATCTTATGACATAAGTAACGTAACTGAGTGACATAACTTCGGCAGTAATGACGTTCGCTGAACTGAAATTTATTCTAGAAAAGTGGCGTAAAGGCGAATTTGACGTAGACCGAAATGACATGTGCGCGCGCATGCGTGCGTGTATATGTGTGTGTCAATATGGTGTTACTAGCACATTAATAATGCGTATACAATCTAAAAGGTCAGACAAGTTTCCAGAAGAATGTGTGTGTGTGTGTGTGTGTGTGTGTGTGTGTGTGTGTGTGTGTGTGTGTGTGTGTGTGTGTGTGTGTGTGTGTGTGTGTGTGTGTGTGTGTGTGGAAATCTAAAATCTTTACAAAGAAATTATTTAAATAACTTTAATTTAACTTAAGAACAATTACAACATATCTCAAAATAATTAACCGCGATATTTTCATAAACCTTATAAATTAATTTAAAATATATCTCATAGTGAAAATATAATCACAATTACTGTGTGTTATGAGCTCTAAATATTTTCTCATAAAACTTTTAAATAATGGGTATATTATTGATGGGGCACAAACTTAGTGCAGATAAACTTATTCATGATACTGGTTTGGTGTAGAGGGAATGGATGACGTGATGATACACTAGAAAATCAGACATGCTGCAAGTTTTTGACGAACTCAAGTTTTATATATTGTTTATGAAGAAAAAAAATATGAAAAAAATGCAAAAACCAGCAGTGAAATAGCTGCTCCGTTGATTTTACCTTTGAACACACTTGAAACTTTATATTTTGATTATCTTTTTCATGAAAATAGGAAGAAATGTTTTAACTTCTCTGGATTCCTTTTAAATGACAGAAAATTTAGGAAGTTACAATATTCAAGGTGGGCATATTTCATATTCCAAATTACAGCTGTGTAATATAAACATTGGATTATCGAGAAATGCACAAAACAATTGTTTTAAGGGTGTTCACGATTTTCACAACGTCTTGTAAATAAACATAAACTCATGCCGGGTTTTATTCTACAAGTTAATATAGTAGTAGTATCATTATCATCATCCATCCATCCATCCTTCCTTAAAATTGTGTGTTTATCACGCCTTAAGGTCAAACTAGTTACAGGGTGCGAAATGCATACCTCGTGTATTAGTGGTGCCCCCTAGTGTATACATGTGGAAACAAAATGTGCGTCAAGCATTATTTGAGTCTGCGCTTCACCGGAAGTGTTTATAACATGCCCGGTTGTTGTATCTGTCTTTTTAGCGTGAGATTAATGAGCACTGATATTTCATCACCGTTCTCTGATTGTTGTATGTAACAGGTGAGATGAATAATAACATTAACATAATATGTTGTTGTTACTTTACAGTTTACAAATATTATGTGCGATGCATTTACTGGGAGTTTGCTCGCCGGTTGTGTTTAAGGCTATTGGTTAGCTAGGGCCGTTTGGGCACGTGTTGTCGTGTATTCTAGTCTCTAGACTAGACTAGTCTAGACCTACCAGTACCACTGACTAGGTCTGGTCTGATCTAGTACAACAATACTCTACACTGACTAGGTCTACAATCTAATGTTTTCTCAGAATTGGGGACATTATGTTAATTACCACTTGTATTGGTAGATCTAATATGTATTATCCCATTCATAAAATTAATAACAAAATTGAAAATCTATTTTAGTATTTACAAAACGTTTTGTTTGGCAGTTCCAGTGTTTCCTCTGGTTAAAAAGGAGCGCAAGGCGGTACATTTATGCATTTAAAAACGTAATAAGCAAAGAAAACACTGCAGGTGGGTGCATGACATAAACAGGAACCGGCTTCAACAAGGATAATAATGGCCGAAATGGCAGTTTTTTTTATGTGGCTGGCAACCTCAAATCAGGGAGACGCAAATACTCTGTAATTTACAACTTCCCCACAGAGACCGATTCTAAATAAATTTAGAATAAATGGCATGTTCGGTGGAGTTGCCTGGTTGGATGAAAAATCTCCCCCTACTATAGTACCATGGCTGAGGCGCAAACTTGTGACATCCTGCACAGAATGACCATAGCCATAGGTAAATAGTATCACGTTCTATCTATGTGGCCAAAGAGACGGAGCAAACAGTAATCTTACTTTCCATTTTTGTCGTTTATAGCATGTATGGAATCATAGCTTAAAATAGATTTCGGCGAGGCGGTGTAGAAAATCATTGAGCTGGGCCACCTCGCTCGTTATATAACAGGGGAAACCATGAGTTCCAATACTCATGTTGTCACATTGGACATAGATGTGGTCATGGATGGTCAAATTTGAACTAATTTATTTCCACAAAAGGAAATAAACTAAAGGCGTATCTGAAGTCTCTGGCTGGACATAATATTGGCTACAATCTACATTAAGAATTATAAAGCTGTTAACCTGTTGTGAGTATTTCATTTAGTGATAGAATAAGGAAAAATTTCAAACTATTTGTCTGCCAAAATCTGTTACTTGTCAACCAGGGTTGGCGTTGATTTAATCAACATGAAAAAATCAAGATATTTATTTTTTCAGATTACAGTAGGTCCCGGCCATTAAACCGAGACTTTGTGTCAACATTTTGACCCTTATTTTAGGGGGTTGGCTTAATGGCCAGTGTTATTTCAGTGTCAAGAAGTCCAGTCATCGGGAGAAAGCATTTTAGTGTGTTAACAGCCATCTAGATCTAGACTCTGTCTAGATCTAGATGCAAACAGACATCAATCGCCATTTTTATTTAAACTCATGCAGTCATGGAGTGATAATAGAAGTGAAACAAGTTGATGATACTTATCTATGGCTTTATAATGAAAATCAATATTTATACGTAAAATTATCTGATTTTTGTAATTATGGATAAATGTTGTTGGACTCAGTAGTGCAGTTCACGACTTTCAATTCGAAGGCAGCGTCGGTAATGAGACAACTCGTACCGAAGAGCATTGTATCTCATTTGTTTGGCGGCATAGACATTAGGGTACCCTCAGATACTTATTTTGTCTGGGAATATTTATACTAATAACGAGATAATTACTGATTAATTAATTTATTTACAATAGAGTTAGTTACTAACCGACCACATATACCGGTAATTTACATTGCCTCAGTTATTGCTGCATTAGTGACCGAAACGTACTATCAAAGGCTCAGTAGTAATTGACAATATGTCTAATTATTTCTATGTCGTTGACTTCATATGCTGTTTATTGAATGTATAATCACGCCGTTAATTTAATTTTGAGGTCCTACCTATGCGCTAACAGTTTGTGTAAACGATCGTTATAATTTGCCTTGATCCATTGACAATGACAGTATTCAAAACACATTGGTACGAATTATGAAAACAAAATTATTTCCTGCGTTCAAAACGTCACCTGGAAATACTGCAGGGAAAAGTTTTTAGGTCTACTTAATGGACAGTACTACCATAAATCTCAATATTTTAAGCCTAAAGATGTCCTCGGCTTAATGGCGTACTATGGTATACTTGATTTAACTGTATGTATTTTAAAATAAACTTTGAATTTGTACATAACCACTTTGCTTTAATTCTTTAAAAATGCTAAGACTAAAATGTTCAGTCAGTTAGGTATGTTGTGATATTCTGCATATTTATTTATTTTCAGAATTACATATTATTTCTGATGAGATTGTAGAGAATGTTGGAAAAACCTGATTTTTTCCAACCCTGTGGTGTGTTGATTTAAAAAAATACTTTTCCACCAATTTTTCTTTACTTGTTTGAGCAATTGGCCAAGTAAGGAAAACTACAAGCTTTGTAATTGAAAATAAACAATACACACAACTTGAAAAATATAGCAAACAGGTGGAGTATTCTCTGTACAAACAATAATAAAATGTGGAAAAGTATTTCACCAATAATTTATAATTTTTAGTTAATCAACCATGTGTGTTTGTTTACAAGTTATATTTATTTGTGCATACGTTCATCTCTAATCATGTATGTGATTATTTTATTGCCTCCCCATCTCATGACCTTATGAGCATTTGGCAATATGGCGGCATCTGAAATGTTTGCCATTTCACTTTCTGTTGATGGCACGATTAAGTTGGCAAAATCTTTGCAATGCTTCGACGCCACTGATACATTCTATGAAGCCATAGTGGAATGTCCGGCTCAGAATCACATGGTAAGTCTATTTGAAATAGACCCACAGCATATAAAAGTTTACGGCAGTAAATTAATTAACAGTGCTCACATGTTTGTCATTGAAAACCTTTCCCATTAACCACAGAGAAACCATTGAAGCCACTTTAATGATCTTCCTCGACTACTTTGGTTTTGATGAAAAGGTGGCCTAGAATGCACCAAACTTCTTCAGGGGAGAGCCTCCAACCCCCCTTCAAATGGAGTGTGACTACCACTAACCCATGACCAATCCAGTTAACCACCATAAAGTGCTGCCACCTGGTGAATGTTTCTTTTTCCAAACAAGCACCAATTTAGCAATGGCAATACAACCAAATATCTGTGTGACCTTGTGTTCTATAACATGTTGTCCAAGAAACTTGGATGATCAGAACAAATACCGGTATACTTTGTACTTGTCTATCATCTCAGGTCATGTGACAACTGTCCATTTCAACCATAAATGTCACAAGACTAATTTAAAAGAATACTCATATATAAGATGGCTAAAAAAATTTACATAACTGTGAGGAGGTTGGTAGCACTATGTACTGCAGACTTTTTTTGTGCTGGAGTAGACTGATCCAGCCAAAATGCATTGCATCGTTACCAACTGTGGTCTCGGGTTAGAAACAGCTATGGCGCCCACTGTTAATAGGGGATGGCATTGTTTCATTAATAGTAAATACTTGAAATCTTTCAGCAAATTATTTCATATTACACAGAGACTGAGGCTAATATTTCAGCTGAACAGTTGTGTCTTATCAAAGGATTCAACACACTGCTTATCAGGATATAACCCATTGAATGAGCGGACCAATCTTTCCAGATACAGCTAAGCCTTAGTTATTCATGTTGACTTGTAGGGGATTTTTTATCATGAATTTCAATGGATTAAATAAATGATTTTAAAATTAAGCTTTCAGCTATATGTAAATTGATTTTAATGAAGATTTAAAAAATATTTAATATAGAGTTTTGGAAATATTATTTTTACTTGTACCTGGAAACCAATCATATATGTACTACCTGTATATTATTAAATAATTTTTTTTATTCCATTAGAGTATTAATACCCTTGACATTTACATGTAATAAACATTGCATGAATGGCTGATTCGGAAAATAAAACAGTTCACTTTCAATATAAGTTATCATGCATAACTACCAATGTACAAGTGATAGGAATCACCCATTGATGATCATTGATTTTATCCATTCACATCGTCATGTCAGATGGCAACGGTTCTACAGAAAATAGGTTTGAACTAGACAGGCCGAACCATGACAGATATGCGAATCACGCTGAACGTTACTTAGTTTAGTAGCATATATCTTTTGAATGAAGTCTATGCCATTCCTATTAAATGCCAAATTATGATCTAGATATCCCATACCCTTAATGGACTATAAATAAAATCCAAATATAGGTATTAAATAGCCTAAATACAGCTTTTTAGCAAGACATTTATCGCCATGCAACACAGTGATTCTTAGACTTCTAACCCAAGACCATAGTGTGAAATTCAGCCGCATGGTGGTGCCGGGGGTAATTGAATCAGTCTGTTGAATTCCAGTATTCATTGTGTCTGGAATGTTACATCTATCAATAAGAGACCAACTGCCTGATTTTCCTAAAGGAAAGCCCCTCATCTGTACAGACATCATCAAAAAAAGGGTTAATACATTTCTGTTGTCATTGCACTACGTTGCAGTAGTTAAATGAACTAACCATTTTATAGGAGTTATTAAAGGGATAGTCCACCCTCAGAAAATATTTTTTAAATATGTAATTTTTAGAACAGTAACCAAAAATTCCACAATAATAATCACAAAATATACCTGATATCATAGATATAGGGAAATAATCCAAATTACTGGAGGACGCCATTACGGTTGCACTGGAAGCCAGATTCGAAGGCAGGGAAGAAGCAAACTGAAATGCTCTGATGTCACATCGGATTATAGTTTCTCTTGAGCGTTAATATCTGAGCCATTTTGAATCATCTTCCTCTTGTCAGGTTCCTTCTGGCTCAAACTGATATGGTTGTATGTCATTCTGGAATAATTCTTTGCTCACACTTGTTTACATGCTTTTGTACGGGCTCTACAGACTTAAGGTCAACTGGATCTGTTGAAGTGACGTCAGCATTCAGTAGCTTTCTGTCTAGCTTCAAAGTGGCGGTGCCCACAGGCCATTAAAATTCAATTAATCAGTACTTAGAACTGGATTATTTAACATGTGGGTGATCGTTTACACATTTTGACAATATTTATGATATTTGTAAGTATAGCTGTATTGGTCCGCAAATTTTGTTCTGAGGGTGGACTATCCCTTTAACATAGATTGATAAAGTAATTTTGTTCTGATCTTTACATAGTCAAAATCAGTTTATTTACTTGTTGTTATACAGCTACCCACAACTTGTCATCTACAGCGAGTGAGCCTTTTTAAAATTGTATTTCTTGTTCGTTTATTTGAACAGGAGTCAGCTCTCAAACCTCCATTTATCTCGTTCATCTCTGTAAGTGTTGTGCTTAATCTACGTGTTTGTCAAGTGTGTGGGAGGAGCTTGACTATCCAGATAACTTGTGATTGGCTAGCTCCTCTCATCATATGCATTAGATTATATGTTTTAATCAGTGTCATGTGTCTGAGCCTGGCTTGGCTATCTGGACAGCATTACTGGCTGGCTCCTCATCATATGTGTTAGAAGATGTGTTTTAATCAATGTTGATGTGTGTGAGACTGACTTGGCTATCTGGACAGCCTGTTATTGGCTGTATTGTGTTAGTTTGGCAACTGGTTGCTATTTTATTTATAGATTGGCTGAAAACTGCCTAGGTCACAATTTTTTTTCTGTCAATTTATCATGAATGTAAGTCTTGAAAATGGAATGTTTACATTTTATTTACCTGCTATATTTGTTTGGTTTTAGATATCCGCAGAAGCCACTGACACTTGACAGCAATAATGACTGAACACGCCGAGCCAGAAGAGCCATCGCCGTTAGAAAGCAAGGTCATCCGACAGATAGAATATTATTTCGGCGACATCAATCTTCCGAGGGATACATTCCTGCTGCAGGAGATCAAGGAAGATGATGGTTGGGTGCCATTGCAGACGATGACCAAATTTAACCGACTCAGTCAGCTGTCCACAGATATTGCAGTTCTCGCTGCTGCCATGCGCAAGTCCACATCCAGCCTGATGGAGGTCAGCGAAGACGGTCTGAAGATACGCCGCTCACCTGATCATCCGGTGCCAACATTTGACAAAGACCGCTTCGCAGAGATTAAGGTTCGCAGTGTTTATGCCAAGGGTTTTCCATTAGATGCTGCGCTCGATAACTTGATCGAATTCTTCGAACGTGCTGGCAAGGCAGAGCAGGTACAGATGAGAAAAAACAAAGAGAAGGCGTTCAAAGGTTCCTGTTTTGTGGTTTATGCTTCAGAGGAGTCTGCGAAGAAGTTCTTGGAAATGGAGGAGACTGCTAAGTTCGGTGACACAGAGCTGGTGAGACTGATGAAAGGGGACTATTTTAAAAAGAAGTATGATGAATCGAAGCAGAAGAAAATCGAGGCCATTAAGAAGAAGCAGGAACAGAGAGAAAGGTTCCTCGAAGACAAAATAACTGAAAAAAGGGAGAATCTAGCGGAGAGAATCACCAAAGGAGCTGTCCTGCACATCAGTAATATTCCGGAGGGCGTGACCTTCGAAGAATTGAAAGCCCTGTTTCAGGATCATGGCAAGGTCGCGTGGGCAGAATTTCAGAAGGGTGATAAGGAAGGTAACCTACGTTTTGAAGGTGAGGGTAGCGCAAAGGCTGCCCTGGAGAAAGCACGGGAGGGTAATGACGGCAAAATTGTTCTAAATAATGAAGAAGTCCAGTGTAGAGTATTGGATGGTGAAGAGGAATTGAACTACTGGAGACGCGTGTTTCAGTCGCACAAGGACAGAATGGAGAAGAAGCACCGTGGACGGAGTAACTTCTATGGCAAGTCGCACCGAAAGAGACAAGCCGGTGACGGCAACAAAAATGAACCAGAAAGCAAAGTGGCAAAGACTGATGATTGATTTCTAAATGATTTTTGGTGTATTGAGACTTAGTCTGATGGTTGTTGGTCGGCAGCTTGGCTGAAACTTGATTTGGATATCATGTTCAGCCTGGTAATGCGTTTACCATTTTTAATCATGTGCAGCCTTTTAACCAAGGCGGAATATGTTGCACACAGTATGATAGCTAAAGTGAAGAAGTATGTTCGTTTTCACATAGATCATGATACAGCTTGTTGTTAGAGGTAGACATCTTGGCAGTTATAAAGCCATATATATATATATATATATATATATATATATAGTTTGAGTATTGTAAAGTGTTTTGAGTATTCTAGTAATAATATACATTATGAAAACAAACTGTGTAGCCAGTTGCTGCTGTTTTATAATTTGATAGATTGAATTGGTGCGTTTAGTATTCTTAAGTGATTATTTCAAAAGATATCACTTTCCAGCAAAAGTATGATTACCATATTTTATGGATTATTATTTAGCTTCACTTGTCCTTAAGTTTTACTTCTTGAGTCATCCACTTTTAATTTTATAGGTTTGATTATCCATATTAATATCTCGTGTTTAAAGCAATCTATTGTGGATAGTTTTGATTTTAATACACTATTACTAGTTCCGTGTTAATTTAGGTACTTATCGTTGTCTCTCTCGTTCTCTATACACGAAACAATGGTGATTGTCTTTTGTTGCCGGCCATCAAGTAATGGGATACTCGAGCAATTTAAACTGTGACACATGTTCTAGGTTTGGCACTTAAAATGAGATTTGATGAAAGTTATTGGTCACCTTTTTATTATGATTTGTGTCTAATGGTTCAGGAAGTCCGATGATAGATAATCACAATATTTATTTGTTAAAACATAATAACGTTTTGATAAAAACATTGTTTCCAGTCTTCAGTGATATTGTTCTCTTTCATAGGTATTGCATTTTTAGTATATTGAGGGCATCTCCATGGCATAACTTGGTAGCGCGGTTGAACACAGATCTATAGTGCCTGGTTTCAAACCGTGCCTGGGCTATGTCGGAAGCGTGTTTCATCTTTCACTTCACTCCTTTATTTTTTGACGTCACCTGGGCCATTTAGCGCACGAAAGTGGCCATAAAACAGCAACACATTTAGTATATTGAGTCCTTGTTACGGTTATATTGTGTGAAAATTGTTTAGTTGTAACTTGTATGATTCATTAAACTCCATACATTCATATATGTTCACTCAGTTGGTCGTGTTGATTCGCTAGAAGCATTTTATTTCCTGCTTTTGTTGATATTTTGTCCGGGACAGCAACATTACACAAAATTACACCTTGAGCTGGAGTGATAGATTTTACATTACCAATAAAATATACAGGATATGCATGGAGAAAGTTTTGGGGTTCTTAGGGGTACCTATAAAATAAATAAATTGCGGGTCTTTGAAATTGTTTCAAGTACGAACAAGTTTTATTGATGCAATGAGGAATTGCTACCTGCACAGTGGAGTGGTTGTACATCTGCAGCATTGTGGAGTTGGCCAATTCTATTTGATCTGAGTGTAGTTGACAAATTGGCAATATATTTCACTCCATTTAACATACTCCGTAAAGTTAATGCATACAACAATATTTGTTTTATTGTGCTACACAAGTTAGGTTTGTTACATATAGACGGTGTATGTCGGAAGATACAGACAAAATACTACAGTATATTCCTGTTTTTGACATAATACAACTTGTAAATTTAGTGTGGAAAAATACTGGGCTTTGTATTAGTATTGATCAGTGATAATTGGTGCACTCCACCAAAAAAAAAAAGCGGAAAATATACACACTGACGAATACAGTGGTTAATATGGCTCTGTTGTCCAAAGTTAATGACGTACGTTTGTTATTGCTGATTGAATACATTTCGGTAGCAAGATGGGTTTAAATGAATAGTTCACTTTCATTTCAGATTTTCAGTACTAATACTGTTAACGATGTCAACACGATCAGTCCCATAAAAGATACGGATCGAAGTGTTGTTTAGTCGTATAAAAATTGTCTATGGGCGCCGCCATTTTGAAACGAGAGAGACCGGATGCTCACTTTGTAGAAGCTGTTTCATAACTCGGTTATAACAATTTTAATATTATAAGCGTCGGCCAAGTATATAATGTTGGAACAAAAGCGTATTTACGAATATCACATTACAGATGTTCCAATCAGCCTTGTAGGGCGCCTCCGCGGTATAGCGGTAGCGTGTTGGACCACAGATCACTACCACCCGTGTTCGAACCCGGCGTGGGCGTATCTGAAGGTTGTTTCGTCTTTCACTTCGTCTCATTACCTTTGGAAGTCGCTCGGCCCATTTAGCCTACCTTGTGCACAAAAGTGGCCGTAAAACATCAATCATCACCAATCAGCCTTGTACGTTACTGAAATGATTGAAGGAATCTATCCATACAATGAAATTCCGGTAGCCGTACAAAACCCCCTGCTGACGTAACCCTCTGAATATAGGAATTATGGTTAGGGTTAATTGACAGTAATTAACACACAAGTGGTTGCTAGAATATGGCGACTGCAATTGAAAATTTGTGTTTGGCCTTATATAGTTATATTTTGAAAAACTATATTAATTTCGCGTATAAACCATCTTTTTCAAAACAACCACTGACATTCAGGGTGTTATGTCCGCAGGGGGGAGGGTGATGTTCATAATCGCAGGGGGTCTTGACCGAGATTCGAAATTCCATATAAAGATTATTGTGTACTCTTGTAACACGAAGCATCTACCGAACTGTCAACTTTATGTGAACGAACCGATAATGACATCTGTTAGTAGTGGGTTGAGCACGAGGGCAAGTTTGGTTACGAGGATGGCTAAACCAGAGCATCTGTGACTTGTGTTTGATCTGGATCGAGACGACTACGGTGATCCGTGTGCCATGTAACGTCAGGACACGTGACTTCCTTCCCTATAGAGAATCTGGCATTTGAGGAAGCCGTAATGGCGAGCCTCCATGCTCGTTCTGATTCTCCCGGAGTAGATCTGTAGAGTGTGGTGCCATTTTTAACATAACTCGGCAGTATATATTTTCTGGATTAATACCTTGCCATAGATATATTCGATGATATATATTTGTTTAGTTGCCAGTAATGTTATGGCGAATAAACTGCTTATCGGCCATTTATTTAAAGCCCCCTTTTTTATCAATACAGAACAAACTCTCATAGCATATAATCCGTATAGTTAGCGAGTTATTGGAGCACTTCTATATATCACGATAAACGATTCCAGGTAACACTGATGTATAACCGTCAGTCATCACATCGCAGCTATCACGGCCTCCCCCCCCCCCCCGTGGAGCAATTTGTAGAGCTGTTGAAAATCTCGCTGTTGAATTGCATCTATATGGGGTGTTTCATCCACAAGTAAAAGAGTTCGAGTGACCGTCTTCTTTTTCCAATCAGCGTATGTCCCGCGGGGTGACAAAACTGGAAACAATCTTCCACAGACTCACCCCTCCCTCCGACTTATAATTCGTAAATTTAGCGTGCCTAAAACCATTAGAAAGTATTTTCAAATCAATAAAACAGATTTCGTTAACTAAAAACTTGACACTATCTTCGCTGATTACCCTCTTTTTGTCTACCAAAACAGAAATTTATACCTGGTCGTAAATAATAACGTACAAGGTCTCAATAAAGTAATTAGCATACATTTTGCGGAGGAAACCTCTGCGTATCCGACATCTGTCTGCTCGAAATCCCGCGTTGTTGTTTATGTCTAAAGTGTTGCCATGACGAATATGTGTTTGAATGGGATTTTGGAGACACAGGCTGATCCCACGTGTTTTTGTGCTCTAATGCGGGCATTTGGCCGGGGGGGTTATGGAAGTAACATTCGCTGATTGGCCGGCTAGTATATCTCTAATCTAAGAGGCCAAAGGTACGCGAAGGAGATTACGAAGGTTCACTGTTCACAAAACGAGAACACATTCTCGGCAAGATACCTCGTTTCAATGAGCTGGTGATTCCCATTGGTGGCGTCATGTCAACGTCGGTACTGCGTCGAGCCGTTATTATTTCTAGTCGATCGCGTGATGGATGACAACATCAAGTTGCTGGCGACACCTACTGGGAAAGGAAAGAGCCTCGCGAAGAAGTTGAAGAAGGAGATGTCGAGAGACTCAAACAGACCCTACATGTCCCCGGGACTCGAACAGGGTCACGCCCCGTACAATATGGTCGTTGACGAACCGTTGGCTACCGGTTCTCATTTCGAGCGATCCGGGTTCGGAGACCGTTCGCGGCCGGTAGGCGAGTATCGTCGCAGTCGGCGGGTGGTCGGCCGCGGCGCGCCGGAAGCGGATAGCGTCGAGCTGACGGATTTGCGACGTCCGATCAAGGACTCCGGAACGCATAAATCCGAACAGCTGGTGCAGGTGAAAGGTACCCAGTACGGCTCCGTGCAAAGCGATGCGCGGCCACGTGAGCGCGACCCCACCGTTAGCCGATCCGCGGTTCCTGGATCGATCCAAATCGTCGAACAGCGGCAACGTACCCGACCAACGACCGGCGACAGCTCGCGATGCGTACGCTGGACCGATATGGCTTCGATCCCGAAAAGCGTCTCTCGAGATCGCTGTACGACCGGACTCGCCTCGCCGACGACCACCGCAGCCAGTACGAGCGACAGCCTGGCCATTGACGAGACGGCGATCCTGAATCAAGACGGAAACAGCCGAGATAATCCGTGGACCATCTACCACGGCAGGGATACCTACTTTGTGTACGGGACCTCGCTCAGGGCCAGTAACCCGCCGAGTGAACGTCCACATCGCTGTGAGTGGTGGGACGAGATGTGGGCTCCATACGGAGGCTTCCGGAAAATCACGTCGGCATGGATCTTTGCTTCGTTGGCCCTGCTCTTCCTCGCCAATATCTTCTTCCTGGCGGCTTTCGTGACCAACTACTGGGGCGTACTGTACGTGGTACGCGATCCGGGAACGGCGCGCCCGACTGGCGGCGCATCGGGAGGGCGGATGCTACCGTCGACGAATGGCAGCGACGCTTTAAACCGGACGTCGTATATGGATTGGATCTGGAACACCTGGAGCCGGATTCCGAACGCTTTTCGTGCCGCCACCGGAACGGAGGGCCGGTACGACCGCGGAGTGCGATCTGGTCGGGATACATCGCCAAAAATGACGTCGCTTAAAGACAAACACGTGGTAAACAGGATGCGTGGCCGTGGGGCGGAATATTGGATTTTTGGTTTATGGCAGTGTTGTCGTAATACGGATGGCCTTTGTCTTGGACCAAGATTTGAAGGTAAGATATTGCTGGAAATTGTTTGTGTTTTGTGTGTGTGTTGTTGTTGGTGGTGGGTATATATATATATATATATATATATATGTGTGTGTGTGTGTGTGTGTGTGGTTAGAGTGAGCTTATTTAATTATTTACTTGCGTAACACGTTAAAAGTTAGTTCGGCATTGGCAATGTTCCAAAAAGTTAGTTTAACTGCGTATAATATATATATATATATATATATATATACATGACGTCATTACCGATCATATTTCACGTGTTGTTAAGTATCCTTTGTTTTATCAAGGGAGTGATATCATATTTAATAAAACATATTGAAGAAGGCATTACATTATGTTCTGTAACTTTATGTATAACATTATTGTATAGGTTATGACATATACAGAGAGATCCATGTATTAATTAGTCGTTCAGAAATGCATCCTTGGGAATCCGGAGACTCACACAGGCAATATATAATACAAATATACGCACGCATGTCCGTGCTTGCGCACGTGCGTGCACATACATATACGCAGGCGTTTTCCTACTGCAGTTGTTTGCGTGCTGCCCCGGGTTGTGGGATAGAATCCCATTGTTAGCTGTATCCCATTTCCCCACGAGTGTCTCCTCGAACATTTATCCCAGAATCAAAGTTAACAAAGCAATTACTCACCCACTCACTCACTCACTCACTCACTCACTCACTCACTCACTCACTCACTCACTCACTCACTCACTCACTCACTCACTCACTCACTCACTCACTCACTCACTCACTCACTCCTAGTAAAGTCAAGTTTTAGTTCAGTGGCCAGTTTGATCACGTGCCAACCGCAACATATACAGGTGGCTGCGATGTTATCTCTTTGTCTCTCGACCGAGCGACAAAAAGATAACAATGAGAGATGAACTTTGTCTCTCTCGGTCATATTGTTTCTGCTGCTATCGCATTACCTGAGCCAATAAATGGCCAAATCAATCACCGCCTGGTACGTTATCAAGGTAAATACAATATCTCGACCCGTGTTCTAACGACCGCGTATTGATTGGCCACGTATTGTCTCGTTTGTTTTGTTATAGTAATGAGAGAGAGGTCATGCCTCCTACAGTCAGTTGGTGTTAGTCCGACCTTGTCTTCCTATCCGACCAAAACATCCGCGTTATAAACTTCCGTCATCCATCTTATCTTGATGGATATTAAAATCGATTTCCTACTGGGAGAAACGTAACACGGAATTACACCTACACAGACACGCACGCACGCACAAGTACACATACATACACACACACACACACACACACACACACACACACACACACACATATATATATACACACACTCATGCACTGTACTCATAGATCTTTCTAATCCATTTAGCACACACTGTCAATGGGTATTACGCTTCGAATGTCGTCTAAGACGAAAACAATTGTCAGCGTTTGGTCAGAAATTGACGTTTTAATGAAAATTATAATCATTATTCCGCTAAGAATTCCGACTGAGGCGATATAAATGCATAAACAATGATAATTTTAATTAATATAGCTCACAGCCGCACAGTGATTTAGTTCAAACAGTGGATTACGATTTGTCATAAGGAACTTTTCCTAAATTAAGCAGTAACCGTAACATCTTAAAAACAACTTTACAATGCATACAGCTTTTGTAGGCTACTCTGACGGGTTGTTACTACTATATTATTCTGCATGTCGTTTCGGCCGACACCGAAAGTGATGACCTTTCCGTTCCGATGTGTCGTTAAAACCTATCTCTATGGCCACAGGCATGTTGATCGACGTTGTTCATTAAGGTTTCCGTGGAAACGCTAATTGGACGATCGAAGGATCGGAATCAAGGTCAATTATCCGTAATCTCATTAATCCGACACCGAGTGTCGAAAACGGAGTAATACGGATTAGCCATGTTTGACTGTAATGATGCCCGAGTCCCACAGAATATGATTTGAATACAGAGTATTAGACCACTATTTCTTCGTATATGCTATTGTTTTTTCTTTTCTTCTTCTGACTGGTTGTTCTTGTTATTATTATTATTATAGTATTATTATTAGTATTATTATTCGTTGTTGTTGTTTTACAGACGATTCATATGCTCTTTGATTTTGTAGGAGCTCATTTTCAGGTTGCGGGTGAATTTCCAGTGTTACCTGGGTCTAAGGGATGTTTCACCTATAGGCAAAAGGCTTCAGCCCCATTCTCACAGTTCAACTATATGTTACGGACGTTACGAGCCCCGAAACCAGATAGGCCAATCCCCCTATCCCTCAATCGCGAATATTATATCCCTCATTCTTGATCAACATTCCTTTACATCCTATTTTGTATCGATACACAGCAGACAGCCACTTCGTTAACTTTAAAGATTGGCCGCTCTTGTTGATTGGAGATCGAAGTTTTACCAAAATATAGAGATCTTCGTAAGCAGCACGTTATATCTTGTCTGGTACCGCTCGTAAACACTAAAACGACATGTAATCGATACTTGATTATAAGTACTCAGATATGGGATTAAGCTAACTCACTGTTTTACTGCATACTATAAGAATTAGTGTATTGTTCGTTGTTTATGTTTGGGTGGTGTGTGTGTGTGGGGGGGGGGGGTTGTACCTAGTTAACCCCGCCTACAGTTTTGTTGGAGTTAATGACTATCAATTGTTTCATAAATCTGTTTATTTGTTTCTAAGTCTAGAACCTGAAGCTAGATGAAGGTTTTTGTTTATTTGATCTCTGAAATAAAGTTAATTGCATAAATTAGGCTTTTGTTTACTAGGTATTTTTGTTGCTAATCAAACCAAACTAATCTCGTGTACTAAACTAGTTTTGGCTTCTACTTGCTAGAGAATATATCGGGATGGAGTGGTACTGAATTTGGAAGAGAAGGGTAAATGAAGTGTGTGGTGTGTGTGTGTGTGTGTGTGTGTGTGTGTGTGTGTGTGTGTGAATCAATCAATCTGTCTATCAGTCAATTAATCAATTAACCTGTTTGTTTACCTATTTAACTGACTGTCTGTATGTCTCTATAGGTTCCTGTCTTTTTATGGCTGTCCTGGTTGCTGTACTATTTTCTATGTCTGTTAGTCTATATATATATATTGTGTGTGTGTGTGTGTGTGTGTGTGTGTGTGTGTGTGTGTGTGTGTGTGTGTGTGTGTGTGTGCGTGTGGGTGCGTGTATAGATCAAAGTCAATAACTTGTTGACGCTGATAGGTGACCATAACTCGCTTATCCCTCTTAAGCTTCTAAAGTTATCATTGCATCCGATCATTTATTAATGAATTTTGCATCGTATCTTGAACCCTTGTACTAGGTGTGCCACTGAGCTCGATTCTTTTCGAGAATATTGGAAGGATAAAGAAGTTTGTTATTATTATTATTATTATTATTATTATCAGTATTATTATTATAACCTATATTTACCGACCTTCAAAGTCACATAAACCACACATCTCGGACCGGTACTTTGATAAATCCATTTATAAGAGAACTTCTGATACATCATCTGCACAAAGTTTGAAGAATAGAATGCATTTTGGATAGACTCCCGGATAAAGTACCGTCAAGGACGTTCAGTGGTAATCACTAAATGTTGTTATCCAAAACAAAACTCCAAATAAATCGATTAAATACCGATTTTTGTAACATAAGTGTGAATATGAGCGGTGTATGTCTTCGGGTATTAGTTTAATTATTAAATAAAAACGTTTTAAAAACTTTCACACAAATTAGTCCCCCGTAGTGAAGCAATAAATTACAGACCATATGCGTCTCCCTCATTTAAGGTAGCCAGCCAACCACGTAAAATAATAATAATAGTAATAATAATATTATTATTATTATTATTACTCGAGACATCATAGAAGAGCATTCACCAGCACCGATATCATGATGCGGGGGGGGGGGACGAATGATGTTTCGATGAGGCATTATCGTTAGTCCCCCACGCTGATGTATCCATGCCCTGGCTGTCCCTCTCGGCATTCAAACGTTTGCTCGGTGACCTAAATAAAGGTCGTGCCTGCAGGTCGTGCCTGCAGATGTGTTGATCACCGAAGAGACTCGGTCTCAGTGTCAACCCGCATATCGGATATTGTGTGTTATTATATTGTACGTATCGCAATTATCATAATATAATCTAACTAACGTCAGGGTAGATGAGCTCTACAGTAATAATCAAATTTAATGAAAATATGAACACGAAGAGTACCTTCTGTGAGCTCGGGTGGTCTAACACGTAAACGCGTTGCACCTTTTTGCTAACGAATGGATCAGTTTTAACATGCCTAGGATCACAGTTGGATCGGAAACTCTCTGGTTATTAATTTATCGGCTCACAACGTCGTGGGTGGCTGATTTAACTGGTGCTGCCGCCTTCACGTAATCAATTAAAAGGGCGCACGTTAAAGATCCCTTGGGGACGTAATACACTCTGGCAGTGACCACCCTCGGGGTATTTCGGCTCCATCCTTCCGCACTGTTCCCCCGTGAGTGGTGGTGTGAGGGTATGAGGGGGGGGGAGGGTATATATAAAACAGCCACTCAATAAAAGGGACCATACCGGAAATAAGTGTTCACACTTTCGTACGTTATCCCCGTTTTATGATCGTATGATTATGAAACGAAAGAAATCTTTTCATTCTGATAATTCTATACTTTTATCGATGTCTGGATAATATTCACATTATTTATAGCAAGGGTTATACGTAAGTCGAGTGCTGTCGTCGAGAGTCCTCAAGCTCAGCCTCAAGCTGAGGTTAATAAACACTCTGTTAAGCCACGAGTACATCCGCACTCGTGTCGGTTACACCGTCATCGGATTTCGCCCATTTGCGGATCTTTGACTGTGCCAAACTCAACTGCCGGGCGTTATGACGTGGATTTTGTTCGAAACTGATTTTTCGGTTTTTCCCGGTTTTCCAGACATCTTCCGTAAATAACAACAAAACGACGCGAACTTAATAAAAACGTCAACAGCGACCAGAAAAGGGCATTTTTTGGCGAATCCTGGACAAAATCCCCTGAACGGACAAAATCCCCTGAACGTCAGTGGTGGTTTTGAAAAAGATGGTTTATATGTGTGAATTTAACATATAGTTTTTGAAAATACTATATAGGGCCAAACACAAATTTTCAATTGCAGTCGCCATATTCTAACAACCATTTGTATGTGTGTTAATTACTGATTTTTGACAGGCAAGAATGATTTACTTTAAGACGACACGAGCGCTGAAATATAATTGCAAATATATCTGAAAATATTATTAGTATAAGCAACAACTGATTTTAAACACCGTTTAGCCATTGTACGATCAATTGTATGTGTACAAAATTGTGAATATAATTGGCAAATTAAAAAAAATCAACTAAAATCGGTAACATAGTATTTTAGGGAAAATAATAACTCAACTCAAGTTTTTGAAATTGTTGAAAATGATGTTGACTTACGGTCTTTGTTTGAGATTAAACTAGCTTAACTAAAATTTGATCGTTATTTTCTGTTCATAAATGAGGGATCATTATATACAGATTGAATCAAACTTGGATCAAACCTTCCAAATGTGATATTTTAACTTCGATTACTTTGATAGCATATTGCTTCGCTTCCTTCCGATATTCTACAGTTGGGGGGACTTCAACGCTATCGGGTCTTTGCTTAAATCATAGACCTGTAAGCGGTTTATCAGTCTAGTTGCTCCGTACTGAGCCATCTCCGAGACCCCATTATATTAGGTCTGTACCAACGGTGTCGGGTCGCATTCCCGTTCTCCCGAGGACGACGTAGCACAGGCAGGAGGGTATCTCTCGGGACAAAATCCCACAGTACGGCGAAATCTACCCGGACATAATCCCACAGTATAAATTCAGGACTCGAAACGGTTGATTGGGTTAAAAGTATCGTAAGAAGCGATTTATTGATGTGTTTAGTTACGAGCTACTGAAGCGGATGTTTCCCGATCAGAGGGAACATTGCTCAAAACGTAATTCTCTGATTTAAATTTCTTAACTGACTGATCGTATATTCGAGGTCTTTAAGACCCAACAGCCACATGTAAGATCATTCATTCTGTCGGCTATCCAATATCGTTGTCCATGGTTTTTCTTGGGATCCTCTGATCTATTCGCTGCTTAAAATGCCGTAGCATCTCCTTCAGAAATGACCTCGACTCGGAACTAGCCTCGTATCTAGCTAGAGCACCTACTTCGTACGGGAATGTCTGGACAGAGCTTTGTTCGATATTTTCATTGGGTGTTAACAATAACTCGGACGATGTCGTTTCTCAGTAGATAGGAGCCTCTCGGTGGATCAGTTCTTTATCTTTATCTCTTATGTCTTAGGATCGATTATCTCGTATCGGTTTGGTGTTTGTCTGTTTGCATTCGTCTCTCTCTCTCTCTCTCTCTCTTTTTTTTATTTAGTGCTATTTTGGGCTGAGTGAAAATACTATTATTTCTGCTATTGTCTGAGGTATTAGAATTATTATCATAATAGATATTATATGTACTGATATATATGCTTTATTTCCTGTTATAGCTGCGTTATATATGTACTAATATATAAAATTTGTTTTCTATTTAGGT
>JAODUP010001126.1:35000-47500 GCA_025642065.1 Paralvinella palmiformis | reverse complement strand
AGCTGTGTATAATAAGGCACAGGCACAGAGAATCTCGAACCGTGAATTCAAACTCTGGACGTTTCTTGAGGGGACTGAATCCAGAGTGGCGACTTTTCTTGCTGAGACATGTGTAGTGTCTCACCAGTCGCTCTCTGTGTGTGTGCGTGTGTATGTTCTCTCTCTCTCTCTCTCTCTCTCTCTCTCTCTCTCTCTCTCTTGTGTGTGTGTGCTGTGTGTGTGTGTGTGTGTGTCTCTCTCTCTCTCTCTCTCTCTCTCTCTCTCTCTGTGTGTGTGTGTCAGGGCGCCTCCGTGGTCTACGACAGATAAATGAACAACAATATGGACACAATAGAGGACTAGGATAACGTAAGCTGTCTTCATATTGTGTGTCAATGATCTTCTTTCGTCTTTTACAATTTTCGACACTTTTTGATTCAAATGAAAAATATTTGTTTCGGAAACAATTGATTTATTTCTTGTTTGGTTTACCTATTGACTGATTGGTTGATTACAACAATAACAACACAAAACAGTAAAGACTCAAAATATTGTAAATTAATTTCATATTGATTTCTCCCCCCCCCCACACACACACACCACACACAGAGAGGGAGAGAGAGAGAGCGAGAGAGACAGATAGACACGCACGCACGCAAGTACGCACACACACACACACACACAGAACAAGTGTCAGTTATCGAAATTGCCTGAACCTGGACCAAAAATGCATATGTTCCGTTTCAAAATTCTTGGCACCTTTCGGATTATATTTTCTTATTTTGTACGATTATATTCGGGGTGTTTGTAAATGTTCACGTACACGTGTAAATATTTTATTTAAAAAAAAGTAAATACACATCCCTAGACAAGATTACAATACAGAAGAATATATCTGTATTTATTAAAAGAAACCTAATGCAAATAACAGACGTGCCAAACCTACAAGCACATACACACACACACACACACACACACACACACACACAAATATATATATATATATATATATATAATTTAAGGTTTTTATCCAAAGTTATAGAAGGGGCAGTTGCTTTCCGTCTAAGAATATGTTTATTCAATAATAACCTTAATAAATCACAACAATCTTCTTATAAAAGTGGTCGCAGCAGTAAAACAGCCTTAGTTCGAGTGAAAACCTATATATTACTTGTTATTCCGGACATGTTTGCCCTATTTGATACGGTTGTCCATTAAGTACCTTCCTCTAAATGTTAAATAATGGTATTTGAACGGTTTAAGTCTCTTCGTTGTATTGTGTTTGGTGTTCAGTACAATTGTTATCTGGTATAGCGCATGATCCGTTTCTTGGTCTATTTTGCTTTTCACAGTTTTCGCATATTCTCTTGGGATCCCTGCACTAAATATCATTTATATGCCGATGATACACAGCTGCATGTATCACTGGATCCTGAAAATTAGTTAAATTTCACCGCTCTCTCGCAGAATTTAGAGCATTGTATTTCTGATATTCGGCTATGGATAATTCAAAATCGTGTTAAATTAAATGATGATAAAATACATATTATCTATTTGGCTTCACCCTATTCTGTTAAATCACTAAAACACCACCATTACACATTGGTTTATCTTCCATTACTTCTAATGTGTAAATACCAAAAAATCTCTAAGGATTATTTTTGACACATTTATTAATATGAATGAACATGTCACATTACTATACTGAGGTGTCAACTACAATCTTAAGAACATCTTATGCCTAATATCATTCCTGACGCAAGAAGCACTTGTAACTGTAGCCCATGCTTTCGTCACATCTCGTATAGACTATTGTAACTCCCTGTTATATCGCATATCTGATTATAACATCAGTCGCCTTCAGCGAATTCAGAATACTGGAGTTCCCATAGTGAGAAATATTTTGAAAATATGATCATATCGCCCTAATTCTTCGAAAACTAAATCGGCTACCTGTTAGACAGCCTATCGATTTGCTAATTTAACTTATAACTGATAAATCACTCAATGACCTGGCATCTCAATACCTGTGCGATTTCATGGCCATTAGAAATTTATCCCGAAAACTCGAGTCATTCTGCCAGCGATTGAATATTTAGTGTTACGCACCAGCACCCCCACCCACCCCCACTTTATAAAACAGGTTGGCGGTGGAGATTAGAAATTGTTCATCTTTTAAGTTTTTTTATCTATTCCAAAATTCACCTGTTTAAGGTTACTTTCGCCTATAAATAATGTTTATCATTCAAATTTCTTATTGCATTTTTATATACATCATATTTGTGGGATTACTATTGCGCCTTTGACAGGTTTATTATTATTATATATATATATATATATATATATATATATATATATATATAGTTTCTACTGCAGTTGATAAATTATGTGTCTGAAATAATAACAAGAAAAAAACCCGGACAATTATATTAGAATGAAGTTGTGACCTAATCTCACGGAAACAGGGAGATATACTTTGAACAGTTCCCTATTTCCGCACTAAATCTCCATCGTGGCCGTCACACTGACTCACCCTCGTGTGGCGAAGAAGATGCTGTTATGGAAGAGGTGTTTGACTTCATTGGCCTCATAATTCAAAACCTGTTTTATGTGTTTGAAATTGCTATTTTCGTATGTCCCCCAATCCGTAATTTGCTTTTATAATCTACCACCCGACAGATGGTTTCGGCATTTCCCGCCTCTACGTCAGATTGCGAGGAAATTTTATCTGGTGACGTAAGTGGCGGATTTGTTATTAGAGCGATAAAAGTATACGAGTCTTCTACCAAGAAGACCGTTTTATACAAATATGAGTGCTGTTAGTTATATGAGGGAATTTATTCCGACGGTAGAGGCAGCTCGCAAATGTCCGATTCTCTCATTTTTTCCGACAGGTGGAAGTGATTAGACATTCTGCAATCATTGATAACGATATGTCGATGTCGAAGAATTGAAACTATCTCCCGTCTACGGAATACTGATAATTACCTTAATTGGAGATGATTAGTATGAACATCCGCATTGCTCATTAGACAATGCAGCATTAAACCAACAAATCACAATGAGAAACCACCAGAACAGCAAATTGTCTAAATAGATCATATTTATCTCTTTGATTGTAACATCTTCTGCAGTTCGACGGTCAAATATAAAATGCTAAGCATTCTATCAGATTACTGAAAATAAAATCGGTTAAAATTCGATTGAATGTATGTTTCTCCATTCACATATAATAAGTCTTAGTCAGATTCGAACCCACAACCTAGAGATTTAAGCAAGAGAATTATATAATTTTCTGTCCCATCAATCAATTTGATAAACACGAAGTCCATTATTCCAAACGGTCAAACATTCTCTATCTGATCATCCTCGATAACTGAGCTTCGACGAAGTGGCCTTCCTTTCCCGCTTGGTGCGCTGCGATCTCACTGTTGACGAGAGAGGGAAAAAACCGAGTGCAGCCTAGCCGTTATTGTTGTTATTATTAGTATATACTACATTCTGTGGTTACAGGCCGTGGCACGTGTACTGTGCAGCATCTAGTTACCTTAGATGTGATAAACAGAGCAGGCAAACATCAGTAATTGTTTGATTTAAGATCTAAACAAGTGGAGTGGAAAGTTGTAAACAACATGCAGAGGTTAAAACCGACATAAGACCGTGTAGTATTTCTTTAAGTTTGCGAATTATTTAGTTGATAAATTGATGAATTGATACTAGTATTATGATGATGATGATGATCATCATCATCATCATCACCCCCACCCCAATATTAATAACCAATGACTTGTGTTTATATTTCTTTTTTCCTTTCTCTTCGATCTACCCGACGTATTCAAAACGTTCCTGGAATTAACTTTTCGTTAATCAATTAATCAAATTAATCGGTATTCTTACGTTAACTATGTCGCTGATTCGTCTGGTAACGTCAACAACGTGTAGATTATTCTGCAAAGTAGTCACTCTAATCGAAATAATTTGACAAACTTTTAAACAGATAACGATTAAAATTACAGACATTTACATTTCGGTGATCTAATTGGTAGCGCGTTGGACCCCAGATCATTACCACCTGAGTTCGAATCTCGGCCTGGGCATGTCTGAAGGGTGGTTTCATCTTTCTCTTCGCTTCATTACCTTTGGTGGTCGCTCGGCCCATTTAGCCTACCACGTGCACCAAAGTGGCCGTAAAACATCAATCATCAATCGTTGCACAATCACACAGAAGTTTGTATGGATTCTGATTCAGTAACGTTTATCATCCTCGATGTATATCACACGTTCTAATAAAAATTGTACATATAAGTTGATTGGGTGTCATACAAGTTTTACTTATGTGACTGGGTATAACAACATATATGTTTTACTTGTGTGACTGGGTATCACAACATATAAGTTTTATTTGTGTGACTGGGGGGTCACAAAATACAAGATTTACTTGTGTGATTGATTATCACAACATACAAGTTTTACTTGTGCGACTGGGGGGGGGGGACATCATACTAGGATATACAATTACTATGTGATACTATTACCGAATAGCGGTAATAGTATCACAAAACAAATGGGAAACTAAACCACCCAAAAAGCTGTACAGTTACATTTCAGCATTAAACGTTAAGTATAACAGTTACCCGTATAATTCAGATACCATAGGGGGCAATCACTCAGGTAAACGAATCATAAATTTAAAAAGGGCACATTTTTAATTGTGCAATGATGAGGACTAACTTTACACCCCCAACCCTTGACCTATAAATACGGTTATGATTGACACTGTATTCGCTCTCTAATAATAATAATAATAATAATAATAATAATAGTATATGGTCTACATAGCTCCTTATTGAACAAAGTTGTTCTGAGATTTGTGTTTTAGTCAGATGTGCTGGGGTGGAGGAAAACAGTCAACAAAAGGGTCACGTATATATTTATATGTGTAAGTTATTTTGCGAATGGTTCACTTTGAAAGGATTTTATTGATAGAAGAATCTCATACATTTCTGGTAGCTCTAAGTATGACGACGATAACATTAGAGTAAATCAAGCTGACAGCATATTCACTAAGAAACTGTTAAATTAAATATAAATTTTGATCGCATTCGTATGGTATAAGTATATTTATATATATATATATATATATATATATATATATATATATATATATTGTGCACAAAGGTGGCCATAAAACATCAATCATCATCATATATATATATATATATATATATATATATATATCAATCACCTTAGCGAATTCAGAATGATGCAGTTGGCATGGTAGCAAATAATCGAAAATATGATCATATTAAATTACATTAATTGTCTATGAAACAGACTTTCTATTTTCGGGCTGTACTAACAACTTATAAATCTATCAATTACTCGGCACCTCGATGTCTATGTGAACTATCTTACATTGGAAAGGCATCCAACAAACTTTGGTTTTCAGTCAGATAAAGATACCTGTTACAGGCACCTGTATCCCCGATTCAAGTCATATGGCCAGTGTGCGTTCGGCGCAACATCCCGCACTTTGTGGAACAAGTTGCAGTTTGAGGAAATTAGAAGACCTCAAAAAGCTTAAATCTGTCCAAAAATACTCACTTGTTCAGGGTTACTTTCTGTGATAAATAACAGCAATCGTTCATTCAACAATTCTAACTGGGGTTTAGGTGTATAATATTTTGGGTTTCACTGTACAGTACCTTTGAAAAATTCCTGTTCTTAATGAAGATTTATTAACTTTTGATTATTACTATTATTATATTGGTTGATAAATCGACTGATGTACGGCTCCATCTTTCCGTACTGCTCCACTGTGAGTGGTGGGGGAGGTGAGGTTTCTCAACCACTCCAACATAGAGACTGTGCCGAATAAGCGACAGCCCGGGGGGGGATTCTCCCGGAACAACAAAACAAACGACAAACTGATGTATGGCTGCACCCGAGAAGGATTCCAGGTGTCAGGTTTGAAACTCACCTTCACTTCCTTTTATTGACGAAAGTAATACAATATTTTCAGATTATTTAAACAAAGTGGATTTAAAGATTAACTTTATCATGGGATTTTCCATTATCTTTAGAATTATATACAGGACTATCCAAAACAGATTAATCCAATATCTTAGATTAACCCTGCTCTTAATATATTAAAATATTAGGCTTTCGCAAGTTTCTGAAAATTATCCGTATCTCTATAAAATAAAATAAAAAAATGCTGAAAGAAATTTCCCTTATTCAGAAATGTCGGATGTTTTGCGACTGTACGTGTTTTGTATCAAAGTTAAAAAAAAAAAATAGAAGCCACCTCACTACCTAATTATATAAAATAATAGAATGTGTACTTTGTAATAATTATTATTATATATAATAATAGAAACAACGACACTACTTCACACAATCTATATTAATTATACATACTTCGTGAATGAGCTATAATAATATATTTCATTAATATCAATCTGGAAGGACATTTAATAAAGCTTTCCTTGGCAAACAAGATTTTAGTTTACACGAAACGTTCGAGAATTCCGATATTTTTCTTTGATATATGCTTTGTATAATATAACAGTTAAAAACCAAAACTCATCAAGACAGAGTCTGTAGAGTTAATTGGCTCTGATAATCTTTACCAAAATTACTAGCCATTTATGGCTTGTTTACATTCCAATTCAGCCGCTGTGAGAGATTTCAAATATATGTATGAACGTAAGCTATTTCTTAAAATGTTATTATGTAATTTTAAAATAATAATTTGTTACTATATATATATATATATATATATATATATATATATATATTCGCCCGAAATAAAAAATTATTATTAGACCTTAATCATAATTTTTATTTCATGCTCTGTTTTCGTACGGGTTACACCATCTATAAGAGTATACTAAATTTTCCTTTGTCAATGTTATCCGAGAGACTGTGCTAAAATCAGATAGCCGTGATGTACTCTTGAATCGCTCGTATATCCGCACGTCATTGTGACTCGTTCGCCCAATTCGTGATTTCTTCGGGCTTAGTCTTTGGGTTTTTGTTATTTTTAATACTAAATAAATGTCCCGCCTTTAACGTATTTGAGTGTAAGCGTCACTGAAGGCACTTACGTAAGCAACGTGTATGAATATCTCCCCAAATTTCTATTAACAAATGCATTTAATGGCACAACAAATGAAGGTACAGGCACCAGGCCCCCCCCCCACCCGAGCCGTCTTGTGAACCCTGAACGAGCTGTTGTCTGCTCGCCAGCCGCAGCCAAAATGTAAATAACTACAAATGGGGTACCCTTCATGAATCAACGTATTGAAATTTGGTATTTTTTTAAATCTACTTTTGTTCATTTCGGAAATCAGATTTATAATGAAAATATGTGAACTTGTAGGATGTAAACGACAGTACTTTAATTATAAATCTATATCTTGGTCAGGATAATTGATACAAAACTGAGATCAGCAATGGACTTTGAGGGAAGATCTTATCCCAGTAGGTTCACGTTCATCACACACACACACACACACACACATATATAAAGTTTCTATACAGATGTTTATGGTTTAATAAAGTTATACCGAACAATGTTTCTATGTTATCCATATTTATGTGAAAATATTATAATTCTGTCTGGGGCTTAAAGTCGCCTTCAAGAAGACAATGTCAGTAGTCACAATCAACTCTGTCTGCGGCTTAAAGTCGCCTTCAAGACAATGTCAGTAGTCACAATCAACTCTGTCTGCGGCTTAAAGTCGCCTTCAAGACAATGTCAGTAGTCACAATCAACTCGGTCTGGGGCTTAAAGTCGCCTTCAAGACAATGTCAGCAGTCACAATCAACTCGGTCTGGGGCTTAAAGTCGCCTTCAAGACAATGTCAGTAGTCACAATAAACTCGGTCTGGGGCTTAAAGTCGCCTTCAAGACAATGTCAGCAGCCTCAATCAATTCTGTCTGCGGCTTAAAGTCGTCTTCAAGACAATGTCAGCAGTCACAATCAACTTTAAAGGTATAAATCTTTAGACAAAACTTAGGTTCAACTAGTAGCATTCTTCTCCGATAACTAAAGATCTTATCTCACAAATTGTACTTTAGTGACTTTAAACGGGAAATTTTAATATTATTGTGTTTTACGTGTGGTTATTTTGGGTGTTGGTTGTCATCGTCGTGGTGTTTGTTTGTGTATGTGTGTGTGTGTGTGTGCCGGCACTGTCAACAAGTGTACGACCCGGTACATTATCTGCTCAACTGCCCAGCCTACTCGAAGCACCGAAGAATATTTAAAGGTCATCTCCGCCCGGAAGACCGCAAACAGCCAGGGGTCTCTACCCCAATAGGCGACAGCCAGGGGTCTCTACCCCAATAGGCGACAGCCAGGGGTCTCTACCCCAATAGGCGACAGCCAGGGGTCTCTACCCCAAACTTCAACAATAATTTAATTTAATTTAATCTGAATCAGCGCTACACTTACTCATGATCACATCGATACATACCTGCATGTTGGCTTATATTATAGAAAAGTTTGAAATAACACCCTGATTGTTATTTGATATCCAGCCTTTAGCCCTGTATAAAGATGGAAGTCTACAGAATTCCATGTGGGTATATGTTTTTACAATTTTGGAAATATTCAGTGCACAATCATCTAGGCAACAGCAAAGCTTCTAATTAAGCTGGTATTCTACTATAGGATTCTCAAGGGGCAGTGTTGAATTAGACTATTAACTGTTCAGATGGACAACTTTCGCTTTGTGTGCAGAAGAACACTAAATGGCAGTATTTTGCTATATTCCCAGTGTTCGTGTACAAATTGCATTTATATAAAATATTGAGTAGTGTGTTAATAAAAATTGTTGTATGTGAAATGTGTTTGAAACTGTTGAGTAAAGACACTATCACATAAATGTGTTTAATGACACACACTAGGTCAATGGGTGGGTTATATTAGCCGGTGTCTAGGTCATATAGAAGAGATTAACGAAGATAAAACTGTTGAGCAAACCATTTATCATTTTCACCACAACAACAAAACGCACATGCAAAATAATATACCCTATATATTATACAGGATAGAAAACATAGGCTTCACAGTACACCGAAAAAAAACTCGTTTTTACGCAAATAAAAACCATCCCATTGCTAAAAATTAATTACATAATGTATGCAATAATAATTTTTCACCCATAAAAACGTGTTTGGTTTATTTATCGAAGTTTTCACGAAATAAATACTAAATCATACATAATATACCCTAGATTTAATCGATATGATAATTATGATGATGATGAATCTGATGATGCGAATAGATAAACACATTTTCACTCATTTATTCTAGTTTATTGAGTATCCGACTCTTGGAAAGTCGAAAATCAGAGTACCAGAACCAAAGATATTCGGCAGATGGCACTGTTAGGCAACTAACTTAACGGCTTTGCGGATAAGTTCCAAAGCTTTTGGCTATATGAGGTGTTATTAATCTATTTAGTGTTCATAAATTAACTGACATGGTGGAACGGGTTTTCTATCCCCTAACAGAGTCTTTACTGCGGTAAACATTAATATATTATTGATTTAATGTCATTAAATTTTGCAGTACACCTATGTTATACTTATTTGTCTTTCATTTGGCGCAAGTTATGATTTAAAAAAAATAGATTATTATTATTATTATTATTATTATTATTATTATAGCCATAAAATGATATGTTCTGTAACAATAATCTAGATGTGTCGCATCTCTGCTCTGACACAAACACAACGAGCAGCAGAACTCAAAACAAAAACAGTGATTAACATCTATGACCAAACAGCCACGTTAACGGGGCGGCGGAGGGGGGGGGGACGTTTTTAGTGTTTGTCGAACAAACGCCGCATTCTTTACCCAGTATCAACTTTGTTATCGAGGGGGGAGGGTTTAGTTTATAAATCAGCCATTATGGTGCCAATGGGTACATCTCGACGTAGTGGGGTAAAAACCTTATAGCAAACGCCGGCCTCCAGGTGGCAGCACAAATTTAGATCGTGCTGGCTCGGTGGTTAAGTTGGATTGACGGAAACCTGCCTGGATCTCGGTTCGAATCCATTAGCCGACTGTTGAGTTACCGCGTTTTGCCATTGGTCTCTCGGGTTGGATTGTAAAGCGTTATTACCTGGATTAGTGACAGCTGAAAATGCTATACTCACCGGGGAGTTGGCCTTGATCTGGAGTGTCCAGTGCCAACTTGAAATACGAGTAAATGCCCTTATTCCTTAGCCTTGAACAGAGCCGTCCCTAGGGGGTGTGGTATCCGAGACAATACAGCCACCCTGCAGCCCCCCAAAAAAACACGCGAGCAGGCGAGCACACACACACATACATACGTGCACGCGCTCACACACATTACTACAGCTTTATAAATAGATTAACTGACTCACTGGGTATGGCGGTACCCGACCAGCTCGCCCAACAAACATACCCGGCAGTCGATCCGGCTTACCGTACCCTAGGGATGGTCCTGAACTTGCGACAGACACGTAAAGTGACTCCAAGCGAGCAACTGGCTTTTAAAAAGTAGCGAGCGCTCGGTAAAAAAATGCAAAACGACACAAAACTATCCATGGACGCCGAGTTTTGGGAGCATCCGCTGGTGGTGGAGTAAATTCTTCAGAAGAGGCCGGGGATCATCTTGTAGGGTACCCTGTCGCAGTACTGGCTCCAGAAATGGCCGTATTTCGCCGAACATTTCCGGTCGTCCCTGTAGGTCCGATGAATCAGAATACAGGTGAGTATCACCAGGTAGCAGTAGGGCGCCAGGTGAACGAAGCCGGCGGGCAGCGTCCAGCAGAGGGCCAGCACCAACTCGGGGATGTAGTGGAAGTGTCGGGCCAGGCCCCAGAAGCCGCTGACCAGCAGCAAGCTGTGCCGGGCCTCGCCGCTCTCCAGCACGTAGCTGGCCCGTATCAGCTCCGGCCGTCCGCCCCAGATCGTGCACCGGCCGCCGGTGTCGCGGACGCGCAGCTTCTGCCAGTCGGCCCAGTAGTTGACTAGCAGCGCGCAAACGCCGACCGCCGACAGGGCACAGCTCGCGCAGGGCCCCAGCCGGACCGGATGGCCGACCAGATACATGCTGACCGAAGCGTAGACGCCGGGCACGAAGACCAAACAGCCCCAGCAGATGTAGAAGCCGGCCCGGTCGACGGCGATGTCCATGGTACGCATGTAGCCCGCCTCCCACCAGAAGAACTTGGCGAAATAGGCCATTTGGAGCGCGCCCGACACCCACATGCCGTCGACGAAGCCGTGCAGCTCGTAGCTCTTCAGCGCGTGGATGGCGACCAACAACGGCCAGACGGTCAGGCCGAAGCGGCAGTTGGTGAACACCTTGACGTCGACGCCAAACAGCCGAGGGTAGAGCTCGGTGCCCCAGTAATAGTCGAAGATCGGATTACCAGAAGAGCCATGCTCGGCCGTCGACGGCCCGTACAAGCCCTTGAAGTAGAGCGCGAGACAGAGCACGTGACTGAGCACGGTCAAGGTGACCAGAAACTCGCCGAACCGATCGTAGACGACGGTCGCCGAGAGCCCGTAGCGAGTCTTCAAGACGAACTGCAGCGCGCCGAAGGTGAGCATCGTGATTAAAAAGCACGAGAAGCCGTTGTCCTTGTAGACCGGTCGGTGACCTTTCGGGGTCACGGGACCGTATACCTTCCGTCCGGGGACGAGCTTCATCAGGACGACGGCGAAGAGGCAATAACCGGCGATGACCAGACACGAGAACCGGCTGAGAACGTCGATGTCCAGCCAAACCCGGCATAGACCCCGGAATAGACCTTGTTCGGCGATGCTCCGGTACTCAGCCAGGAAGCTGCCGTCGTGTTTGGCGCATGCGTGCCACAGCAGCAGCGAGATATTGGCCGAGAACAGCATTAAGAAGATCGGCACCAGGGTGTAGTTGACCAATCGGAATGAGAAGCCGCCGGTGTCCTCCAGTCTCGCACGGCGTCGCGATATGTCGGCATTTCCGTTTAAGCCGACGGTGTGGCCGTTGGACACATCCGGTTGCCTGCGGGTCACGTGGCCGTTTGAGGCGTCGTCCATGTGCCGTTCTCCGTTCATTATTCCGCTGACAATGATGACTGACGTCTGTAGAGAGACAAAGAAAGTATTTAATTACTTGCCAATTTTGAGTGAGTGAGTGAGTGAGTGAGTGAGTGAGTGAGTGAGTGAGTGAGTGAGTGAGTGAGTGAGTGAGTGAGTGAGTGAGTGAGTGAGTGAGCCAGCCGGCCGGCCAGTGAATTAGCCAGTGAATTAGTCAGTAGGTGTCGCCTCCGTTAATCACCTCGTACGAGATGCGGTTGTAAATTCCAAACCGAAGTGGACGATTTATATATAGGCATAAACATTTAAATACACCAGCGGCTGTATTATAAGACAACCGATTTAGTTATTCGGTAGGGGTCGGTTTTCTCTGGGCCAATTCTGCTATGAGGACGGCGCGAAAGAGTCAACAATACAGACACGCCGACGAGTTCGTAGGGCGACCGGTCCCGTA
>JAODUP010001126.1:0-32500 GCA_025642065.1 Paralvinella palmiformis | reverse complement strand
GGTCTAGTGGCTTTCGGTGTGAATTTCAAGGGGTTCTGATTCACACTTGGAGAGTTGATTCGATGGTGGTAAATCTGGTCGAGTGCTAACTGAATGATTGGGTTTAGGAGTCGGTTTAAGAGTGTTCCATGTTATTTTGAACAATAATGCTGAGAAGATGACATCTGAAACTTAGGTTGATGGGTGTGTGGGGGTGGGACAACGTGGAGGGTACGTATAATATGTCTTTACGTACGCCTACCCGCATCTACCCGCAGACGGTATATGTCCGTCTACGGGTCTGACCATGTAAGGAATCGAAACGTAACCAAACACAAACGTGAGGTGTGACGTACCTGGAATGGAATGGAGCCTTCCCGACAGGGAACAAAAGCGTTGTTTTGGACCTGTACTTGGCAAGATTATTAGCAATATTTGTCACTCCATCACTTGTATCTTGTAAGTTATACATAAATGTTTTATGGGTAGAAATGTCGAAATAACTTTGTCTTCATACGGATCTCTTTGGGCTGGCCACCATGGGGCCGTCTGCCATTTCGACGTGCAGCATATCACCTCCGTAATCTATATAAAGTGCTAGCTTTAGCCTACGATGAGTCTTGATCTTTAATATCGGTCGTAATTTTTTTTTTTAATAGAACAATTGACACCGGGTATTTATTGTTCATCATTTCAATATTAAAGTCCCCCTTTGATAAACCAACCGACCAATAACAACGCAGTGTTTGGTGATAATGTCCAATATAAAATCGGCCTAAATGATTATTTTACGGCCGGTCTATTACTCTAGACCGGTTATGTGTCAACATCGTTTTATTGTCGGGGTAATATACATCATTAGTTTAATGCCACTATAAATGCCCGGGGTTAGGGAGTGCGAAGGCATTACGTCGTATAGTAGAAAGGCATGATTATATTTTATTATATTTACATCGGAGTAAGATGGATACCGGATAAGATGTTCTGACTGTTTGTTTGTTTGTTTGTTTGTTTGTTTGTTGATTGTTTATTTAAATTTACAATATTATTTGAGTATCATCTGGCATCTTAGATGAATTATTGTTTAGATAAATTGTCAAAATGACGACTCCCGGCTTTGTTCTTGCTTATATTATTATTATTATTATTATTATTGGTAATTGTAGTAGCAGTGAGAATAGTAGTAGTAGTAGTAGTAGTAATAGTAGTAGTAGTAGTAGTAGTAGAAGTCACAGAGTAGATCAAATAAGAGACATGTTACTAGAATGTGTCATTTTAAATTACGTGGTTCGTGATAGAATACAAAGGAAAATTATATTTCCTTATTCCGCATCCATATTCGTTATAATATCAAGTATTCGTATTCGGTCTGCAGCAGGTATTGTAATTCTATGTGTACCTGAGGCCCAAAGTTTCCACTACCTGAACAAATACTCCCAGACATCGCATAACCCCCCCCCCACTCACACACAGATATATATATATATATATATATATATATATATATATATATATCGCATTCAATCCACCAATTCATGGTTTACAATTAGGCCTAACTCCCTCGCATATCGTAAGAGGTTTCCGACAGATAGCGACACTGAATGACATTTTTCTGCCACCGTCCGTGTGACTCACTCACATCATCCACTCCCGTAGCACAATATTACACGACACAACCTCCAATAGGCCGACGGTACCTTCTGACCGTATCTACCGACGTTAACGTTATCATGAAGACCGCGTAATAACGAGACCAGATGGGCCTTATAACGAAGCCCACACTAGGGCGTTGTTCGAGTACCCAGTGAACTGTAGACACGTGAAGAAAGATTTATGTCGAAGTGGATATCTTCTTCGTCGTGGGTGGGGCTGCCGAGGGTTTGTCAATCCGGATGACACCAGGGCAGGAAAGACTATCAGGTGATTATGTTATCCAGAACGATCCCAAAATGAAGTCGGACCATAAATTCCAGTAAATGCGACCAATTGGCCATCTAAGTGACCCCCTGCGTTGAATGAAAATGACACATCTATAAAGATTTATTATCAATAATAAAATATTTACACATAACATCATGTGGATTTTGTCCGGATGCCCTACATGACAAGTCTTAATTACGGGTTAACTATTACAATGATTGTGACTCAGATGTCTGTACATCTTTAAGCGATTCTTTATCAATTTTATTCCTACTCGAAATATGCAAATCATTAAAACTAATGATAAGACTAATTCAAGTCATTTTATATTTTGTGTTGATATTTTTGTTACGTATCTAGCCACCAAATATTTAATTTATGTAATACTTGTAAAATAGACGACATGGAGCGACCAATAATCCCCAATTAATGTCATTGTTAGTGGAATCATCTGCAAAATATACTGGCCACCAAAGAATTCCAGGTTGCTGATATCTGGATCACCTTTGTACTACAATGGTCAGGTACAGTAATTAACGCCATGGTTGTTTGTCATGCCATTGTGCACGAATCCCCCCCCACACACACACACAGTGATTCTAGCGAAGAAATCCTATACCGGAAAACGAACATGGGAAACGTGATAATACAAACATGATAAAATAATCATGGGAATACAAACATGGGAATACAAACATGAGAATACAAACATGGGAATACAAACATGGGAATACAAACATGGGAATACCAACATGGTCAAGCTCAAATTTTCTTTAGTTCCTAATGAATAGCCAAAGTTGTATGTAATAATGAAACTGAAGTTTACATAATAGTGGTGTATAGGTTACTATTATTATTATTATTATTATTATTATTATTCGCAAGGTTTACTGTTAAAACCTTCACATATATCTACGAATGAGAAATTTACATTTTGATGATAAGTTTTAAATAATATTTTCTAAAAAAAAAAAACATGATTGCGTTGACATTTAATGAACATTAAGAGTCGTGTTCTGAGAGAATGACAATTAGTCTGTAATCCCCCCCCTCCCATTAGAATTTAATGAAACCTGGTAGCTAGGTATCTATAATAGTTTGATGAAAAATCCCAGAATTATAGTCCACTCAGTTACAATGTCAAAAGTCCGGCCCCAAATTGGACAAAATCGAGGAAAGCCCGTCTTTTCATTTAACCTTTTCTGAATAACTGTTTCGACATCCCGAACAAAGTACAATGCCGTTATAAGACGGGATACGGGAAATATCATTTAGTTGATGCGCCACCTGGTGGCAATGCTGAGCCAGTGTACTATGGGAAACAAATAAAAGGAAAGGGAAAAGGCGAAAATCCAAATATCCGTACTGGATATCTCACTGCAAAGTAAATGTCACCAAGAAAATAATTATAATACACCGAACAAGTGAGATCACACATATACACTTTCCAGCAAACAACACTTCGATATATTAATGAAGTAAGGGAAAGATTATGAACGAACGGTGGAATAAATTATTTTAAATTTCTTTTCAAGATCAAATGTCACACAGCTAATAGAGGGCCGATTCGATTACCCCTGGCGATTACCCCCATGCGGCTGAATTTCACACTACGGTATCGGGTTAGAAGTCTAAGAATCGCTATGATACTTGGCCATTTACGCGTGTAGTTGGCCGATAAATGTCTTACTGAAAAGCTCTATATAGGCTATTTACCAGCGATATTTAGATTTTATTTATAGTCCATTAAGGGTATGTGATCTCCAGGTCATAATTGTTGCATTTATTAGGGAAGGGCATCCAATAGATATATGCCACTAAACTAAGTAACGTTCAACGCTATTTCCATGACTGTCATTGTCCCACCTGTCTAGTTCAAACTTATTTTTTTGTAGAACCTTTGCCATCTGACATGACGATATGAATGGATAAAATCAATGATCACATAGATTATAATTCAATGTGTGATTCCTATTACTGTAACATTGGTATTTATGTATGATATCGTGTACTGAAAGTGAACTGTTTTATTTTCTGAATTTTCTCAATGTTTACTACATGAAAATGTCAAGGCTGTTAATACTGCAATGTATTAACATTTTTGTATATAATAATATACAGGTGTTACGTATATGATCGGTTCCCAGGTACAGGTAAAAATAATATTTCCAAAACTCTAGATTAAATATTTTAAAAATCTTCATTAAAATCAAATTAATTTATTTAATCCATTGAAACCCTTGCTAAAAATTCCCTACAAATCAATATGAATAACGAAGGCTTAGCTGTGTCATTCATCTGGAAAAATCGGTCAGCTTAATCATTGGGTTATAGCCTGAGAAGTATTGTGTTAAATCCTTTGGAAAGACACAATCGTTCAGCTGAAATACTAGTCTCAGTCTCCGTGTAATATGAAATAATTTGCTGAAAGATCTCCAGTATTTACCGTTAGTGAAAAGTTGCCATCCCCTATTAACAGTGGGCGCCATAGCTGTTTCTAACCCGAAAGCGCAGTTGGTAACCGATGTAAAGCATTTCGCCTGGATCGGTCTATTGACTAATAACTCAGTGACAGGTGTCTTCTACCATGGTTTATTCGTTTTGTTGTAGTTGTGAACCAATAATTTTAACTCGCAATAAAACCTCGGCTTTTGTAGAAAATAAGGCACTATTTTTAAGACCGTAGACTTTTACTCCAGTAAACAAAATGTCTTCAGATTGTTGGTATGCGTGTATGGCCTTTTCCTTGTAGATGACATTAAATAGACAAATTTGTTGGCGAAATATCCGATATACCGTTCTGCATTTTGGAAAATCAGCCATTGGGGTTTTTTAAAATATAATCAGTGAACAGTTGAAGTTTGTGAAGGCTTTAGTTTGGCACATGTCTGTGTATATGTGCTATATATAAAAGCATTTTACTGTTCTGGATAAACATATCCACATATCGCCCTCGAGAAGAGAAACACATATTCAGCCCCTCCCCGAACATTGACAGTGCCCCTCATATAAAAAACAAGAAGATTTTTTTAAAACTAAGATGGTAAAAATATGTGGTCACCAGCGTAACCAGATATAGGCAGTGGGGGCACTATGGAAAGAAACAAGGGGTATTTTCTCTGAATTTATTAACAAAATACTGCATTATTTAAATCTGGTGATTTTATCAATTACGTATAGCCTAGTGACTTATATAATATGTGCTATTGATAATTTAGAGCGATTAATTTTATACCTTTCAACGATTAAAAAAAATATATATATATAATACAATATTGGAACAAGTGTTTATTTATGTGCAGCAAAGCGATCTTCACGTTGAAAGTTATGCACTTATTAGAAATTCATATATCATCCGTAATCATATCGCATTAATAAATCATCTTGCCACTGCTCCGGCATAATAAAATAAATTTGGCTAAGGTAAGGAGCGCTAATTAGCTGACATGGCATGTGGCTAATTAATATTAAGTAGTTTACGTGGCTCTCTATTGAATGCAAATTAAAGTTGATAACTTTGTACACCTGCCTGCTATAATTAATACAGGCATCATATCCTCAAATCTTAGTTTATACTTCATCTCTCTCTATCTTATACACATTACTTGTCGGGCTACTATTTTTGACCCTAACCCTGACCCTGATCCTAACCCTGACCCTGACCCAACTGATAATTAGTATTTTCATGTTAATTCTAACCCTGTCAAAGCAAAGTGGTTTGGTTTAATTACTCTTCGGTTAACGGCCATGCTGCGTCCTGGTATAAGGTGGAAGCCGGTGGGGGTGGATTTAATTTTTTGGACTGCGGGGATAGGCAGGTCGATCCCGACCCTGAGATATGGTGTTTGCGGATGCCGTATAGGGCTGAAAAGTAGACCTAGCCAGTTGGTGTGTGTGTGTGTGTGTGTGTGTGTGTGTGTGTGTGTGTAGTGTGTGGGGGGGAAAGCTGGATTGCCCCTTGCCGCGCACCCTTCTGTGGATGGCCCAGACTGAATGAATTAAATCAAAAAACAATTTGACGTGATGATGGTTATGGGGAGACTGCACAAGCACATGCACACAAGCAGACACACGCACATACGCTGATGACACATTAAACAGTTGCTAAACCGTATTCAGTCTCCTGTATTCAGTGCTGCTGTTGCATTCACGCTTTTCTATTCTCTGTGCCAGGGCCTTTTAATATATTACCACATACACACACACACACACACACACACACATATATATATATATATATATATATATATATACATACATACAGAGAGAGAGAGAGAGAAGGGGAGAGACAGGCAGACATTATATTTCCATAATGGGTCCATGGCTGCTGCCCAGGTTGTAGGTTCCAGGTGTCACGCGGCTGGTCCTTTGATGTGTCAGATTCAAAGCTTAATTAAACCGAGTTACGAGAAACGAGAATACTCAGCCCTCACACAGAACTCGGCCCACACAAAACCGATCTCTCTGAGAAGATGGATAAGAAACACGTCAATTAACAACAATAGACAGGTAGACAGCACCCCGCGGTAGGAAAAATCTCGAACGGCCTCCCCCCTCACAAACACACACCGCACCGCACGCATACATACAGAGACACACATATAAATATATACATAGATAAATTGTAATATTTGCACTTTCCATAAAATAATATAATTAAACAGTAATTGTATTCCATCTAGTAAATTCATAAAAACAATCTCTGTCCAAGCCTTTGTATGCATACATGAGCGCACACACACACACACACGTATATCCACCGGTAGTTCACCAAAAGCCCAGCACACACGGACCAGGATGACCCCGACAACTTCGTTCTTAAAACAAAAGCGAAAAGGGCACAGACGGAGCTAAATATGAATTAGTGTCGGGTCAGAGGTCGTCTCGGTGGCTAGCTGCCACGGCAGAAGCGAACAGACCGATGTACCATTGTTTTATTATATGAAGACCTAACGCGGCATCCCAGAACCGACCCTCCCCCCGCCCTTATGACAAGACAGGTAAACGTTTGTCATGCCGAGAGAGGGGGGGGGGATGGCCTCGTCTAGATATTTTGTTTGTCGTTATTGTAGCCATGTCAGAGACTGGGTCGGGTTACCTCCCATCTACGAGCAATCATTAAAATGTTCTTTTCGGGTTATTTATCGTCGTTTGCTGACGACATAATGACGCCGCGTTATAGAAATGATGTGACGGCGTTTCTCAACCCAAACCTAGCCGAAGGGTGGGGGGTGGCCGTTTGCTAGCCGCAGTGGGGCGGCCTTTGCTAGCCGTAGTGGGGTAGCCAACTGCTAGCGGTAGTGGGGTGGCCAAACTTAGTCGTATAATGGGGTGGCTAAACCTAGCGGTAGTGGGGTGGCCAAACCTAGCCGCAGTGGAGTGGCCAAACCTAGCCGCAGCGTGGCGGCCAAATACTTGCCGCAGTGGGGTGGCCAAACCTAGGAATAGTGCAGTGGCCATACCTAGTCGTTGTGGGGTGGCCAAACCCAGCAATGGTAGGGTGGCCCAACCAAGCCGTTGTGGGGTGGGCAAACCTAGTAATATTAAGGTAGCCAAACTTAGCAGTAGTAAGGTGGCCAAACCAAGCCGTTGTGGGATGGCCAAACCTAGCAACAGTAGGTTGGCCAAACTTAGCAATAGTAGGGTGGCCAAACCTAACAATAGTGGGGTTGCCTAAACTAGCAATAGTGGAGTGGCGAAACACTTTCTTCGGAGTAAAAACATGATGTTTCATTGGCTATCAATGTGGAACTATTGCAAAAACCGGAAATAGTCGAGCCAGATCGCGGACTGGAATTTTGGCGTCTAGTCAACAGAATATAAATGATTTGCAAGTATCTTACCCTGTTCTCAATGGATCTTTGCTAGCTGAACGTGAACATGGATGTTTTGTAGTTGGAAAGCTGATACACTGACTAGTTTAGAAAACTTGATATATCAGGTTGATGGGGGGTGGACTGAGAGACAGAATGCGTTCGATGTACAATAACCTTGTTTCTCGATCTTAAGATCTTCAGACAGCCGTTAGGTGGCGCTGCTGTTGTGTAGTTGATAGAACAGTGCGCCGCATATCTCGGGGTTCTGGGATCGAACTAGACCTGATTCTATGTTCGATAATTCGACGAATCGCGATACCTGCATAATATCTATGCCAATACATGACGCGGGATCCCGATAAATCGTTATTTCGCGTTAGGAAAGACCAGTCTCGATCCCTAGAGCTATTGATACTAGGTGGTGTCGCGATACTTCGAATAATTGAAACAACTCTCTCTATACTCGATCGATGCTTCGGTTTACGAAATGTTTCGTTTGATTCTCGGTCAGCGTTAATCGAAGCAACAACAAAAATTAGTTGATTGATGTTCCTAAACTTAACTGATCTTCAGCATAGCTAGTATGTATCGATAAGGTTCGATTAACTGATTTAGTATCGAAGATCTACCGAGTATCGAAATATGGACAGAATGTCGAGCCACGAAGTATCAAAATGGACAAATACATCGATGTATCAAGATGTCTTTCGATACCTCGTCGATACTACTACATTACCAGTAGGGAAATCCGGGTAATATACACATATAGGTCAGAGGGCATAGCCAATGAGAGGTCATGGGCGCCTCCGTGGTCTAGCGGTAGCGTGTTGGGCCACAGATCACTACCACCACCCGTGTTCGAATCGCACAGATCCGGAACATTGATGTTTAAGGTTAAAATGGCAGGATTATCACGGTATTATCGCTCAGCGGACCCCCTATGAAGCCCACAATGCAAAGCGCGCCTGGTTTGTTTTGGTTTTTGACGTCATCATGCAATGGGTCTGTTCATTTAACTGGAAAAAAAGGTTACAAATAACGTGACTGTTTATGGCTTGTACGAGTTCTTACATTTTCTTATTCACTTTCTCACATTTGACATCAGACTATCTGTGAATTTTTATAATTTGTATGACAAGTAAAGTATAATATTATATATTATGTTAAAATTAGTGTTAGTGAAATACGCATTTTTTTGTGGTATTTCCAAGCCAAAACGTCTACTATTTACTCATTTGTGCAAATTTAAACTGGAACACGTTTTCATATTGGTCAACAAAAATCATTATCAATTATCCATTAGCCATTTTAATAAAATCTACCAATGTTCAATATTTCCGAGAAAAATAAGCCATCCATTAAGAAAGATCACTCTAACATCTACAAGATACGGTATCAATAATAGTTTTCCTATTTATTAGATATAGGGTGTGTGTTACATTTATAAAATACTTTTTCATTAATATTTCATTGCTCAAAAAAAATAGGTGCATCCTTGTAATGGAACTTATAGTACATATAAATTGGAATGATTACAAAGTGAGTATCGGGTATAGAACACAAACTGTGGTATCAAATGCTAAAAATACATCTGATATCGAGTCCGCTCTATATATATATATATATCAAACTCAATGTTGAACACGTCTGGGGGATACTTCATTCTTCAATAAACAGCCACGGGACGTTCAGAACATTTCCCGAGGCAGTAGCCCCTGGACCACGTGACCCAGGTGACGAGACTGAACAAACCAACCGGCGACGCTTTGTTGAAAAGTGACACTATCCTTGATCTTCAAACACATCTCCCGTAACATCTACTTTTATCTAGATCGATACGCTGGTATGTTAACTTGTGTTACTGTTTGACGAGACACGTGATGAATGCGGTGTGCCAAGATATCGACCATTCTAATTAATGTTGGTAAAATGTACAAATCTGATGAAAAACCGAAGTGTATCTACTTGAGAATTATATCGTCTTCAAATCCAGATATGACATGACTGGATTTATGGAGCCTAAAACAAATAGAATGTTATGATATTTGCCCAGACACACAAAACAATCGACTACACATTATTTGACTGACAGACGCCATCCCTTGGGTACGGCTGATCGGGATCATTGTGTGCCGTATTCTCGAAGGGACAATCCTATCAACTGGGTTGTCGAGTTACTAAACACTTAAGCGTAGCTTCAATGGGGGGAGGGTAATTATCAGTCTGGCTTTTTGAGAATTTTATTTTTTTACTTTTATCCGGGATTGGGGGTTTTTGTTTTTGGCTGCCTTTATTGAACATAATGGACTGCTCGGGTTGCTGTGTGGCTGGTTATGTATATGATTGACTGATTTCCGGTTGCTATGCGGCTGCTTATGAACATAATGGACAGCTCGGGTTGCTATGTGGCTGGTTATGTATATGATTGACTGATCCGGTTGCTATGTGGCTGGTTATGTACATGATTGAGTGCTCGGTTTGCTATGTGGCTGGTTATGTACATGAATGCCTGATCCGGTTGGTATTTCGCTGTTTATGAACATAATTGACTGATCCGATTACTATGTGGCTGTTTATGAACATAATGGACTCTGCTTCGGGGTTGCTATGTTGCTGGTTATGTACAAGATTGACTGCTCCGGTTGCTAGGTGGCTGGTTGCTTGAATAGATTGATTTCTGCCACTCAGACTTTAAATGACCGAACGATCTCCTGAAGTATTGAGGTGAAGCGTATGATGAAATATCCTCCATGGATAGGGAGGTCTGTGGTCAGCTGCGCTACCAGCTGGACCACGGAGACACCCACTCCAGGTGTGATCTACCGACACCGGATAGCCACAATTAATACAAGTAATTTAGGGGCGGACATAAAACGTGGTAGGTGTAAACATTATCTTTTGTTTTCCTTTGTGGGTTAGCGACTTTAATACAGAGAAGACTAAAGAACAAAAGGGCTAATAATTTATAAGATACCCGATCATCCAGCAAGCGTTTCCTATAAATGCTAGAATTCTACACCACCTCTGGGTGTTTCCATACACCCATTCCCAACTCACCCATATCCATTGTTATATTAAACAGCAGCTGGTAAGACAATACTAGAAGATCTAGTCCTTGATCAGCTGATCGTTATTAGAAAGGGCGGGGGGGGGCGTTTGCTCGACGGGTGTTTGGCGCTCCGGCATAAACACCTGTCGTGAGTGGCTCCCTCTGTCGTCAGACATGATCGATTATTATACATATCTGTCACAGCCGATATTGGTGTTTCAGAGCGAGAGATAGAGCGCCTCGTTTTAACCTTGCCGATTGTCAAACTTTGGAAGTAGGATCCATGGCCTATTTCCTGGGAAAACGAAACGCTCAAGACGAAGCGCTTTTTGCTGGAGAATGAAACATTGCAGAGATAAATGCGACGCCGCCACTGTGTTCCGTGACCGAGTGGGTGTGCACTGGACGAGGTGGGGCCTGAATCTAACTCATTCGTATTTCGGAACCACCTGTCACGATGAGTTACAGCACAAAACAGATAGTGTACCATGTAAACGGGGACTATCCAAACGAAATGTGCGCCGTTATGTGCATTTAAACAAAGCACACATTTCGTTTGCATAGTCTCCGTCTATCTCGGCGTCGGAGCAATGAACGTTTACGGTGTGCAAACAGAAATCCAAGATCTGCAACTAATTTCATTGACTACACGCGTTTGCCATTAAATAGTCGACCGTGCAAGGCGAAATTGGCTGCGATTGGTTCGAATCGGGTCGTTTAAAACACATCTCACTTCACTTACCACCGGAGTAGACAACAAATCTAAAAAATCATCCCCTCATCGAATCTCCGAGATCGCTCTATTGACGTTCTAATCGATACTAATAAATATACGATCGAATTATTTCAGCTGCGGTTCATCGATCAAAATCTTCGGCGGTTGCGACTTCGACCAAAGACTCGCCTAACTTCGTCAAAAAAGGCATCGAAAGTGGACCACAAATTATCGGGCAAACTCCCAACTTACCTGCTCCAGAGTGGCGCCTCCCGCCGCAAGTCGTCGTCTGATGGCCAGTTAGTCGCTCGGAACGAGAAATAAACACCGCTGTCCCAGTCGGCCTCGTTCTGGTGACTGCCGGCGATTGATCCGATCTCCGCGCGCGCGCGTGTTCATCCACACAGTGTGCACCTACCGATATGTGTATTCGCCATATAGGAGCTTAGCGCGCGTTACCGGCCTACCTAAGAGGAGGAGGTCTCGTTCTGAATGGCCCACGGGTACGTATGGAACAGATGCCCGGCGCCTTCTTGCATCATAACGTCGTCCGTTCAGCACGACGCGTCATGACGCCTCAGTTGCCGCCACGGGTTCGGTTTTGTTAATTCGAGATGAAACATCGCATGAAGTCCTCTTATTAAAGACGTTACTGTTGTCTATCTTCTTTTCTCCATCTGCGCCTATTATCGCCCTGTACAATGCGTCGCCGTCGATAGCCGTATCAACCAGTTGAAGGGCGTAAAAAAACAGTAGCTAGTTGGTGTATTCGAACGAATTTCGGTTTCTGGTGTATAATCATCATTATTAAGATGGTCGATTATTATTATCAGTGAGTGAGTGAGTGAGTGATGATTGATGATGATGATCATTGTTGTTTAACGGCCACTTTTGTGCACAAGGTAGGCTAAATGGGCCGAGCGACCTCCAAAGGTAATGAGGCGAAGTCAAAAACGAAACAACCTTCAGATATGCCCACGCCGAGATTTGAACACGGGTGGTAGTGATCTGTTGTTCAACACGCTACCGCTAGACCACGGAGGCGCCCCCTGAGTGAGTGAGTGAGTGAGTGTTTTGTTCAGCCTCGACATTGGTCACACCTGGGACATATAGCCGAAGGGGTAGCTTCTTCCGCGGGGAATGAGATAATCGAATCAAACATGTACGTCAACAGATTGTGCTCAATAACAAACAATAAGTTGACTATATCGTATACGATCTCCGAATTAGAAAACAACTAGCTGTTGACGTCGGTAATACAATGATAGTAATAACAAGAATAACATTAGTACTAATAGTAGTAATGAGTGCCTACCTCATGACGATAGCAAGAGTAGGAGTATTTTATAACAATAGCAACGTTAGTGATCTTGTAGTCTGGCGTTGATCTTACGGGAATACATAAAATAATAATGATAATAATAATAATAATAATAGGAGAAACAACAAAAAAACAACTGATTGTTAAATTATTATTGTTATCGCATAAAACAAAACAAAAAGATGTTTTATTCTTACACAAAAACAATGAAATAATTAGGTTCTTCATATAACCAATAACAACAGATGCATAATGACATAATTTCATAATATTATATAGCGGCAGTAATAAAGGATTTATTTGTGAGGGATGGGAGGTGGAAATATGAAATGCGGGTTAAAATGGTGGGGGTTATTATAAGAAAGACCGATATAGAAAGTTGGTGGGGTTAATATAGATCAAATAGGACTTCTTCGTGTGTAGTTTGGTGATTAGGCTGAATTACCATTAAAATGAGCCACTTGTTAATAATAATAATAATACTCACGGTTTAATTTCAGCAATATCCATTGCTAAATCACGTTCCAACATTAGTCCAAGAAACACATTCCTCGTTTCACTATTTCACTTCAATTAAAATTAAACTAAACTGGCATCATTCTTTGCATAATTAGCCAGTGTCGGCTAATAACCGTTTGATATATGATTGATCGAGCCGTGATAGTGCAGCCAGATAGAACGAAGGGTCGCTGGTTCGAGGCTCCGGAAGCTGCAATGTTGTCGTGTTGGCGAATGGTTCACTCATCCAGCTATGTGTTTGAGTAACGCTTTGCGCCTTAAATGGCAACATGCGTTGTGTGCTCCCTTGGAAGTTGAGATATGTGTTGGATGGAAACTGGTCCGAGTCATGGATAATAATACTGTACTGTACAGCGCCTCAGAACAAGGTTACCTGGTTCTGGCGCTATATAAACACGCATTATTATTATTATTATTATTATTATTATCAGTAACACCTTTCATCCACATTGGCATCGATCAGAAGAATGATTGAAACCAATGATGTGTGACTACTTCAACTTTTCCAGTTTCTCGGTTCCTTTATAATGGAACGCAGCTTAATAACCAGATATGCTACAAATGGCCCGGATAGGAGAAGACGGCACCATAATGACGACGCACGAGTGGTATCCAATCCGCGGTTTGTCAATATAAATCTCAACAATTGATTATGGTCGTGTGTTTAGTCGGTATCGGAATCAAAGTACGTGTAACATTATCTACGTCGAGTCTACTTTAATTACGCCTGTGTACGTAACGCAAATAGGACGCGAACGTATAATATTACAAGGTTTTTATTTGGAGTCCGCCATTTTGGCATGCTAATAACTGTATCGCGCATACACTCACTTAGAATAGCGATATACAATGATCGCAACTGTGGACTTTTCAACAGTCATTCCGTTATAAGTTAATAACTGAATATATACTATTACAAGAGAATGTAAAAGTTCCATGTCTTAGTTTATAAGTTAAAATTGTTCTAATGGTAATTTGAGTCGGAAAATATACTATAACATAATAAATAAATAAACGCGTTTTCTATCATTACACAAAATTGATGCGTACGCATAGTTCCCATATAGGTTAATCGGCCAGCCGGTGCCTCCCCCATGCGACAAGAAAGCACGACTACGTAACTGTGTTTTTGGGACGTGAACAAATAAAAAGTGTAGTTATTATAATTATGTTTGATATTCCAGATATCATAAACGCAGTAACAGATGCATCTGCCGATTAATTTAAACCCGATTAACTCACTACTCACCGCCAATAATACGTTGCATGGTGTGCTTTTGCGGCAGTACTTTATTGTACTATGTACAATTATAGCGTTATCCATTACTGTGGTATTCAGTACTATGTTTTATATATCAGCAGCCTTTTAGCTAGAAAGGAAATTGTGCCCGTCCAACTTACAGCAAAACTGTCCACGCTGATATCAATCTCCGTAATCACACACGCACAGAGAGAGAGAGAGAATATATATATATATATATATATATATATATCAGCTTCCATAGGGTGAAGAAAATGCAGAATGGAAATTACATTCGTTGCTGGACCTTAAAGGATGTAGGTTGTCGCCCCGGACTTTAATGTGGCTCCGAAATTTTATCTTAGCTGATAGTTGGGTGTAGAATTTAAGAGTATCGGGTGCTTAACCATAGTCAACATAATTATAGTACAGATAAAGCTGTCATAGAACAAACAGGTGCACAGATCAGATATATCTTTGGCCGTCGAAATGGTTTACATTCCGGCCATAAGCGTATATACCAAGATCGGATCCGAAGAGTGGAGCATCTGTGGATCAAAATGTCCCCACAGAAACAATCCACGCACCGGCTAAGAGTCTTCCTAAAACGATATAATATGTGACCCACAATTAATAACATCTATATTCCGTAAAATGAAGATAAAATAATAGATGATGATGATTGATGTTTTACGGTCACTTTTGTGCACAAGGTAGGCTAAATGGGCCGAGCGACCTCCAAAGGTAATGACGCGCAGTCAAAGATGAAACAACCTTCAGATATGCCAACGGCGAGATTCGAACACGGGTGGTAGTGATCTGTGATCTAACACGCCACCGTTAGACAACGGAGGCGCCCCCGAGATAAAGTAACAGTAATAGTAGTATGTTGTACTAAGTGTAATAGTAGACCTAGTAGATAGAAGTAGTACTAACAGCGGTAGTGTTATTCGATTATATATCCAGTGAAATTAATACTAAATATCCATATTACAAAATATAATTTAGAAGCCTATTATATCGGGTCAACCGAAAAACGATAAACATTAACTTCCAACAAATAGAAGGAACTCTCCCTTATAAAAAAAAGGTTAGCTTCTGCAAAAGGAGACATGCTGGCCATTAAAATAATACATTATAAGTCACTCCACCCTAACGCATATGTGTGATAACATGTTTCGGTTTGTTTTCTTTGAGATATTAATCGTTTACAGATTAATAAACAGGCATTAACTTAAATAGTGAATTAATCGATTCTTGGCTACTGTCTTTGGGAGTGAGAAGGTTACGTGAAACATCCGACAGATATATAACTTTATAAGTAATGTTGTGATTTGAACAGACGTCGATCTCTAGATCCGTATTGCAGCAGACGACCCGATTTGTAATTTGGCATAATTATATCAAATCAAATGTTATGCCGACATTTCGTTAAATTTGTGTTATTTCCTCTGTGTGTAGTTTACTGTAAAAGGACACGCTGTTTTTTCTCTACTTCGGCTGAATCTCGAGCGATGACGCCATTTTGCGCGTGACGTCATGGTAAGCTCCGACGGTCTAGCGGTTAAGCATCTTGCACTTTGTTGTGCCAAGGGTTGCAGGTTCGATTCCATCAAGATCATGAAACGAATCCCCCCCCAAAAGGATACTACTAGTTAGGGTACTTTAATTATAGGCATTCATATTATTATTATTAGGTAGTCATAATTCACCAATGCCGGCTGAGCTAGAACTAAAATTAGCATTGTATACTCGGTTCCCGGGTAAGCAGTCGCCAATACTCCCCCCCCCCCCTGGGTAAATAATACCGGCCATATTATTAACAGAAGCTAAGTAATTCTTATAATTGTATCTAATCCGGTTATAAATGCGTATGGTCTATGGTGAGTGGGTCTGTTATTTTCCTTCCAATTTCTTCATTCATTTCCGGAATAATACAGCGACCAATCAGGACCGAGGTAACTTTGGGGAATTCCCAAATGACGTAAACTTCGGTATCGGCTACTGTCAATAAATCGGTATTATTACAAGCAAATTACTCCGATTTTAGTTCCGTAAATGTCAAGAAAAATCAGCTCAGAATGCATCAGCACAATTATACCGACCTGTAGGAGTTTGAGAGTGAACTAGTCGGTTTTGAAGGAACGTTCTGTTCCATTTCATAAATGGTGATCTATCTCACCGACCTTTAAACCCGAAAAGATTATTTATAATTAACGGTTATCGTGGGCTAATTAAATAACGTACTAAGTTCGTGAAAGCCGCAACTGAATCTTCGGAATTTTGAATTCACTATATGACCACAACAAATATACGGGGTTCGATTCGACCTTCCGGTTCCACTGACCTCACACAACCGTCCCCTGCCGAATGAAGGTTTTTAATCTACACCAGCCGTCGGCTTTCTATTTAATCAGACGTAATGCGTCACTCGTCGCCTCCTTTAACCTTAAAATGAGCGCCACTTTTAGTGATGGTTCCCAGTTTTATCGCTTCAACTGATGTTCGGGAACTCGAAGCAGTTTTTTTTTTGGCACATCAGGATTTCAAAATTTAAAGTACAGCATTGGCTGCTGAAACTAACTATTGGTATCAGCTCCCGGTGAAATATTTTAACCATCTGGTAGTTTGAACAATGGTTGTCAAAGTTTGAATATGGAGCAAAATGTAAAGAATGATTTTGCTTCTCGCATCCATAATTATTAAAATTTTCACAATCATACAAGCGATGGGAGGGAGGTGTACGACACGAATATCACAAGCCCACGTACAATTATGACACGAACATAAGCTTTTTAGTATTAAAAATTATGAAAAACGAACTAACCAGTAATAGCTCGCTAACCCGGCCTCCCGCAACGGGACAGGTGATGACTACTGGCGACCTCTTTTGAATATTATTAGTATTCGAGAGATGACGCTAGTAGCTGTATTTTAAGCAAAACGGCCACTTCAAAACTTTAATCATTAATTTCAAGATTTATATCTGTACACTTACTTCAAGGTATTAGGTGAAGGGTTATATTTGTGAAAATCATTATAATAGACCGATCCAGGCGAAATGTGTTGCATCGGTTACCAACTACGGTCTCGGGCTAAAAACAGCTATGGCGCCCACTGTTAACATGGGATGGCAACTTCTCACTAACGATAAATACTGGAAATCTTTCAGCAAAATATTTCATATTACATAAAGACTGAGACTAATATTTCAGCTGAACGATTGTGTCTTTCCAAAAGATTTAACACAATATTTATCAAGATATAACCCAATGATTGAGCGGACCGATCTTTCAGATGAATGACACAGCTAAACCTTAGTTATTCATGCTGACTTGTAGGAGATTTTTTAGCATGAGTTTCAATGGATTAAATAAATAAATTTAAAATTAAACCTTTAGCTTAATATAAATTGATTTGAATGAAGATTTTTAAAATATTTAATGTCGATTTTTGGAAATATTATTTTTATTTTCACCTGGGAACCAATCATATATGTATCACTTGTATTTGTTTTACATTAGAGTAATACCACCTTTGGCATTTACATGTAGTAAACATTGCAAGAACGGCTGATTCAGAAGAAGAAGAAAACAGTTCTCTTTCAATACACGATATCATGCATAAATACTAATGTTACAGTAATAAGAATCACCCATTGAATTATAAACTATGTGATCATTGATTAATCCATTCACATCGTCATGTCAGATGGCAAAAGTTATACAAAAAAATAAGTTTGAACTAGACAGGTCGGACCATGACAGCCATACAAATCGCTCTGAATGTTACTTAGTTTATTGGCATATATATATTGGGTGAAGTTTATGTCATTCCTATTAAATGCAAAATTATGATCTGGAGATCACATACCCTTAATGGATTATAAATAAAATCCAAATATCGGTGGTAAATAGCCTATATACAGCGTTTCAGTAAGACATTTATCGGGCCACTACACGGGTAAATCGCCATGCAACCCAGTGATGCTTAGACTTCTAACCCGAGACCGTAGTGTGAAATTTAGCCGCAAGATAGCGCCAGGTGTAATTGAATCGGTCTATTATGGATGGTCTCTTACTCTCTTACTGAAAAGAGCACTTTAGAATAGGCTACTCTCAAGAATCTGCCCCCCCAAAAAAAAAAACACAACAACTATCATATACAAGTATTTTCATAAACTTTATTGTCGAATGCCATTAAATATATATCGATAATTTCAAGTAAATAATGTTATTAAATACTAAATAATTATTCTACCTGGTGAAATTAGTACTAGCAATGAAGTTATAATTTAAAATGTCGTTGTCTGAAAGCGCGAAATAAATGTGGAAATAAAATAGTGGCGTCAATATTACCTGTAATACATAATTATAATAATTATGTGTTTTAAATTTTGTCATTGGAAGTGACCTACAAATAACTAGTGAAGAAGACCAAGAAATTGTTTATACCTTTGATGGATCTACAAATCGTTTATGACCGAGTAATCTCGGCCCAAATTACTAGATCTACTGGTTTAACAATTAATATGAGGCAGCAATTAACTAATCAAGGACAAAAGTTGGTGCTTTTCGGCCAATTTTGTGCACACGGTACACTCTGTGGAGCAAACAATCTTCGAAGGCAGTTAGGGAAAGTGAACAATGAAACACCCTTCCGAGATAGCTAGGCTTGGATTTTAACCCAGGTCTCAGAAATCTATGGCCAGCCGCATTACTAGTTAGGCCGCGGAATCGTTCGTATGCCAATTGCTGATGCACAGACAGTTACCCGGAAATTAGCTGATAAATGCATATCAGAGATCGGTATTCGTCAAACCCATCTAGCCATTAAATCGGTCAGTTACCTATTTCAATAAATAAATAATAAATAAATAGTTTTGCAGGTCAATATCTTCAAATAGTGCTCGTTGGCCTAATTATCAATATGCCCACAACCAGTCTAGGGCGCCATAGTTCTGAGCTAGGTCTAACTTACAGCTCCATCTGGCGACAGTCTTGATAGAAAAATCGTGACTAACATCAACACGGTTATCAGTTGAGAATATTTCAAAACTTTGTTTGCACTGAATATGTAAATATTAAACTAATTACCACGATTAAATAACAATAGATTATACAGTTAGGTGGCATGTATAGACTATACAATACGGTATAGTACTATATGCGAAATAAACGTAATATACCTGACCTCACCTGGATTTTTCGTTTGCGCTCGTCTTTCTTTTCTTCCTGATTGTTATATCCTAATCAACTCTAGTAAACGGACACACAAAGTTCTTCTAATCACCACCAGGTCGGCAGTCAAAATTAACTAGCTGAGGAGTCCAGAACCTAACGCATGCGCAGCGATCAACTATGTTCTAGAAGACGTGGGGTCCCCCTCCCCTGATCCAGACGGTATTGTCGATATTACGCAGATGTTTCAGGAGAAACTCTCCCCGACCTAAATACCACACTGCGGGAAGGCGTCTCCCAAATAGAGTGGTTAACTGGGATCCCCCCCCCCCTCCAGCAACAAAGACAATCCGCGCTCGGATTCTTGAACTGAGAGAGAGAGAGAGAATGGTGTGTCAGCAAATGTGGCCTTGTTCTCTCTCTCTATCTATCTATCTATCTATCTTGTTATCAATGGTGGGGCACCGTTTCCGGATCAAGTGTCTTGATAGCCGAAAATGAGCTGATCCGGACGTGGCCCAGCCGACCCAAATCGGAGATGTTATCATTCGTATCTTCTGCATACAATTATCGCTAGATCCAGGGCTTGCGCAGAATTTAGAAATATCGCGGCGTATGATTTGATATAATGGCCAAAAAATATTTTAAGTGCAGCCTTAACCGCTAATCCAACTTAGAGCGCGCGCAGACGAACAACTCAGTCTAGATGGTTTTATATCATAAGTACAGGCTGTACAGCTGCTACTTGTTCCAAAAGTTCTTTTTATAAAACATCTCGCCAAAAATTGCTAATGGTGTTATATTTCAATAAACTCTTAACGACAGCAGTGGAACTCTACATTTTTATCCTCATATATAAAGCTGTTTTTCTTCTCGTTCTTTGACCTCATTTAAGGAGGAAGAAGTTTCTTTTTGAAATATGTTTTTTATAAATACTAGTATGCTTAAGTAGTAGTTGTAAACGTGGTCTCGGTGGCGTTTAGCGAATTGAACTATACAGCATACATGACATAAAGCTAGTCATAGCCAGTAGTTTATTTATTTATTTATTTAATGTATTATTTATTTATTTAATTTATTTAACTTTCTATCTAGTATAGTTTGCAACAATCATAACGTTTAGGAAAGAAATAACCAGGGAAAAGGGATTATTGTAATGAGATGTCGTATTATTGTGAACTTGGAAGGCTAAATGACGGAACACACACACAGACAGAGAGAGAGAGAGAGAGAGAGAGCGAGAGAGAGAGAGAGAGTGTGTGTGTGTGTGTGTGTGCGCGCGCGCGCGCGTATGTGTGTGTTTATCAAAATCGTGGATATAGCAGCATACTGCAGTCTGGATGGTAGCTAGGTCAAATATATTATACCGAAGAGTTCACTGTATGTATATCAGCAGAATATCCCGTCTACCAACTGTCAGCAAGCATTATATAGTCTCTAAGAGAGATCCACAACATCTCTGTGAAAAAAACGCATGGCATCCAACTATAATTGTTATGGACTTCACTTCGGGATACTTCACTTTATGGACATTTCCTCTTCTCAGATGAATGAGATACTCTAAATGTTTACAAATATGATTGACGTATCCATATAGTGTATGTTTAAAAATAAGCACGGGGAATGGACATTAATTAACTTGTTGGTAAAGATAAATAAGTTCTTCTTCTTCTTTTTGTTCTATGCCAGTTGTTCATGTTATTACATAACTATATATATATATATATATATATATATATATATATATATATATATATATATATCTGAAGTTAAGCACCCGGCACTTGGTGCCAACGGTCACAGGTTCGAACCCCGTAAGAGGTAGAAAGATTTCCAGGGATTAATTTCTCGGCTCACAACATCGTATGTTTGTGTGATGATATATGAATTATCAGAAAGCAAAATATGGACACGGTCATAAAACACGTGGAGTCGTAGTAGCTCAGTCATTACAGCGGTGTAGTGAGAAAACGGTACATCCTCGGTTCGGTCCAAATATTCGTGCCTGTCGTGTTCTATCGTCACTGTTCTATGGTCAGTAATAATAATAATAATAATAATAATAATAATAATAATAATAATAATAATAATAATAATAATAATAATAATAATAATAACGTATAGTTAATAAAGCGCCCTTTCAGTACATGGAGATGAGCAGTCGACTTATTTCAATAAGTCAACTTCTGGACTCAAACGGAAATGTCTGTGTACGTATTTGTCTCTATACATAACACAATGTAACAGAAATTTTCAATGTTCTTAGTTATATCAATTTTGTGTTGATTATGCTTAGTTAAAGTGTACTGATTACAAAAATGTTACCACTTCTTCTGGAGTGTTAGCTCTTTAGTCACAGAATCTCACTTGCACTATTTGTAAGAAATGTCTTTATGGGATATCTCGCTCCAAAGACATACACGGAACACTGTATTGGTGGATGTTTAAATGGCAGGCATCAATACAAATACTATCTAGATATTCTGCATGTTCTACTAAGCATGTTGTTGTTTAAATCAACAACAAAAATTACAAATCACAAATGAACAGTTTTTCATTGTCGATGGCACAATGAATCATCCCGTACTAATCCCACACAGATAGGTACCCATCATTTTGCAGTCCCATTCCCATTGTTGATATACATTTTTTTAAATCTTTCACCGTCTTTTTCACTGAGGTAACCTGTATTTTCTCTGAAGAAATTTAGGCGAGAATGGAGGAAATGCAATTTCAAAGACTTCCAGAATCCAAGCTTTTCGTGAGTCTTTTCCAACTTTTCTATGAACTGTTCGTAATTCTAACGTTTTGAAATCGCCACACAGACTTGTCTCTGTTGTAGTTTATAGTTTCCAGAATAAATTATATATTTTCGTATATGCACAATAGGTAATGGTGGATGCAAATTTTCAATTGAATCCGGGACGAACTGCCTTTGAAGATACGCCAATCAGGTGGTTCATGACCAATATCCAGTTCTTGAAACGAGTTCTAGATGTTATTACAGAAACATAAATGATTTTCACCGAAAATATATTTCGAGACCCTTTCAGGTCCTATCTTAGCAGCTGTAGTTCGACAACTGTTGTCGAAAAGGTTCCACTCCATTAATCCTGATGTTAGAATCTCAGTTCCTGTTAGTTTGGAAAGCGTACCTGGTTTCCCCCCCATCAGTATGACTAAAGTAAGATTCTTCGGATTCAGATTCAAAATGAACGCTTTCGTTCTCTAAATATTTAGCCGATGGTCTCGAGACAGACGGTTCTTCAGTCAGTGGAACTGGAAAAATAGATGATGGAATATCTGAATATGTGATATTATATGGACTTCGCCAGAATGTAATGTAAGCAGCTTGGCGATGAAGATATTGTCCACCCAAAAAATAATAAGTTGACCTATGAACGTATAGACCTATATATGTTACAGTAAGATTGTAAAATCCCTAGGAAATTCGTGAAATCACTATATAAAATATAGTGATTTCACGAATTTCCTAGGGATTTCGTGAAATCGCTGGTTCCACAAGCTTTCTGTAACATATATACACACCACCTGGGGGTAGCACCAGAACATTCAAGAAACTACTGGAACATTCTAGAACGAACTAAAATATAGCAGCCATAAAAAGTTCTTGCCAATCTTTGCTTTAGCATCTGCATCTGTACCACCATGCTTTTCAATGATACTGCCCAGGTAAATGAAGGTCTCTACCTTCATTCCCTTCTAGTTTGGCTGGCTTTTAGGCCTAATCGTGAAGAGATGGCTGCCAGTTCACTGGTCTTCTCTTGCAACAGTGCCAGATCTTCAAGTTACGTCTTTAGTGTCCACTGGATTCCATTTCTTCTCTGTTTTGTGCATGTCTTCAAAATCCAGTCGATGACCAGAAGGAAGAGGAATCGGGACATCAAGCAACCTTGTTTAACCTCAGTCTTCACTGCGTAAAGGCTTGGTTAATTGTCCTCCATGGATTACTTTGCAGCCTGTTCCTTCGTAGCTGTTCTTAATCAAGCTGACCAATTTGGTTGGTATGGCCCTCCTGATTTCTTCATTGGCGGGCTTATCATTGTACTTTCGTCTGTTTGTTGCTGTCACGATCTAATTTTTCTCCAACTTGAGTTTCAGTCTGACAATCAGAAGGTGGCTACTCCCCTCCTCACTCTCACATCTTCAACTGGCCTCCTAAATCTCTTTCCTATGTGGGAAAAACCTGACATATAGTACAAATTAATGCCAAATGTATGTTTAATCTAACAAAACTGAATGCAAAATGCAAAAGTTTCAACGTAATGATATTATTGTTACATTGTGTAATATACATATTGGTAATGCATAATTTGATTTAGACATGATTTTATGCATACTGTCATTAACCCATATCCTATTTCCAAATCAAGGTCACGGCTGACATGAGATCAAACCTAACTAATGCCAAAAAAAAAAAATGCTTCTTCGGCCCTTGCCATATAACTTAGTTGTCTCAGATCTCCTTTAACCTCTGATCTTGTCAACTCAGCTAATGCACTATACTCCACCATTCAACTTCTGATCGGTTGCACATTTTGAAAGATTTACTTGATTGATAAATCAATATTGGACCAATAGCTTTTAGTTAGATTGCTCAGATCAACTTGAGTTTATTACTTCATATTATATTAAGCTTTATGGTATTAATACATATATGTCAATTGATCTGTTTTTGTACAGATTGAAATGAAGGGGCTTTTATGTTCTTTAGCGACATCAGAGAATTTGGCGATACCATCTTGCCAGTAGGTTAATAATTAACTGGTCTCCACGTTCGGTCTGTGTACAGTCAATGCATTTGTAACGATGTATTTTCGAACCACTCGAGTGGCCATAAATCACTTTTGAGAGATCGAGCCGAGATACCTCAGGGGTAGTCACTAGCTGTCATAATACTTTAAGCCATCAATCTTTTTCGCCCCACTCTACTTCAGGCCAGACATTAAACAAAAACTAGTTTCAGTGCCAGCACCAGTCTCAGGTCGTTGCTTTCGAGAAGAAGCTATATTCCCTCTAGAATATCATCAAACAGAACAAAAACAAATTCCTCTCCGTCGTGACGGAAAAGGGTATATTTAGTCAAAAAGATGGTCGCCCATTTGTTATAGCGGTTTCTTTACTATTCTACCTCCGACTAGCTACATGTGATCTATCTTATCTGATTAGACTTTGCCCTTCGCTGGCAAACAGTGACGAAGTTGTTGACAGTATATGGGCAGGTAAAAATATAGCCACTACATCTATCTATGACCATTCTCCAATCTGGGGAACGTATGCGGATATATACTGTCTTGAGTGTTATACAGATAAATACCCAGTAAATTAACAATACTGAGCCGTAGGTTCATTTTATTTAGTATTTTTAGAAGTGTACATTTTATGGGAAACGTATTGTTTGAGGTGAGTGATTAGTTTTGCTTATGCTGCTGTGTGTGTGTGTGTGTGTGTGTGTGTGTGAGTGTGTGTGTGTGTGTGATAGCGTTTAAGAACTACGTATGCTAACAAGTAAAATATGATTCTTTATCGCGTATTTAGAAGATATAAGATTATTCTAGATCGAATGCAAAGTGGTAGATTATTACATAATAATGTACTAGCCATGCAGAATGCGTTGAATACATATATATCTAGATCTAATGGGTCATCCTAACTTGGGAAGATTACTTAACCGTCTTGGTTGATAAGATTCAGCAAGATTGGTAAGAAACCGTAGAGTCTGATCATGTATAATGCCTTTTAAGCAAACATGCGGATCTTGAATATAATCCTTTGTTAGATCACTGTAGAGACTATGACACTATCCTGGTGTGATGTATTATCGTGGTACACGTAATGATACGAACCGTCAAATTTTCAACTAACCGTAAGCTTATAGTTTGGTGCTGAGGAAGGCCATATAATAATGAGTTCCAGTCGTCGAGTCGAGATGATGATGATGATTGATATTTTACGGCCACTTTTGTGCAGACGGTAGGCTAAATGGCGAGGGGCGTCCTCCAAAGGTAAAGAATCGAAGTCAAAGATGAAACAACATTCAGCTATGCCGACGCCGAGATTCGAACTCAGCTGATAGTGATTTGTGGTGCAACAAGCTACCGCTAGACCACGGAGGCTTCCCCTCGTCGAGTCGAGAAATGAATATAAAGACAAACGAGTATATTAGCCTAGTATCTACCGAAAGAAAACACACGATTAAGGATATAGCCTATGGATGGTGGTAGTTTAAAACAATCAGTGCCATAATACGAGTGGTAAATTTCATCTACGCATATCTCTCGAAGGAAAATAAATATGTCACAAGCTTACGAATGTGAAATCGTACTCCGTGTCTTCGATCTATATCGCCAAACGAAACAACAAGACGTCATGAAGACAGGCCCAATTACGGACCGTTGTAGTCGAACACAATAGGGGATAAGGAATAAACGATACATACTTCTCTAAAGGAATATCTTTTTACTCCTATGATAATATTTATATCTGTGCCAGTTTGAAACAAAGCCGTTAAGATCAAGTTCAAATAGGAGTACCGTGCGACCAATGGTGTCGAATGACCCCGAGAAATCGCAAAGAGCTAATGTGTAACACCATGTCGATTATCTGACTCTATTAATAGATCGTAGTCATCAGATCATAATTGTGCCATTAAGACTAAGTCCAAACTTTGCTTGGTGTATAGGAGTATCGTGTGACCAATGATGTCGAAGGCCACCGAAAATTCGCAATTGTGAGTCTCTGTTAACAATATATTTCGGCCTCAGGAAACAAGAATGTATTAAACATTGAATTACTGCAATTATTGAAGAAAATAACAACTTACAAGACCATTTAGCATCCTGCCAGTTTGTTAATATTACAATGCCCTTAAAAAACTAAAAACTACTCACAGAAAAAGATCGTGGGGAGTATATTTGCCTACGTGAAATGGTATAACTAATGTGTTAATATATTATTGGCTGGTTGTAGATTCAACAGATTACTTAGTGTATAAAGAACACGTAGTGTTTAATTATGAAAATCATTTCAGTGAATACACACATAGGTTTGTTATTAAGTAACTACGTGTGCCAACAGTTTATATGTTCCACGCCATTATGTGTCACAATAAAACATTTTCGGCATGCCTTTCCCATTTCTCCGATATTAGCTCACTGAAATATCAAAGAACTATTCTTCAATGTACAGTATAAGTACTCATTTAACTAGCTATGCATTATGACTATTTTTACATCAACTACTTGACTCTTTTAGCCCCCCCCCCCCAAGGTGATAGTCTCCCTCAGGCATTGTCTAAACACACTGACTGTGCTCTCCACAGAAAATGGCACACGGATAACGTTTTTAATGGGACGCATAACGACATCGGACACATAAACTGAAAACATACATGATGACGGTTAAATATTATATTCTGAAGTTTGTTTTTAATAAAGACAATTTAGTGAATTTGATGAAGGGCCACATCTTTCATTATATATTTATACTGATCGATTTCAAAATGTCTGGAAGAAGCTGGGATTTGATAACAGTGCGGTTGTCGAGAAAGTTGGCTGTTGAGCATTGTACAATAACGCGCACTGAAATAAACGAAGGGGCTTGTTGCTCTCACTGAAATAAAGCTTGGAAATGTGGAAGAGGACACCAACCAAGATCAAAGATAAACGGGGAGTTTATCGGGAGATAAAATATTGATGTAGTGGCCAAAAACGACAAAGAAAACGCTCTTCTTGTCAATGCCCGACAAATGCTACAGATTATCTGGATATTTGGTGTTACGGAAGTAGAAGGATGTTTCATTCATCATTAATAGACATCAACATCATTTGGTAGACAGCCATTTTGTGCGATTACATTTAACATAATTCGACTATTTATCAATAAACGTAGACCGGTTTTTGGACATAGAAGTTGTTTAGATTCCTCTCCGTTTATTCCAAATAGCAACAAAAACATAACTGCCATCCGATATCCGAGTTTACAACATTGTTTTTCCATTGTTATGCCGTATACAGGTGAACTAAACCCCGCGATTAACCCCAGCTTAACCACCAACAACCCGAGATCTAGAGAATCGCCCGTAAGAAGCGCCACCGGTCTCGTATAACGTCGCCATGAACTCCTCGCTGAATACATCCCGAGCCTCGGGTCTGTCACGAGGTGCCCAGAGCTTTAAGATGATGTTCAACACGAGCATGGCCGAGCTGAACCCGAACGTGACCATGGAGAGCGTCAAGGTCGAGGTGCAAGTCTTCCTCCAGCAGCGTACCATCACCCGACTGGCCTGGATCGCCTCGATCTTCCTCTCCATCGGTAACATCCTTACTCTAATCACGGCCCTGACGCCGGGCTGGGCGTGGTCTCGCGAGATCAACGGAGAGTTCGCCACGGCTGGAGAGTATTATGGACTGTACGGTATTTGGTACATATGCTGGGACTCAGTGGACGGCCTTGGACAGCGGGAGTGTAACATGGTCAAGAGACTTGTCCTCTATGATCCAACCGGTAGGTGGCGATTGTTCATGTTCGCTGTCTAGGAAACGAACTAGTGATATTATAACTGTTATGGAATATATGGGATATGCGGCCGAAGGGAATTGTTAAGTGAGTGAGTGAGTGAGTGAGTGGTGGTGGTGGTGGTGGTGGTGGTGGTGGTGGTGGTGGTGGTGGTGGTGGTGGTGGTGGTGGTGGTGGTGGTGGTGGTGGTGGTGGTGGTGGGGGTAGTCGTCGGGCGGGCGGGCGGTCGGTCGGTCGGTCGGTCGGTCGTCGGTCGGTCGGTCGGTCGGTCGGTCGGTCGGTCGGTCGGTCGGTCGGTCGGTCGGTCGGTCGGTCGGTCGGTCGGTCGGTCGGTCGGTCGGTCGGTCGGTCGGTCGAGTGGGCGGTCGGGCGGTCGGTCGTCGGTCGGTCGGGCGGTGGTCGGTCGGTCGGTCGGTCGGTATGGTCGGTCGGTCGGGCGGTCAGTCGGTCGGTGGTCGGGCAGTCGGTCAGTGGTCGGTCAGTCGGTCGGTCGGTCGGTCGGTCAGTCGAGTGGTCGGTGGTCGGTCGTGTCGGTGGTCGGGCAGTCGGTCAGTCGGTCGGTCGGTCGGTCGGTCGGTCGGTCGGTCGGTTGGTCGGTCGGTCGGTGGGGTCGGTCGGTCAGTCGGTCGTCTGTTTGTTTCGGTCGGTCGGTCGGTCAGGTCGGTCGGTCGGTCAGTCGGTGGTCAGTCGGTCGGTGGTGTGGTCAGTCGGTGGTACGGTCGGTCAGTCGGTCGGTAGTCGGTCGGTCAGGTCGGTCGGTCGGTCAGGTCGGTGGTCGGTCGGTCGGTTCGGTCAGTGGTCAGTCGGTCGTCAGTCAGTCAGTCGTCAGTCATGGTCGTAGTCAGTCGGTCAGTCAGTCAGTCGTCGGTCGTCAGTCGGTCGTCGGTCGGTCGGGCAGTCGGGCGTGTCGGTCAGTCAGTCGGTCGGTCAGTGCAGTCGGTCGGTCGGTCGGTCAGTCAGTCGGTAATCAGTCGGTGGTCGTCGGGTCAGTCGGTGGGCAGTCGAAAGGGGGGCGTGCGGTCAGTCTCAGGGCCGGTCGTCGTCGGTCGGGCGGGCAGTCTCGTCGTCGTCAGTCGTCCGGGCGGGCAGTAGTAGTCGGGGTCGTCGTCCAAAAAGGGCAGTCGTCAGATCCATGGTCAGTTATCAGTCGTCAGTCGTCGTCAGTCAGTCGTCGTTAGTCGTCAGTCAGTCAGTCGGTTCGCGGTGGTCAGTCAGTCAGTCAGTCAGTCAGTCAGTCAGTCAGTCAGTCAGTCAGTCAGTCAGTCAGTCAGTCAGTCAGTCAGTCGTCAGTCAGTCAGTCAGTCAGTCAGTCAGTCAGTCAGTCAGTCAGTGAATATCGTCATGCAATCAAATTAAGTTGTGGAAAATGTATAGACATTATTAAATTTGATGACATATGGTGTTATATATATATATATATATATATATATAATTTGTGTAATAATTTATATTTACAAACAGCCTTCCTCAAGTCAGCCCAAGCACTATCCTGTCTAACGATCATGTTTGGTTTCATTAGTTTTATCACATTGGGTGCCTATATGTGTGTACCAACACTAAACTACAGTTTTAAAGTGATAGCTGGTTATATAGGATCAGCAGCACTAGCAGGTAAGTCTGATCACTTGTTAAACTAATTAAGCTATCTTATCGACTCTAGACCACAGTTGGAGTATAAACATATTTAATAACAATAACAATAGAAACAGGTTATATATACGCTGAAGAAGGTCCGTGTGTTTAGCTTCCAGGAAGTTGATTATCGTTAATGTATCCACACAAAAAAACGTTCAATTGATTAATTATATATTAAGGATAAAGTGATGCACCGAACAAACGGCTTTGACGATGATACGATGTGATACTTTGTGTAATTGTCTTTTAACCGTGATCAAGATTATTTTAATTTCCAAGATTTAAGTATTATATATATACGACAGGTCAGCGTGTCCTTTATTATATTATACTGATGTCAAGTCATGTTGGTTCACTAATAGACCGATTCAATTACCCCTGGCGCCACCATGCTGCTGAATTTCATACTAAGGTATCGGGTTAGAAGTCTAAGAATCGCGGTGTGGCATGGCGATTTACACGTCCAGATCATAATTTTGCATTTAAAAGGAATGACATAGACTTCATCCAATAGATATATGCCACTAAACTAAGTAATGTTCAGCGCGATTTGTATGGCTGACATGGTCCGGCCGGTCTAGTTCAAACTTGTTTTTTGTGTGGAACCTTTGCCATCTGACATGACGATGCGAATGGATAAAATCAATGATCACACAGATTATAATTCAATGTGTGATACCTATTACTGTAACATTGGTATTTTGCATGATATCTCGTATTGCAAGTGAACTGTTTTATTTTCTGAATCAGGCATTCGTGCAAGGTTTACTACATGTAAATGTCAAGGGTGTTAATACTCTAATACAATAACAATTTTTATTTAATAATATACTGGTGCTAGAGTCTACTTAAATGTTTGATTCCAGGTACAAGTAAAAATAATATTTGCAAATTTACATCTACATTAAATATTTAAAAATCTTCATTAAAATTAATTTACATTCAGCTAAAAGTTTAAAATCATCTATTTTTTCAACTAGCATAATTCATTAGCCAAAATATCCTTTCACTATATAGCTCGGCTCAGTTCAATTAGTTGAATATTTTATCTGTATAAATAAAATATGCGGTCATCACAGCTCCTCAAAAGTTCGAGAATTTATGTTTTGTTTTAGCCTAAGGCCAAGAATCCCCCCCCCCCACACATACACACTCAAGGCTGTATTAACCCATGGTACATCGAGTCCCCCTCTAGCACTTTAATTTTTCAATTCTCTACAGTTGACAATATGACCTATTATTTTAATAAGCATCAGTATATATACTTATTTAAATAATAGGTGTAAAGTGCCTTTAACCATTGCAGCCAGGGGGCGCTGGTAACAGTGTCTCGGCCAAAAACTATTGACTGTTGGCTGTTGGACTCCTATGCTTCAGCCTCGTCAAGTTTATGAATAATATAATTCCCCCCGACCCCCACCATCACCACTAAAGTCCACCAGAGGCTGAAGCTAAGATTCCGTATATGCGGTGTGCGTTCTGCAAATGTGCCAAGAAATGGAAAACACGCAAACGGACGAGGATGATCCCATACGTCCGGCTGATGACCTTTCTGGACATTCCATTTTTCCAGATCTTCCTTCACATAGGAGCTAGTTTCTCTAGCCAGTCTGAAATACTCTTGGCACTTTGTTTTTGTAATTTAGATGCCATTTCGATGACCAGTTGATTTTTTTGTTCCATTTTTTTGTAAGAGTGCAATCTATCAAATTCGATCAGTTCGCCCTATTTTTAGAGTAAACATTTGTCAATAAGAAAGACTGAAAAGTATCGGTAACGTAACTGGTGATGATGTCTTTGGCCTTTCTCTGGCAGTACGATGAGGAGAAAGAATTAATCACGATTCGTCACAGTATAACGTCAAGTTTCTATCATTTCTGTAGAACAGTCGAGGTTTTTCTATTTTCTTCTCTCGCGCTTGGCTAGTTTGGCGATTGATAAACGAAAATGGCCAAGAATCTGTCTACATTATAACTTATATCACACGATGGCTATACATTTAGTGCAGCGAGCCCCGCCTTGTGGAATAAATCATATCGGGTAGGAGATGAAAGGTGCATCATCTATTGAAGATATTAAATATCTTTTTTAAGACTTACCGCTTCATGTTTTAACTGAAACTCGCATTAGGATTTCACTGTACGGCACATTTTAAAGGCTCCAATTAGCAACGCCTTATTATTAAATCTACATTATTATTGTTATTAATATTAATTTTTAAATGCTTGGCTTATTTAAATACATTTTACTGTATCTCGTGTTTAATGTCTCATTTTTTTAATTAATCAATACGGTGTAGAGATCCAGATGTGTATTTAAATATCTGAGTATTACGACAATCACGGATCAGACACTTGACTTTAACTTTACGGTGATGGGGTCTTGTGGGATATAACTATAAGAGTTGGTGTTTTTAGTCGGAACTGCGGGGTTAAAGTGCGAAATATCGCCGGGTCCTGGAAACACATTAAACCTACATCAGACAGTTCCGTGAAAAACACGTTAATCCTAGTTAATTTTAAAAACTGTTACTAGCACAGTCTGTACTGAGAGTCTGTACTCGCAGTCTGACTCTCAGTCTGACCCTC
>JAODUP010001125.1:0-105377 GCA_025642065.1 Paralvinella palmiformis | reverse complement strand
AACATCTCGCTCAACCACATCCTCGTCAGCCATAACAACCCGAAAACACTCCCATCCTGCTTTGTGATGTTGGAATTAGGCATTCATCATATAAACAGTTTGCCAATCCTTACTCTTAATAAATATCTCACAGTGTCATGGAAAAGTACTTCGACAATCACCCTTCAATACGTGCAACATTGTTCTTAACCTGCTTAAGGTCAAATTTATGGAAATGTATACTAGCTTGCTACTGGATCCTTTTAAATCGAGAGATGGTGATGTGAACTGATCATGCCCTATATTCTAGTTGCATGGCTGTGAATAAATATATAATTTGTGGTTCATAATATATATATATATATATATATATATATATATATATATATATATATATATATATTCAGGTAATCAATGGGCCGCCTCCGTGGTCTAATTGGTAGCGTGTTGGACCACAGATCACTACCACCTGTGTTCGAATCTCGGCTTGGGCATATCTGAAGGTTGTTTCATCTTTCACTTCGCTTCATTTCATTTGGAAGTCGCTCGGCCCATTTAGCCTACCTTGTGCACAAAAATGGCCGTAAAATATCATCATCAATCATCTTATAACAGTTAATCTGTATAATGAGATAATATATATATATATTACCTGAACGTTTCAGGTAATACGTCTATTGTTAACTGAGATTTAGTATGCATTACCTGAAAATTTCAGGTAATATATATATATATATATTACCTGATTATACAGATTAACTAAAACACACAAACTAACACACACTAACACACACACACACAGTCCCCTGAAGAAACGTCCAGAGTTTGAATTCACGACAACTTCCCTTAATACCATAAACACACACACACACACTAACACACACACACACACTAACACACACACACATATATATATATATATATATATATATATCAGTGTTTTCGTTCTGTGGTTGTTTAATTTATGTGCTGTGCCGAAAAGCAAGGAAGTTACCGGCTAAACCACTTACGGGGCAGATCAATTATGCAGTCGAAAAAAATATATATTAAAAAACGGACACAACTACATGTATATACTTTCACTAATTATTAAGTGATGCAGATGATACAAAGTCAGTTGAAGAACATATGTCGTTGATGGTTTATATATAGTTACTAAGTTAGTGCTTTGTTTATAGTCTCGGCAGTGAGACCGTGGGCGGCGTAATAATAATAATAATGGCCAAATAATAATATTAATAATAATGGCCTAAATGGTAGTTATTTTACGTGTCTTAGCTACATCAAATGAGGGAGATGCATATATGGTCTGTAATTTACAGCATCAACACGGAGACTAATTCTGAATAAATTTAGAATTTACGATAGCGGAGAAAACCTTGCCAGTTACCTGGTTGGATGAAAAACTCCTCTTACTATAGTGCCACGACCGGGATTGGAACCTCCGACCTCCTGCACAGCATGACCATAAGTAAGAAAGCCCCTCGCTCTTATATATATATATATATATATATATATATATATATACCACTGGGACATAAAGGCGGTAAGAAACACCCCACAAGTACAGGTCGGAATCGAACAGAGAACACTTCAATCTATAGCTGCCACGCTATTGGAGCATCCCTGTTAATATAATTAGGTTGATCATAATATTAATTAACTCCAGACAAGAAAATAAAATAGTTGTATGTAAATTTCTATGTAGGAAGACATCGTGTCAGTGTTTTCGTGTCATGTACAAGTCGATCGTTTCTTTACATTTAGTTCCTTCATTATTCGTCCAGGCGTTGTAATCACGTTTCGTGATCTCCTGTGCCAGTGCCTTATCCCGCACTGCTGACTCGCGGTCACTTCATGTACACAGGTATGCACGTAGAATCCGGGCACACGACTGACAAAATAATTAATACCCCATAGATCTATTGGCTAGCTAAAATTTGGCACGAAATCTATAGACATCAACAGCAATAAGTTGGAATATTTCATAATGTTTTTATTTGTGCTGTACAGATATAAATAGGTCATAGACATGAAAAAGAGATCAGTACGTCGCAACACACAAATGGGCAAAGCGGCTCAGTTTACCCATTGAATATTTTTTTATTCAGGTGAGCCCGGAGAAGTTGGGATTTGCCGTAGATGAATATTCATTAGCCACGTGTGCTTGTTATGAATGGAAAATAATTTGATCGAACCAATACAATCATCATGTAAAGTAAATGACGTGTCACTACATTACAGAGGGGTTTAGTTTTGTGTCCATCGATGTATAATAATTAGGTAAAACCATCTATCCAATAAGTGTTCATGTGTCATTTACTACCACACAAGACCCTATATAATACCATCTTAACTACCACCTTCTGCGCCGAGGCATGATATTTACAAAGTTTGTGATTGGCTGAATGACTTTGCAGCACCGGTCCAAATTGTTATTTATCGTTTATCGTTTATTCAGGCGAGCGCGGAGAAGTTGGGATTTGCCGTAGATGAATATTCATTAGCCACGTGTGCTTGTTATGAATGGAAAATAACGACCAAAGTTGCTGACGTACTAGTTACCGACAGTCAGCTGACTGCTTGCGCTCATGTTAGTCGGCGGCTGGTAGAGTCTAATATTGTCGAAGATATTCGAAAATGGCTTTGCAACTGAAGAAAATCCTCATAAGTGACGAAGTGGACCAGAAATGTGTGGATATTCTCAGAGAAAACGGGTTGGAAGTTGTCAAGGACACAAGTCTGGCGGGTGATAAAGGAAAGCTAATCGCCGAAATCCAGGTTAGCTTTGAACAATAAATTAGCTAGCTAGCCAGTCAGTCAGTGGTGTGTGTGTGTGTGTATCATGTGGGGGGGCGGGCGCGCACGCACTGTGCTTGTTGTTCGTGCGTCTCTTTAACACACTTAAATCAAGTTATGTGCATAGTGTTGGAATAATTATTATATTGGTCTTTCACGGCCATAGACATGGGCTTGAAGAAATAATTTTGCTAGCATTAGCCATGATTAGGTCTATATCTAGGCCTAGGTGACTAGGTCCTAGTCCTAGATCTACTGATTACATCATATTCAGTGATATTCATCATATTGTTAGGCACATGTTTGATGTCAGATATTATATAGAAGTCATATGATATTATTATGCACATGTTCAGATTAGACATCACATGGGATCAATTCCATTTTGTCAATTCCATTCTTTTTACTTTTTACCCGAGAAGGTACCCCGAATATCTACTCTGAGTAGTTTATATTCCGAGTTAGGATTGTCATGGATGAAATATTTCTGAATAAAAAAATTAAATGGTAAATTAATTAGTGGATTTAATTTTTTGTAGGAAGCTTCAATTCAATATTTATCAATTCCAATTCCTTTTTATTAAATAATCATAATGAATTGTCTGGTATAGATCTACCTTTGTTTTATTATAACATAGGAGAGGAGTTTATTACTTTATACGTTTCTAATTTTCTATATGGCCATCAAAAAGGCACAATTGTGGTAGGATATCTGGTTGTAAAACATAATAACGTTACCATCCGTATGTGCCATCATATGATTTTGTGTTGTCTATTTAATTTTCTGATAAAGTTAATAAATTATTCTACTGAATCAGTGGATAATCCACCACCTGTGGTTAATTACCTTTCTGCAGATAAAGATATATATTATAATAAATATAATGTCTAGGGTTGTTCCATGTCTTGAATTTATAGCAGCAACATAATGTGATATGTTATGGTTTTTAAAGGGATTTTCATACCAGCAGCAGTTACCCACAAGATTCACTGTCTATATGTGCTAAATATCAATAAGAAAAATGTATCACTAAGCTAGTTAAGATGTAAGGTTTTGGGTAATTATATATATGCTAAAAACTAATTCTCTGGGGTTTTCTAGCATAAATTGTGATTAAACGTATATTGTGAAAACCATCAAATTACAGGTTGTACCTAAACAGTTTTTAAATTGACAGTAAAATCCCACTGTGATGTGATGTTATTATGCTTTATGTTTATAGTGAAAACACAGACAATATCTTATTTACCATGATTTTTTTCCTTATCAGAAGTATGATGGTTTGATAGTTAGATCAGCCACAAAAGTGACATCAGATGTAATCAAAGCTGCCATTAGCCTAAAGATCATAGGTCGTGCTGGTACAGGTGTTGATAATATAGACTGTGATGCAGCAACAAAACAAGGGATTGTTGTCATGAAGTGAGTGTATATATATAGTGTATGTGTGTGTTAGCAGGATATTGATAAAGCATTGCCACAGACAATTGTGAACACACCCTCTGAATGATTCAGCAAGATACTTAATATAATGTTGGATTTAAGGCAGCCTTAAACCTGTCCAATAAAATACAATATTTATATACTGCTGTCATCCTGAAAGATGACTGTGACAAGTTTTGGAGAAACAAGCTATCCAATTTCCAGTGACCTTTATCTCTTGAATAAATTATAATTTTTGGAAATTACATAGTTTTGGGTGCTTTCAGTAAACCTTTGTCTTTACTTGGTCAGAGATATGATATAATGAATTTCTGAGCTACCATACTCACGTGAATAAGGGCCGCAGCAGCTATTGTTTTCGATGACTGTTTCCCCCCGGCAGCTATTCAAGCATGCCCTTATTCAAGCAGAGGCTCTTATTTTTTTAAAGACATGTTTGTGTCTGATATAAACAATTATCGTACTGAAAATATTGTTCATCCATCCAAAAACATGTCAACGTATGGTATAAAATTTGGTTTTTATTAGAAGATAATAATAACAAGACATGTCATAGAATTTGCACAATATTTATAGTAGTGATCATGCACAACATATTTCTAAATCAGCCAAGGGGATGTGTATCTTCGTTTGTTTTCTTCGAGGGGATCGCTAATTCAAACAGGGGCGCTTATTTATTTCAAATCATATTTATTCCCGGCCCCTGTTCTAGCAGAGACCCTTATTTGCGTGAGTATGGTAATTATTAAATAATCTTAATCACTACTGGTAGATCTGGATGATAAAACTGGTTGTTCTTGGCTGTTTGGCATCACTTACTACCTATTATTGTCAGTTATAATTCCTGAACAGAAGAAAGATATAGCCGATGATCTAGGCCTATGGCTCTCTTTTGGAACACCGTGTGGTATGGACGGATGGGTGGAATTTAATGATACACTGGCAAACATTTAGAGTTTTCATTGTCCAAGATCATTTGAAATTGAAAGGGTTAGGTGATAATAAATTAGGCCTTTTTATTGATATACCATTAACTGATTAAGCATTATTCGTTCACTCACCTCCATTTTAGGTTTAAATACAGAACTGTAAATTATGTTTGAAAACCTTCATCTTTGTTGTGTTTCTTCTTTACAAGAATCATGTAGTTAGAGCATGCCTGTATTGTGGGATGTTTCATTAGCCAGTCACCCCATAGCCATATTAACCAGGTTTAACAAGCACAAACCTTAAACATAGCATGGACAAAGAACTCATCATAAGAAGGCATAATATCCATGTTTTATAAGTCCAGAGATGAGAGTTTCCTTTTCTTGTCCCGATTATCAAGATAATGTTTTTATAATTAATGTAAATTCAGTGTAAAAATTGGTGGTGATGCTGGGGATATTTCTATTTATTTTTTCTCTCAGTTCATCTGTTTTCCTGGAGAACTTTCCTCAGTGTATTTGCGTTTAATTTAACAACAAACTGGAAGAAGTTGGAATGTTCATAAACACAAAATTTTGCATAAAACTCAAAATCTTTTCAGGGCTTACAGGGTCAATGCACTCAGAGCTGCACGTGGTTTGCTTCATTCACATTTTATTCTGCTTCATTTCAGCATGTTTTGTTCGAAACCCATTCCTAGCTTAACATGTTTGCCAATAACATTTGAACATCCTGAGATTACATTTTTAAACTTATGTAAGAATTTTCCAGATTCATACACTGTTAAAACACTTGCAGGTGCTTCTTCTGTTAGATTATATGGATAAATGTTGCAAGTTAGAGTTACTTATAATAACAGGTGTTATTAATTAGCAAGTTGATATTATCACTTATACTTATAGTAGGAAATGAGATCAATTAGAATGCTAAATACAGTGACAGATAAGCATGTTCCGTATATGAAGTAGATTATTTGATATTATCAGTCAGAATTCTAGGCAAGATCAGTTTTCTAGTGGTATGACTTAGGTGTCAATTTGTGTAATGTTGTTATTTTCAGTACACCAGGTGGCAACACTATCAGTGCAGCTGAACTCACATGTACAATGATACTGGCAATGTCAAGGTAATCACGTAATTAATATCATTATTATTACAGTAATAGCCTAATATCTGGATAATTAAACAAGGAATGCCAGATTATACAATCTGACCATTTTATGGTATAGTGTAGTATAGAAAATCAAATCTCTGGAAATATAACACATCTTTTCTTTAATATGGACAACCAATCACTGGAATATTTAAACGAGAGATTTTGATGAGATCTCCATACATGTAGTTGACCTTTGAACACATCTTCACTGGTTTGCTATCGATGGAATAGTACATTACTAAACTGTGTGAATGAATGTAGCACTGTACTTAGCCGGTCTGGCTCTAATTCCATTGCTAAAGTCCTTTGCAGAAGAAAGCCACTTGGCTATGTCTTTAACTTGCACTAATTCTTGTGAGCCTCCTCAGTATATCCTACTGTCTGTTAGGTGAAACACTATTTCTATGCACATCTATCATGGTTCTTTTCTGATTCTTAATCTGTAGACACCAGCTACATTCTTGCATTTTGTGTTTATTGTTTTAATTATTTAATTTTATCAGGAAAACGTCTTATTGTGCTTCTGATATTCTTCTATTTATCTCTGTACTAGTTTATGTTTATGCAATGACATGATGGTATAACATTGTGTGGATTCCTCAGTGCTCCAGCACTCAGTGATACTGATATTCCCACCGAACGATATTTACATAATGGATTATAACTCATCTTGCAGCTGTCCTCTATTCTTATGATAATGATTAGTGAATCTTGAAGAGGTCCATTGTCCACTATCAGCTGAATCCCAATCGTAATTGACAAAATTCACCCTCTCTTTTGATGTGTAAGTAGCTGATATGATTTCTGCTTGCACTTTTGGTGATCTGTTAGTAGCAACATAAACATGAGCACGTATCACAGGAGACAACAGTGGATTGAACGTTTTGCCAGTGTACATCAAAACACCTGCGTTAAGATGGGCATCTGTTGGTTTGTGCTAGATGTGGCATGTTTATGTGAGCATGGGTTGGCCATAACAAAACAATCATCATCATCATCCACATGTAGATAATTCTTGTATCAGACATGGGGCCAATTCCATTTGATCAATTCCCCTCAAATTTTTCAATTTCAATGACAAAATTTTCAATTCTAATTCCGTTTTTTCCGACTCTTTTTTTGCCTAATATTTTTTACCATGAGCAGATACTCCCGAGTAGGAATGTCATGGAAGAAATATTTATTTGTGGATTTAATTTAAGGTTGCCTGTTCTAAACATTGAAGGGGGGTACATTCCTAAATAGCAATATCTCTATATAGAATACAGGCATGCTATGTGGTGATGTCACCATTGTGTTGGTGGAACCCAAGGTATCCACCATTTTAATTGATTAAATGCACATGTACCATGTCACAGTCAGTGTGCATATTTGATATATATATATATATAATATAAGGAACCAAAGTTCTGGATCAATTTGGTTCCAGTATATTGGTAACAGCACATGTAAGTGTTAATTTGGTAAAATTAACTCAAGCCTAACCACAAGGTACTCTTAGCTAAAGAGGTATTATATCATGTGGTGGATCATAGTCTTGGGTGCATCCCCATGTAAGAGTATATTTTCTAATCACCAATATTTGGCTCCAGATTGGCATTCCTGGTGAGATGATAAAATTAATTAATTCCTAAATAGCAATATCTCTATATAGATTACAGGTATGCGTATGTGGTGGTGTCATAGTGGGGGTGGAGTATGTGGTATCCAGATCATTTTAATTGGTTAAATGCTCACTTGGGGTGCCACAGTCAGTGTGCATATCTGATATATATATATATATATATATATATATAGGAACCAAGTGAGCTCCGGTGGCCTAGCGGTTAAGTATCTGGCACTTGGTGACAACGGTCACAGTTTCGAACCCTGCAAGAGGTCGAAACTTCCAGAGATTAATTTCTCGGCTCACAACATCGTGGATGGGTGACCATGTTAAATGGCGCTGCCGTCTCTACTGAATTATTTAAAACAAAGGGGGACGTTAAAAACTCCCTGAGGACGTAAAACATTGGCAGTGACCACCCTCAATGGTATTTCGGCTCCATCTTTCCGTATTGCTCCCCTATGAGTGGTGGGGGAGGCGGTTCCTCAACCACTCCAACATAGAGGCTATGCTGATTAAGCGACAGTCTGGGGATTCTCCCCAAACAACAAACAAACATAAGGAACCAAAGCTCTGGATCATTATGGTTCCAGTATATTGAAAATATCACATGTAAGTGTTAACATTGTAAAAATGGTATATTAATTTTTGGATTTAACTTCAATTTAAAAATTTCTCAATTCCAATTCAAAATTTCTCAATTCCAATTCAAAATTTCTCAATTCCAATTAATTTTTGTTTTAAATAATCAATTCCAATTTTGGAATTGGAATTGACCATCAATTCTGGAATTGAATTGACCCCATGTCTGTCTTGTATATTGAAAATATTATATCAGTGTTAAAACACAATTATTGAACTAAAGAGATGACATTCTATGAAACAGTATATCTCATTTCTGTGCTCTTTTTGTTATGAATATCACATTATTTATGGTCAGATTAATTGGTGTCTCTGAATTAATATTATAATTATTATTTAGATGTTTAACAGGTATTTGTTTGGTTGACTGGCATTTCACCATCAATTTATCCTCATGGTGAATGTACAACCATCTAGGATGTGGAACATTCCCTGGTAGTAATTCAGGTAGTCGTTGACTTACAACCTACACAACTTACGACTGTGATTTTACGACTGCAGTATGACTTAAAGATGATTATCATATAATTACACAGTATAATATACATAAGGTAATTATAACATAGGTCGACTTACGACTTTGATTGGTTATGACCAACTGGTCGTAACCAATCAAGGTCATAAGTTGATGACTACCTGTAGATACAAGGACAAACCAACAATCATCACGGATTGCAGATCCGTTTTGAAATTTTAACTTCAAGTAAAAAATAGTCAGTAATTTGGGAAACCTTGAATATTGTGTTTGATACCTAGCTCCATTTCTTGTTGTACTATTATGAGTAGACAATCAGTAGACAATGTTCAATTAATTAGTATTGATCAGTTTACTGATATCTGTCTATCTATCTATCTATGGGCTTTGTGTTCATTTGTATACATTGTTTTAAAAAAACAACGTTATCTACGCATTACTGCATGAACATGTATTGTCACGTCTCATTTGTTTAAATTATTTTTGTAGATGGCTTGAAGAACTACTTTTAAATTTGCTAAATATAATATGTTCCATATATTTCAGACATGTATGCCAAGGTACGTTGTCTTTACGTGACGGCAGGTGGGAGCGCAAAAAGTTGCTTGGCAATGAAGTCAGTGGCAAGACACTGGCTATTGTAGGACTTGGTAGGATTGGGGAGAAAGTGGCTGAAAGGATGCAGTGTTTTGGCATGAGAGTAAGTATTTGATACAAAACTACATTTGTATGTAATGTTTTTTCTCTCTCTCAGGAGATATTGTTAAAATAATTATAAAGTTATAAGAATTGATGCAGACGTATGAAGATTTGTCATGGATAGGTATAGATACTACTGGCTTGGTTGTCTTTCTGGTGGCATCTTCCCCATATAAAGAATACCTAAGCTTTAAATGAATGGACTTCAACATTCAGATAAAACTAAATTAGCATAATGTTAAAAGATAAATGTAAGTGAAACTCGGTGAGTCTGTGAGCAGATGGAGAATAAGAACAACACTTCGGAATAAATTAGGCCAATCAGTGCTCTAGAACAATTGGTGTGAGGAGGAACTATAAAAGAAAAACAACTTAACTTTAGTTTTTGGATAAAGGCCATAAGAAATAAAAATAGGAATATAAATAAAACTAGAAGTAATTTTAATATTTGATTATACACTAGACATCCTGTTATTACTTAGTTATCGTACGTTAAAATAGAAAGGTGTATAATACAATATTAGAAGAGCATACACAAAATTATTTTAATGGTTGGTTAACACACTTTCTGGTTCATTAATAATACATGTTTTTCAAAGAGCCATAATAACATGGTTTCGGTATCATTTTCTTGCTATTCTAATTGAGTGTAGATGGAGTTTATTAATTTAGATTTATCATTGCGCCATTTATATTAGAAAACCTGAAATATTACATAACAATCATTTATCATCAGGTAGGAAACATTCTGTAATAGATAATAATGTTAAAAAATTTCAAATTAGGTGATGAATAAATACATTAAATAAACAAACTATAATGCTTACCCTTATGGTTGGCACACTATGCATATTAATATAGTACCACATAGTATACAGATATACTGATATATGTATATGTCAGGGTTTTAAAGTTGTTCGTTTCATATTGAGCCAGTGCATTTTAGATTAAGATCTTTAAATATTTATTTAGTCTTTTGCAGATCAGGATGCTTTTATTTGCATTTTTTTGATATTTATGTTTCAGACAATAGGATATGACCCAATTATTCCTGGTGAGGTTAGTGCCAAGTTTGGGGTTGAGTGGATCTCACTGGAAGACCTTTGGCCTCAAGCTGATTACATCACTGTTCACACACCACTGATACCCCAAACCAAAGGTTTTTAACTTGAATTGATCTATTGAACAGAACACATAGTTTTTTTTAGATCCAAGTCAGTCATTAGTATACACAACGATTAGACTGTAATCTTTTTAATAATTTATTTAGATGAGACAAAGTCACAGATATGTTTTATTTGCCTTTAAAAATATTTAAAAAATCGGATCAAAATCAAATATATTTGGTTTTGATTCAGACAATTAATAAAATTGGCTATTTTAGAAATAAACTTTAGCCTGTAGATAGATACAATAAATAAAAAGTATTATTTCCTGGAAAATATCAAATTCAGCTTAAAAATACAACGAGTAGATGATGATATTTGTGTTGGCTGAATTTACATCTGGTTTTGTGCAATTTTTCAGATCTTTTAAATGATGATGTGTTTTCCAAGTGCAAGAAAGGTGTACGTATAATAAATTGTGCCCGAGGAGGCATTATTGATGAAGATGCCCTTCTGAGGGCGTTACGGTCTGGCCAGTGTGGGGGTGCGGGTTTGGATGTCTTCGCTCAGGTACATATTGCGATGATGTCATAGTATGTTGGTGTCATCAGTTACTTCTATAATGATAATGGAAGAGATGGTAAAATTACTGTCATCAGCTGTTATCACTGCCATTATTACATTTGGAAGTCTGAGTTTGAAAAAGTTGTAAAATAGTATTTAGCTGCCCATTTGTTTAAAGCTGAAAACCAATAGTTCTGTTATAGAGTGAATTGATTGAGAATTTGTACCTTTAATTATTATTATTATAATTATTATTAATTACCAGTAGCTGGTATTTTGAGTGGCATCAAAAGTAAATTTTTAAAAGATAGATGTGTCACATTTATATGATTATATATATATATATATATATATATGAATGTTAGATATCTACACAATGAAATTTTTTCATTATAAATTGGAAAGGGTACACAAATAGTGCAGTTGGTAGTATATTTTGGCATGTAACCTGTATTATCAAGTCAGTTGACCTGCCTGTTTTGACTGAGTTAATAAGTGACTTTGTGTCCTCATTAGAAAGTGATGTGATAGTCACCTAACATTTATCATTGGCAGGAGATTACTGAAATAGATTTGTGACTCAAATGTAAGTATGTAAAGTAAAAATAATTACGTATATATATATTGCTATAAATTGTTCACTTATTTGCTGACATGTGTGATCTAGGAGCCTCCGACCAACATGGAGTTGATACAGCACCCCCTAGTGACCTGTACACCTCACCTCGGCGCTAACACAAATGAAGCTCAGTGTCGTGTTGCAGAAGACATCGCTCTACAGTTTGTTGATGCCATGAAAGGCAGAAGTCTTTTTGGAGCCGTGAGTATAGCTATGATGCACACACACACACACACACACACACACACACACACACACACACACACACACACACACACACACACAAAAAAACAACATGCACACACATACACACAAAAAGAGAGACCAGCACATACAGCCAATATATTGTTCAGACAACTAACCATAAAATGACACTGGTCTCCAATCAACTGTTATCATTTTTTTACACCAATATTTGTTTTTGTGATGTCGAGAGATCATTTACCTCCAGATCAATGCTCAAGCCCTATCTAATGCCCTGAGTCCTCTCACCAAGCCATGGGTGATGCTGGCCACAGCTCTTGGTAAGATAGCTGCGGCTACTGGACACAGTAATGGGCCATTGACTATAGAAACACAAGGTATGTTAAGATCTGGCATAATTGCACAGTGACTTAAAGATAAGATGTAATGAGTGTTGGTTTAGAATAAAAATTCAGTTTATTGTCTGTATTAGACAGCACCGCATTATTAAACATCTTTAAACTGAATCAGCAGAATGTCGCAACCATAATGTATGTATTGATGATGTGGTCTTGGCACTTCAACAGAGCAATGATTTTAGCATTGTTTATCAAACCTCCTGGTTGTCTGTTTGAATATGTGAAATTATTCAAATACTTTATTCAAGTATTAGTGTTTGAGCTTTATGAAATGAAAAGTATTTGAATTTGGATTAAAATACCTCCACAAAACATTTGATTTTTAAACACATTCTCAAATACATTAAAATACTTTATAAAAAAGTATTTATTTGAATATTATGACACAACCATGGTTTGTTCCTGGAAGCATTTTGATAATTGACCTGTACAGACTCGGCCATGAAATAGATGTTTTCTCTCAGTGATTTTCGTTAAGTGGAATTACTTGTTTCGTTATGTACAGATATATTGGGTTCTTATTGCTCCTTTCTCAATCAAAGGTAAGATTATCCTGAAATGAATATTCTAATTAGAAGATCAAAGGTTAATATGAAGTAACTTATAAGTAGATCCAATGAGCAGAACTCATCTTTCCTGTAGAATGCTGACCTTCCAGCTTATATAATTCTTTTAGTGATACATAACCTGGTTGATATATTCTAACATAATAATAATAATAATAATAATAATGTATATTTAATAAAGCACTCTTACTAGCAGGAGCCATTCAAAGGCGCTGTACAAATAATATGTTATATAATAATACCCCAAATAATATATCTGTAAAAAACCCTGTAATAATTTAAAAGATAAAAATTATTTATCTTTGAAAACGACCTTGAATAGGTGTGTTTGTAGAAGAGATTTAAATTTTCAAGAGACGATTTTAATATCTGCCAGCAACCTATTCCACAAAGTTGGGGCTGCAACACTAAATGCACAATCACCATATGACTTGAGCCGAGACACTGGTACCTGCAATAGTATCTGACTGGATGACCCAAGTTTTCGGGATGACTTTCTAATGGAAACCAGTTTACACAGGTATTCTGGTGCCATATCATTAATAGAATTATAAGTTATTAACAAAATCTTGAAATGGTAGCCAATGTAGTTTTAGAAGAATTGGGGTGATATAATTATATTTTCTAGTATTTGTTAAAAATGTGAGCTGCACTATTCTGAATTCGCTGAAGGTGATTAAATGTTATAATCAGATATGCCATATAACAGGGAGTTACAATGGTAACCACTAGGCCACCGGAGCTCACTGGAGGGGGGGCTCTGGATCATTATATAGTGAGCTCTGGTGGCTGGTGGCCTAGCGGTTAAGCACCTGGCACTTGGTGCCAACGATCATAGGTTCGAACCCCGTAAGAGGTCGAAACTTTTCCAGGGATTAATTTCTCGGCTCACAACATCGTGGGTGGCTGACCACGTTAAAAATGGTGTTGCCGTCTCCACTGAATTATTTAAAATAATGTGGGACGTTAAAAACCCCCAAGGACATAAAACACTGGCAGTGACTACCCTCATGATATTTCAGCTCCATCTTTCCATACTGCTCCCCTGTGAGTGGTGGGGGAGGAGTTTCTCAACCACTCGAACATAGAGGCTGTGCTAATAAGCGACAGCCTCGGATTCTCCCTGAACAACAAAACCTCAAAGCCTGGATTATTATGGTTCCAGTATATTGGTTTTAAGCTACCCAATATAGCTACATAATCCACAATAATATATTGTCTTCCAACACAAAGTAAAACATATTGTGTATTACTAGTATATTATGTCATTATATGGTCAGGCTTCTTATATAACATAGTTAAAGGGATAGTCCACCTTCAGAAAAAATTTGAGGACTAATACAGCTATACTCATAAATATCATAAATAATGTCAAAATGTGTCACCCACATATTAAATAATCCAGTTCAAAGTGCTGATTAATCGACGTTTAATGGCCTGTGGGCACCGCCATTTTGAAGCTAGACAGAGACCGGAAGCTTCTGAATGTTGACGTCACTTCAATGCATCTGGTTGACCTGAAGTCTGTAGAGTCCACACAAAAGCATGTAAACAAGTGTGAGCAAAGAATTACAACAGAACATAATGCAACTGTGTTGTTAAAATTACATCATGAATGACATATAGCCATATCAGTTTGAGCCAGAAGGAACCTGACAAGAGGAAGATGATTCAAAATGGCTCAGATATTAACGCTCAAGAGAAACTATAATCTGCCTCAGTATAGAGATTGCCGATGAGACGTTAGCGCATTTGAGTTTTCTCCTTCCCGCCTTTGAATCTGACTTCCAGTTCAGCCGTAATGGCGGGCCTCCAGTAATTTGGATTATTTCCCTATATCTATGATATCAGGTTTATTTCGTGATTATTATTGTGGAAATTTTGGTTACTGTTCTAAGCATTACATATTTTAAAAATATTTTTTTGAGGGTGGACTATCCCTTTAAGGGTACTCTAATGGGAAGTGGTTGGCCATTTGGAGCACTGCTTGCAAACATCTAGATATGGTTTCGAATCCGACAAAAACCAATATTTGTGGGATTAGTTTGTCTCCTGTCAGCCATACATTCCAGGTTTGACCAGTGCCAGGGCTGAATAACTGAACTCAACAACTAAACAAGATAACACAGTTGATTGCAGACCACCAGATCAGGGTGTGAATCCCAGTGTGTAATCTATATTTGTGGGATGTTTCATCTGATCATCTCATTTTTATATAGGAAATAGTCTAGAGACCTAGTAGGCACTCCAATTGTGTAAAAGGCTAGAACACTTCACTGCAAACTCATCACACCTGTTTCAAATCTCAGGATTATCTTATCTGTGTTTGTGGGATGTTTCATCTGATCATCTCATTTTTAGGGATCTTTTCTCTTGGGAGTAGCCGTATGACCATATTGGTTAGGCATGATCAGAATTGGGGCTCAATAAAGTAATCACTTACTCATTCACTCCTTCAGACTATATCTCCCACATGTGACCAGTACCTAGGCCAAACGAGGCACTCACTCACTCACTCCTACAGACCATATGTCCCAGCTGTGACCAGTGACAAGGTTAAACAGAACCCCCCCGCCCCCTGCTTCTACCCACATCAGAATATATTGAAATAAATTATGTTGAATAAGTAAATAATATAATCAGTGTTTTCTATATTTTTTATTATTACAGGAGCTGGTCTCAGTAAGAGTGCTGGGTATCTGAGTGCCGCTATATTTGTCGGCCTATTACACTCGGAGTCTAATAATCATCTAAATCTCGTATCAGCACCAGCTTTGGCGAAGAAGCTACAACTAAAGGTTAGTAATAACGAGATATCATTTGATATAATTAGTTCTTCACCAGCTGTGATTATACAGGGTTCCTACACGTCCTGGAATCCTGGAAAATAACAAATTCATTTTCCAGGTCCTGGAAATGTCCTTGAATTTGAACAAATCTGGAAGTGTACTGGAAAAAATATTTTCTGTGAAAAAATCCACTTAGAACAAAAAAGACTGTGAATAAATATTATACCTGTAGAAGAAAGTTCTGGTTGTATTAGAAAACAAATACGGGTACATATTGTCTTAGTTCAAATTTAAATAAAAGTTGGCGAATCAGACAGCTAGAAGGGGTGAGGTGGAGGCTGTACCATACAAATGGCAATAATCGATCATACATTGAATATTTTAATTTATTACCTTTAAATCTTTTATTCTTTGTCCTGGAAAATGGTAATTTTGTCGTGGAAAATAATAATTCGTTGTCTATGGGAGCCATATTACATGAAAATATTGGCCTTTTCTATAGTATAGAGTGAAGCTATCCAGAAGTAATGGCATACTTTCCCATCTTACTAATGTTTTGTATGTAATTCATCTGAAATATCTCAAAATTAAAAATATAAACATGTGAACAGATTGGGTCTGTTGTTTTCAAGGTGGGTGGGGGGGGGGATAAGGTTGCTCTGCTGTAGAAAACATCTTTTGCAGCCAACAACCAGAAATTGAGCACAGCCAGTTACGACGTAGTGAACGATAGGGCCAATGATATAGTCAATGGTTTAGTCAATATTCGAGCCAATGAAATGAAAGAGCCAATCATATAGAGTCCATGGTGCAGTCTCTGATACAGTGATACAGTAATACCACTGATGATACAGTCAATGATGTAATCATCACTACTCTATGATACAATTTATGGAATGCACTCCCAGCTCACATTCGTAAATCCAAAACACTGAACATTTTTAAGAAGTTGCTGAAAATGCATTTTGGTCTCCAGCCATTTTTGTATTTAATTTTTTTTTTCTTTTTTTTAGTCAGTTATATATATATATATATATATATATATCCCAATTTAGCTTTCTACATATATTGTTATGAAATAATTATATTATATTTGTTATATCTTATATATATGTTTTTTTCTCTCCATTCATAAGTGCTCTTGAACAGGTTTTAAGTTTTAAAAGTTTGGTATTATAATAATAATTATAATACAGTCCGTAACACAACCTGTAGCCATAATAGAGAGGTGTCTGTTATTTCGATGTTTTACTGTACCTCCAGATAGTCTATAAAGTGGATTGCATTTATGTTGCAGACAGATTTAAAGCACCAAGATGGAGAAGTGGAACAAATTAAGTTATCCGCTGCTGATTTGTGTCTAGTTGGTACAATAGGGGGAGCCACTGTTCCACTACTAATCTCCATCAATGGCCAGCAACTTGCACAAGGAGTTCAACTGACGGGCAACATGCTACTACTTAAAACTGTACCAAATAAACAGCCATTAGCCGATATAATACGTGAGTTGGTCTTAATGTCAGAAGAAAAAAAAATTGGCAAAGGAGGGATTGAAAGTATAAAAGGAAGTGAGAGATTATGGCACTATTAATTGTTAATGTTTACTTGTCATGCCGGCATTAAGAGTAAAAATTATTGTTTTATATTTACCAGGAGCTGTTGGTTCAGGATTGATGTCATTTGTATCAAGTGTTCAAGATTCAAGCATCTGGTACATCTGTCAGTTGGCATCACCATTGTCAGAACTTGGTCCAGTCAAGGCTGTTGTTGATAAAGCATACCCTGTTACAATATGAGTCGTGCTTGTGTTAGTTAGTGGCATATGTCTAATATTGTCTATATTCTCACCAATGCAAAATAGCATAAATTACAGCTAAAGTATATATATATATTAACTCCACCATATCATTTAGTATTCATTTTGATTAGAAAGACTGTATCCTGTAATTATTAATCAATTAATAATATTTCATTAAAGAAGTAGGATAAACTTAATTTTTGTAGTGTACCTTTAAAGTGCTGTTGGTGAGCTGGTAATGTGTAACATTAATATTAGATACATATTAACAATTAGATACATAATGTTCTTATCACCTACGCAATAGCTAATTAATATTTATCACTTGACCTCTATGATTAGGCAAATGTGTTCAATAACGAGGTACTTAGTCAACGAGTCTATAAATATATACTTATGGTAATACTTCTGGATGTATGATTAGGCTGATATTTATTATCAAGACAGGAAGTGTTCCCAATTTAAAAGGGTTCTCTTTCAGCTAGGTTTATATTTAGTGATGTGCTTTGTTAATAGGGTTATACATTTTATTATAAATATCGGAGAGTGCTTTATTGTCAGCGAAATGGCTTTTTCTTGTACAATATCCCTGTGACTTTATTCTGTATGTTAACATTCCTATATTGGCTACCTAATATGATAGAATGCTTTATACAGCTATGATGTTGTTTTTGCTAGCATTTATCTCTGTTTTCCTGAATTAAACCAATTGCTAAACTCAACAGTTTTTTGTGTATACCTTTAGGCCTTACCTTGTTTCCTGTACCTTGTTACCTATAATGAACAACTGTGACTGCTGATTAACATACAAGTTAAGTGTAATCATTAATATTGGAAACTGTACATCAAGACTGATCCGAAACACAGGAATCATTTAACATAGTCAGAGAATCTTAAAACCTCTTTAACGGTCAAAATGTGTCATTTTAAAAGTTTGACACGTATTATATAAAATAATATACAGTGAAAGACCAAAATATAGATACTGGCTACATACGCTATGTTCATCCAATAATCACCTTCTATCAATAACATCATTGTTAATAAGACAGTGAAGATGTCTTCATGTCTGATAACATTATAAGAGGGTACTTTCCATCTTTGGATTAAACTGTAATTTTAAAATTGCTTTTAGTGACTTTGTCTTAGAATCAGTCTAATTTAATTCACAAATTCTACTATTTACTAGTATATTGATTATTTTTATATTTTATTTTGGAATGATTGAATTAATTCTGGAGCTAATTTATAATAAATATATGTATCTATTGTCATTATTTGAATAACGCCAACACTATCCAGAAATTGATAGTTATCAGTACATGTTTTCCCTTGTGTATAATACTAAGGTTGCTTGAAACACAATTAAACTAAATATAAAGTTTATATATATATATATATATATATATATAAGTTAGTTAGTTAGTCGGTTGGTTAATTCAAGAGTATAATCTCTGTCCAAGTTGGTGACTCTGCCTCGGCTGTATTGTTCAGCTTTCTCATAGATGTGACAGAGTTTGTGTCCATTTCGATTGTGTATCCTGGTATTTTTGCTTTGTCTGGGATGTTTTGCAGGTATTTATAAAGTTTGTGCCACGGATATTTATTGGAAGGTTGTTGAAAAGCTGTGGACCCCCTAATTTGAAGGCTCCCTTCTCTGATTGTCCTAATTTTACCAGATGTACTCTGTTTTATTTGGGGGACTTGGCACAGGTAACTCTGCCTTGTTGATGTCTATGATTTTATTCCAACATTTGGGGCAATTCCTTCTAGAATTTTCCAGGTGTATATAATTTGGTATCTTTCCATCCTCCTCTCCTAAGAGTACATCTTTAGGGCTGGTAGTCTATCCCAATAAGTTAGCTCAGATACTAGATATATCTTACTGGAAAATGATCTGAAGAGGGACTCAATGTTCTGGATATCTCCAACGCTGTGTGGTGTCCATAGCTGGGAGCAGTACTCTATGTGTGGCTGGACTATGCTGCACCGTAGTGTTTTCATAGTGGGCATATCTCTGGCATGGAAAGTTCTTATGATCCACCCACATTTTTGCTGCACTTTGTTACATACTGTCTCTATATAGTCAGTGAAACTGAGAGTGTCACTCATTTTGATACCAAGATCTTTGACACATTGGGTCTGTTAAATTTTTCTGCTGTTTGGTCCAAAGTTTGAGGTGGAGTCTTTTATGTCCTCAATTTTAGTTCAAATTTGTTTTCATTCAATTGGATGTTGTTTATTTGTTGCCACTTGTATATTGTTTTGAGGTCATTTTGTAGTTTCTTGATGTCATCCTCATTTTTGATGGCCAAGAAGGACTCTCGTATCACCTGCAAAAGATGAGACATGGCTACACGTATTGTCATTTATGTCCCCTATTAGAATGATAATATTATTGGGCCTAGAACAGTTCCCTGGGGTACACTACTTATGACCTTGGACAAAGTTGAGCTGGCACGATTTGTTGTGATGGACTAGGTTCTATCATTAAGAAAGTTATGAATCCATTCCACCACTTTTCCACCAATATCTAGCTGTTTCAATTTATGGCATAAGACAAATTGTGTCATAGTTTTCTAGTAGTTGAGTGAGCCATGATCGTTTTGACCGGAATCCGTGTTGGTTTGCATTTAAGAGATTGTTTCCCTCCAAAAAAGTTACCAGTTTTTTTATGCTGTACTCTTTCAAAGATCTTAGTGAGATGGGAAGTAAGGGATATTGGCCTATAGTTTTTAGGTTCTGATCGGCTGCCTCCCTTATGTATGGAGGTAATAGTGGCCTGCTTAAGTAATAGGGGGACTTTGCTTGGTCCATGGATTCTCTCCACAGGCTGTATATCGATTTAGAAAGGGATAGTTTATATTTCTTAAGTAATATAGCGGAAATCCATCTGGGCCACCAGCTGAGTTGCTACATAATTTATCAATTGCTTTTTCAATGTCCACATGGAAAAAGATGAAATCAGTTAGTTGTGGCTTAAATACATTCATATCCTGGAAAAATGTCGGAGCGGTTTGGATCTTTTTCTCCGGATCTGGTTGACTGAAAGCATTTTCATATTGTAGCCTAAACGTTTCTGCAATTTCTTTAGGTTTGTGTACAGTTTAATCGATTAAGGGGCCTACATTTGATTTGGCTTTGCTATATTTAGCTGCATATTTGTAGAAGAATTTAGGGTTCTCTTTTATTGCAGCTATTGCTTTTTCTTATTCTTGTTTGCAAGATACTGTTAGAATGTCCTTTATCTTGATTTCCACATCATGGATGTTTTTCGTATTTACCCGGGTGGTTGAGAGTTTCAATCTCTGCATTGTTAGAATTCTTTTCCTCACGAGTATTCTTCTTTCCCTTGGAATAAATTTTTGTACATTCTTCTCCCAGAGCAGTATTCCAATTTATTTCATTTAGCGTTTGGTTCAGTTTGTCCCAATCAGCAGTGTGTGTAAAATGCTACAAGAGTCCTTATTTATATAAATGTGATAAAAATTTGCAGATACTATCTCTGTTTTCAAGATATATGGAGAACATCAACCAAGAACATGTGTGCACATTTTAGAATGGAGACAAAGAAACTTCCAGACAACAGCTTATACAAATTATGCAATATTTATTTAACAACACATTAAATAACAAACTTTCTTTACATCCAGTTTCTAGTTCAGAGACAAACAATTCCCATTAAAGGGATTTATCACACTTTTAAGCAATATATTGTGAATAATATTCCAAGCAAAATAAATGATTTACAAAGAGCCATATGACTTCAGACCTAAGAATTTCTTGCTAATTGGTTATTTAAATAAACGATTCCTTAAAATTTGGTATTACAGTAATTTCTAAAGCGACAAAAGAATAACTTTCTTGCTTCTTTCTCATAACATAGTTAGCATATTTGTTTATGGTATGTCTATTAACAACAAGGTAAAACAATTAATGAATTTTGGTGAACAAAAACACATCAGCATTTTAACTATATAATTATGCATGCAACCATGTCTGAGTATTATAAAATACAGCCACAAAAACTTATATATATTTTTAATATACATCTTTAAACTAACAAATTCTTTCAATAAATGCATCCTAGTTTGCATAAGCATATTAACATGATAAAACATTATTTATATTAATATTTCCAATTAAATGTCAGTTAATTCAGTTCACACCGACTTCGGACAGAAATATTTCATACAAACATCAGAACACTGTTTGGCCAGTATATCTCCATTGTTTTGGTATTCTTATATATATATATATATATATATGTGTGTGTGTATGTGTGAGAAAGAGCAATATAAATTTTGAAGTAGCAATTTTCTATCACTCAAAACACAAATAACCAATATATTTAATTGGCATTGAAACAAATATGAACTAAATCTTGTTTCAACATTTGTTTGTATAAATACAAATTAACTAACAAAGAAGCTATTCTCACATCACCACAATTACACTATATAATATACAAATTACACATGTTGAAAATAACAAACAATCACACCTAAATACTGACACAACCAATATACAGCATTTATCAAATAAGCTTTCTAATAGCAAGATTAATGGCATCATTTATCATGGTGTGTGTGTGTGTGTGTGTGTGTGTGTGATCAGACGGTTATCATATAGCACAATAATGGTTCAGATCCAGGGATAGTGAGCAAGGAGGAGGTAGACTATGCTCAACTTTTACCCTCTGATGGAAGATTGTTCTCCAGTTTTCTTCTGGATGTGGTCCATGATCCTTAGAGCAGCATCTGGTATCCGGGTACCTAAACATAGCACACACATACATTAATATATACAGAAAATGATTTGGTATTTTAAGGGGGGAGAGTTTGTCTGGAATTTATGTCAATAATAATATTGATTCATTTAGGATGCTGGTTCTCAAAAACGTTTATAGTTTTAAAACACGTTTAGGTGCTACTAGCAATTTGCTAGTACAATGTATTGTTTCTAGTTTGTTTCATTATCATTCTAGCTCTTGTGCTAGATGGATGAAAATACTAAATTTATAATTTGTTATGTGTATTATCATAATTCATATGTATATGGAATTTTATATTTTGAAATAAATTGACTGAATTGAATTGAATTAAGACAGCTGTCCAAGTTAGTTCTTAAACCACAGAATGAGAACTAATTACTAATTACGGCACAGAACAGATTATACAGTAATATTCATGATATATATATATATATATATATATATATATACCTGGGCCAAAGATGTCACAGACTCCAGTTTCATAGAGAAAATCATAGTCTTGAGGGGGTATTACACCACCGGCTACAACAAGGATATCACTGGAATATAACAATATATATATATATATATATATATATATATATATATGAATAAAGCTGTGTGTTTTAGTAATGGGTGAAAAGGCACAGAGAAACATAAATCATGATTAAAACCTCTAGGCGTGATTCATTAAATGACTAAATCCACAGAAGCAACATCTGATGTCTTGCTAGCGCGCGTGTGTGTGTGTTTGTGTTTCTATACTTACGGTCTACCCATCTCCTTCAGCTGTTTAATCAGTTCAGGTACTAGTGTCTTATGACCAGCTGCCAGGGAGCTAACACCAACAACATGTACATCGGCATCTATAGCTTGTTGGGCAGCTTCTGCTGGAGTCTGGAAGTATGGTCGCCAGAAACAAAATATTGTAATATGTTGTGATATATGTAATATATAGACTGTTCCACACCTGGAAGTTGCAGCTAGAAGTGACAGGAGAATGAGTGGGCCAGGATAATAATAATAATAATGTATGATTTATACAGCACCACATTCAACTGTGTTGTTCTGGGGTGTTTTACATATATTATTATCTCTGACTCAGATCTGCTTCAATCCAGCACCCACCTCAACTCCCAAAGGAGCATACAAGCATGCTGCCATTAAAGGTGCAAATCATTACTCATAGTCATTACATCCTGTCAGGTTATCATTTTATGGATGAGTGAACCAGTCGACAGCATTGCAGCTCTGGGAGCCTCAAATCCGAGATTAGCCGGGAAGGATTAGCCGTATGCCAGGAGAAAAAAGTTACCCTGTGTCACATAATGGTGCATACACACATTACCAGATCTGTATAGTTAACACTAATATCAAGTAATGTTATTCATAGTATGTGAGTGTAGCTTCAAATCTTTTTTTGGTGGGGGGGGGACTACTGGAGGACTGGTTTTCAAAATGGGGAGGAGTAGATAGCTAGATAGATTTATTTCCAAATTCCACAAGTGGTACATCATACAATAACTTAATTATACATTATATCAAGCATAATTACGTGTGAAATTTGGAGGACCGACATAGTGTGAGCTGTCTTCCCATCGGCCCCAAAACATGCGGTTAAAGCATTGTATTTTTTATATATAAACTGTCACGAATAACCGGAACAATAATAAATGTTCAAATAGAGGAGTCATCATCAACAACTAAAAAAGGATTCTCTGCACAGAATGTTTAGCATTCTTCAAAACTAAATGGCTTAAATGTATCTGTTAATTAGTTCGGTAAAATATTTCAGAATATCAATAACATAATGTTGATGTTTTATGGTCACTTTTGTGCAGATGGTTGGCTAAATGGGCCAACTGACCTCCAAAGGTAATGAAGCGAAGTCAAAGATGAAACAACCTTCAGATATGCCCACGCCGAGATTTGAACATGGGTGATAGTGATCTGTGGTCAAACACGCTACTGCTAGACCACGGAGGCATTCCAAACATAATGAACAATAATTGGTCTCCAACAAAATACTAACATAAACAGTATTGGATATCTTTCTTGAAAATGCTATTCAAATAAAATAGCAGTCACCACATTGTTTATGTTAATATCACAAAATTTCAAAAAGCCACGATATCATTGATTTAAAAAGTATCCTGACTTTTTTCTTGACAACTATTTTCCACAATTTCCCTGATTTTCCACTCAGGTTAGAACACTCTTTCTGCTTGTACACCAGTTATCTTATATATGACAAACACCAACATGATATGATGATGATTGATTGATTGATTTTTACGGTCAACATGATATGAACATTATCCGCTTTAAAGTATAATAAATAGTAATGTTTATACAAAACATCAAATCAACAATTGATGGCTAGAAGGAGTATACACACAGGACAAGCGAAGGTTACCCAAAATCGTACAGGTCCTCAAACTAGTAAAATAGTTGCTAAACCTAACCAAAATTTAAATTCCATAAAGCAGGAATACAATTATAGAGTGAACAAATAAGGCTTACAGCAAACAATGGGCCAACATCGACGTCAAATCCCATATCTGAGAATCCAGTAGCTATGACCTTACCACCTCGGTCGTGTCCATCCTGACCAACCTTAGCAACCAATATACGCGGTCTACGACCTTCACTTGATACAAACTCCTGATTAGAAAAGCAAACATTAACAATTCAGTTCGAAGTATATCTATATTCAATTCAGTCAAATATTCTCCACCAATGAAAACATTGTAAATGAGGTCCATTTGTCAACTTGAGTAAAATTATGATGCAACAGTTAAAGAAAATTAAAGTTTGGCTTCCTTTTGTTATGTTGCGAGTCTACGTCAACAATGACTGACCTCAATACGTGTCATGACACGGTTTATTTCATCGGTGTCACCATATTCTGTCTTGTAGGCTCCACTAACGAGTCGGTCGCTGGCCATATGACGTCCAAATACCTAGATAATAGTAAGGGAATGGAGTTTAACAACACCATCAGTACAGACCTTAGCATTGTCTTCTCCTTTTAGTTGACGTGTAAGAGAATACATGGGTCCAGTTAGTAAAATCTGAAAACATAACAGTCAGATACGTAGGTGTGCACACACACACACACACACACACACACACACACTTGGTGTATATAAATGTGTATGTAAATGTGAGCCTGCAGGACTATTGTATGACTGAATTGTTTTATTTCGCTTCGGCACTGCAGGGAGATATGGCCTGGTTGATGATCTCCAGGAAAATGAGACAGCCCAAATCCTTCTATTGGTTGGAGAAACATTCCACAGACACAGCTAAGTCCAGGATTCAATCCCACAAACTACAGATCAGGAGCAGTGTGCTATCAACTGTGCTAATGAAGCACTACTGAAAAAGGTTTAACAGGACTATGGTCTGTGGATCAGTACATATCACATGCTGATGCTGTGTGGTGTCTAGTGACAAATCTTGAATGGTGAATCAGTTAGCAACTCAAAATAAAAATCTACACAACTGACCAATCATTGCTGATAACTCAGTTATACTGTTCGATTTAGGTGTAAAATTCAAGACATACTTGTCACCTTTTAAAGAGAAATAAAAACCCAACCAACAGCCACATCATTATAGAGTGAAGACATACTTTCTCCATGGCATCCGTGATTTCTCCCACGGTACAGCGAGCTCTAGCAGCATCAATAGACAAAGCCAAAAGGTTGCCATCCCCGCTCTCACAACATTTTGTGATGTTTGACAGACATTCTTCAGCCTGAAAGTAAAATAACACAACTGACAGTAAATAGTGATAACAGATAATATTGGTTATTGAGATTTCTAACTGGGTTTTAGATACATTTTGGTCAGGTATCACACAGCACAAATAAATGGCTTCTTCTAATAAAGGTGCTTTATTAAATCTATGTTATTATAATTATTATTATGATTATTATCAGTGCACATCATTATTAGTGCACATGCTCAAGTTCCCCAAACCATATATCTTTGTGGTGTTTTTAAATGTGTGGAAATAAAAGTGGCTTATAATAAAATCTGTATGAGATCTGTCAGGTTATGAATAATAGTCCATTTCAATACTAAATACTGTCATATTTCATGTGAAAACATTGGCCCTGTCCAGGAAATGTCTAACACAATCTAACCAAATAAGACCTATGCATCAACCTGTATCAAGTAAATCGTGAACACCAAATACTGAGAGTGGGTCCAGGGGAGTTGGGGAGATTTGATTTATTTATATCTTTTTTGGTGCATTCCCTGATGCTGTAGCATTATGGGGTTTGCACGACACAATTAACATGTTTTCATTTACATAGAATACAAGTTATATACATGCATGTACAAAATTTATAATTGTACAATTTGTGCTGTGTTGATATGAATTTACATACAACATACAGTTTTAGTGTAATATACATTGAGAATTTCGTTTTTGTTACATGTTCTTGTACTATGTAAAGCAGTGCAACATTATCATATACTGACAATGCTGTATGTTCTAGTGTTATTAAATTAGTGACTGTTGCTGATGTCAATGTCGAGCCTATCCATAGTCAGCCGCAGCCCGGAGAGGAGATCTTGGGGAGATCCGGACAAACAAAAACATGTCAGAACCAGTGAAGGAGCAGAACAATAAGGGTGGATGGGAAAACCAAACAGATGGTGGTTGATGAAGTAAAGAACTGACTCAACAGTGAACTAATGAAATACCAATTGTAGTTGGGGTTGTATTTAAGTGGCATAAAGTTGTCCCCTTGTCTCTTACTGATATGCGCCATATGATGATTATAATAAAGACAACGTTGAAAGCTTGATGTGATGACCTACTGTTAATGCTGTCTTCCTGATAACTTCCAACACAACACAAGAAGCATTAATCAACAATAAGATAGAAACCTTTTTAGTATGCCTCGTCTCTCTGATGTGTTTTATCTTAGCAATCTGTTGTTGACGGACGCTGGTGTTGTCAATAGCCAAGACATCAACCTTCTCCTGGTGGTCAGCACGATATTTGTTTACTCCAACAATGGTCTCTGTAAGAAATATGTCCTCGTTAATATTTAGTCAATGCTGGCAGCATTCATATTAAAGCAATTCTTTGGTGGCCAATATGTTTTTTTTCCATAATATTCTAGTACCAATAATAACAATAACTTTCATCAGCATCATTAGTCGCTCTATCACATATACAGGGTACCCACACGATTTCAAAAATCAAATTCCCTATATTTTCCTCGTCTTATTTAAGAAATCCCCGTTTATTGTGTGCAAAAATTGCATGTTGAATGAACTTTTTTTTAGTAAGGGGCCCTACATCCACCCCAGTGCTATAAATTTGGAATGAGGGCATACAAATTCCGTGTTTTCCCTGTATTTTTCCAAATTTAAAAATTCCATGTGTTTTCCATACAGTGAAAAATTTCAAGTCATTTCTTTAGTTTTCCCTCTGCTGTGGATATCCTGCATATATCCTGCAAGTTATATATAAATTAAATGTTGTAACAAGTTTGTGTTTACATGGATCACTTTAATTGAGTTTATTATCATGTGGCTAATTAATTACCGTATCTACTTGAGTATATGACAAGGTTTTAAACCTTGAAATAATTTTTTTCCCAAATTGTCTGATACACAATTCACCCAAAAAAATCTATTGGGTTTGATGAGCAATAATAGGTACAATTTGTTTTTATCGTTCAGTTAGATCTACTCATATTTCTATTAAACAATTCTATTTAATTTGCAATTTTCAGCGACAGTTTTGAATTTTAATTTGTTTCATTGGATGTTTTATAAACATAAAGCTGTGAGTACCTTCAATAATTTACAATTTCAGCTTGATTAGCTGTCTTTGTAGTTAGTTATATACTATAAAAATCGGTGATGTCTTTGGCTGTGAAATCCGTTCCAGATACGGATATCTCTGCCACCAGTTTGACATTCTTGATAATTTCAACATGCCAAGTAAAAAAACCCACAATTTTTCTGAAAATAACATCTTTTAAAAGTTTTAAATTCTACCTCTCCTTATATTCAAGTTAGGCGGTTTCCCACGATATTGACTGATACTGACCCCATCTTATATACGACATACAGCAGAATATGCAAGCATGTTTAGTGTGATGTTACACACATAACCAAGTAAAACTATACTGAAACATACATGTGTTGATAATTTCAGCACCCAACCGTGCCCAGCAGGACTTGCCAAATAAAAAACAAACAGAGCTCAATATTCATGAGGGATAGGGCACATGAAGACTGCTTGGGTTCTGAATTTTTGTGTAAACCCAATTAAAATACCCGTATATTGTAATGTCTTTAATGTTTAATAAATCACAGTTCTGATTAACTTAAATTATAAAATAGCCAGAATTAGTCTTATATACAATTTTAATAAGTAATTGTTTATTTCGGAGTAGGCTGGAATTTTTTAAATAATCAATTTAATATTAAAAATTACAGTCCAATGACAAATACCATTGCAATGCTGTAAACATATTGTTGTATAATTTTACATGGTGCTTATTATTTGGCAAGAAAAAATTAATTCTAAATATTCTTGTCTGTTTTGATAATAATAATAATAATAACAACAATAGTAATAATAATGATAATCCACATTTATATAGCATAAAAATCTGGAAACCTGGCTTTAATAAAGTTATATAGTTTCCTTCATGTTCTGACTATATAATGTTACATGATGAGAAGGACTTTGAATTATAGTTGATGTTCTGTGGCCAATCACTGATATTCATTTTATATTGCGTGATACGGTAATATTTGTTGCGGTATTACCACTCTCATAGAATGATAGAGTATTGACAATTGTTCTATATAGATGAATTTACATATACTGTAAATCAGCCATTTTGTCTCCAAAAACCAGCTTACAATCAGCTAAATGTGAACTGGCGAAGGCACATTCCACAGTAATCAATCAATCCGTGTTAAGAACAAACTTCAGGTTATAAATATTAACAAATGGCAACATGATTGTTTTCAAATGCTGCTGATATTCAGATTCACCTGATCATCATTGTCACACTCAGAATCCTAACTGAAGAACTAGGATATAAATGGAGGGATCTGTCGGTCCTAAAGCTCATACCATTGCAATGCTCTAAATATATTGTTGAGATGAGATCACAAACAGTTCAGTCTTACCATCATTTGGTTGTACCACATTATAGACAACCAAATCTTAGGGCTATTCATATTCCATAGGATCGTATAGTACACAATGATCCATTATAACCAGGTATCTGGGGTTCATGGAAGTGAACCAGACTATAAGATGATGATTGATGTTTTACGGCCACTTTTGTGCACAAGGTAGGCTAAATGGGCTGAGCGACCTCCAAAGGTAATGAAGCGAAGTCAAAGATGAAATACTCTTCAGATATTCCCACGCTGAGATTCAAACTCAGGTAGATCTGTGGTCCAATGCGCTACCAACCAGACCACCAAGGTGCCATCCAGACTATAAGTGGACTGCGGATAGTTACAATCTGTGTGTGTTAGTGGTGGAGGGAGGATGCCATGATACAACTTTTTGGTGGCCATTTTCTCATAATTTGCTTCATTTGAAAACATGAGAATAATTTGAGAACACGAGATAATCAATATTTTTATAGATGACACAATACAATTGTTTTAATCCAGTTTAATGATGAATTGTGGCACTACTAGAAAAACCGCCATCTTGCCTAACTAATCATAGGGAGCAACTATCTTAAGTCATTAAATGTGCGTTTATTTCCATGTTAGATTAGGTGGCCCTGTTATGATCTAAACTGGGATCTGAATCTAAAATAGCCATTCCCATACTCATTTGGTGGGATTTGGAGCACTACTGCAGCAAACTCTAGCTTCTGATTCACCTTGCTGAACTCTTACAATCACATCCAATTACCCTCTAAGAAGAGGAAGTTTTGTTTGTTTTGCCATAGTCTTGCTTGAGATCTATCATTGTGTTGTTTGTTCAGTACGAAGGTAAGCAGTTGTCTAAAGAAATGTGTTCTGAACATGTAATTAAACACAAATCATTGCTGTGAACTGGGATACAAGTAATGATAATTATTTTATGGGTGGATATCGGCATTTGGAGTTACCGATGCCACACGAACAGATGAAAGAGTCCATATGGATGTGTTTGTTCTAATATGCATCTAAGCTTCAATTAAATGGTCACTTCTCTAGCTCCAAGCCACCACTTGACACAACAGGTTATTTATTGACATTTTGGTAATGTTTTAGGATATGACAACTACAAAGTGCTAAAATTTAGTTTGAATCTTTATGAATGGTAAAGAGTCTGTAAATATAATCCAGAATATTTTCAGGATACTTACTGTGGACAGCCACTGAAAATTTAATATCTTAAGTCTAAATAACTGAGAGCCAAGCATACCTGTATTATATTGACTTGTGTGGTATACTACACCATGTTATAATGGAACCGGACTATATAAGTCTTCCACAGGATGATACATTTTTCATTTCTTTAATGTTGGCATATGTTTCTCTCTCTCTCTCTCTGTGTGTCTGTGTGTGCATGCACGCATGTGTGTGCATGTGTATTAGGATCCATTTATATGATGACACTGGCTTAGAACACCAAGCTATTGACTTCCATAAAACCTATACTTTCATAAAGCGACACTGACATAAATCTACACACAAAATCTACACATACAATGATATATAAACCTAAACATACCTATACGTCCACAAATCTATACATGGGCATATATTTAAATGAACACTAAAAATCTATCACAAGTCTGGGCAATTCATGAACTTGTGAGATTCATACAATCAGCTTTTTGTACATGGCATCAACCAAGAGGGTAGCTTTGTGCATATGTGCCCATGCATCGTACATCAATTCGTAATAAGAAACTGACTATTCTTCCTCACTCACATGGGAGTAGTACAGGAAGATTGAGCCAGGATTCCCCGAGGATGGTAAACATCAAAATGTTTGATGTCTTTCGAGAGTCTTTAATATTATAATTTTGTATACAACTGAACCTGATAACAGCGTCATTTGATTTAAACAGTCACCTGTTGCTTTCCCAATCATGGGTAGCATATATATTTGGGTTTTTTGGCAAACGCTTTAGTAATCTATAAATTATTTCTCACAAGGCCTACTAAAATTGCCAACAACTTCAGATTTAGCTTTGGATTAAATCTAATGTTAGCTACTCCACATCATTAGATGTTCCGTTATAACTACAAGGTGTAGCCCACAATTTGTGGCTGTTGTGAGTTTCAGGCTATTTCAGTAAATAAATAAATTTTGCTAATCAAACCAAAATAACCACAACAAACTTAGTTGTTATTATTACGTGCTAAAATCTGGAGGCTAACCTTGCACCGTCTTCAACATTAATAAATATGAAGACTAAAATCTTCAATTATAACATGGGTACTACTATTCTTCCCGATGACGCTGTACTTAATCTGATGTTGTTACGCTTGAGAGACAACACTTACCATTTCCACTGTCAATTCTAGCCTGACGTCGAGCTGCGCACTCCTCAATGCGTAACTTTGGCATCCCAGCAACAACAGCCTTAGCCATACCTCCCATCTCTTCTATCTGAATTTGTATAATTAAATTTGTAAACATCATGGCTCTAACAGCCAAGGAAATACTATTTCCCAGGACATTTCCAGAACAAAATTACCATTTCCAGAACAAAATTACCAAGTATAAAAATATTTAAAAGTGATAAATAAAGATACAAATGTATATCATATTTATTCAATATATGATCGATTATTTATATTTTTATGGTACAACCTCCTCCTCACCCCTTCTAGCTGTCTGATCCACCCACTTTTATTTAAATTTTAACTAAGACTATGTATGGGAACTCTTTCTTCTACAATCAAAGTTTTCTTTACAGGTATAATATTTATTCAAAGTTTTTTTTGTCCTAAGTAGATTTTTCACAGGCAATATTTTTTCTATGACATTTCCTAATTTTGTAAACAAAAATTATTTTCCAAGATATGTAGGAACCTTGAAACATATGTTTGTGTGTGTGTATATATATATATATACATGTGTGTGTCTACTTTTGGTTTTTGGATGTTTGTGCTTGTTTATTTTTTATTTTGGTTGTGTGTGTGTGTGTTTGTGTGTGTGTTTGTGTATGCACATGCATATATGTCTAAATATATTTACATGAACAAATTAGTGATAATCATCCACCCACCCCATTATTAATTTACAAATTCATATTGATAGAATAACTTAAGTACACACGATAACCAAACTTAGCTGAAGATAGTCACCCAAATCCCAATGACAGTTGGCTCAGAGATGATCAGTGTATACAATATTCATAATTATAATCATTAATTTTATGAGATTGATCTGATCTTGTCAGGTGATTTCAGCTCACAAAGGAACAATCTTGGTGATATCCTTCTACTGTCAGATGTTCACTCATACCACTTCTGATATATTTAATTAAATTTGTCATTAGTAGATTCATCAACATTGTCACACAAAACATAGTATCAAATGTTAAGTTTCTATGATTACTCTCAGCATACATACCTCTGTGATAACGGTTAGAGCAGCATCGTAAATCTCATCTGTCAGATTCTCCATCATGTACGAGCCACCCCAAGGATCAGCAACCTGTGGGGAATTGTTATAGATCACACACACACACACACACACACACACACACACAGACCAAATTACACAGAGAGACTTGTTCTAGTTTTCTCATACATTTCCTCAGTTTGTAATACCACATAATAACCAGAATGAACATTGCAGAGTTCAAACAAGTACAAGACACACTATCAAGAATACCTTAGGAATACCAGACTCCTCTTGTAAGATAATCTGAGTATTTCTGGCAATTCTTGCACTGAATTGTGTTGGCAGACCAAGAGCTTCATCGAATGAGTTGGTGTGAAGTGACTGAGTACCACCAAATACAGCAGCCATAGCTTCTACTGTTGTACGGATAATGTTATTGTAGGGATCCTGTAAGATAATAGCATACAAATACATACATGTCTATGTAGCCACACTATCAACAAACACCCAGATGATGATGATTGATGTTTTACGGCCACTTTTGTGCACATGGTAGGCTAAATGGGCAAACCCCAAAGGAAATGAAGCGAAGTCAAAGACGAAACAGCCTTCAGATATGCCCATGCCGAGATTTGAATGCAGGTAGTAGGGATCTGTGGTCCAATGCGCTACCAACTAGACCACAGAGGCACATAGTTTGTCTGTGAATCAAGTCAACTAACCAGATTAAACTTGTAACAAGTGAAAAAGAATTTGTAAGATTTGTTAAAAAAAACCTTTAAACTATCACTCTAAATATTTACAACTGTTTCCTTTTTATAATATACTCCTTTATGTATTCAACAAAATAACTTGATCCAAGAACTCAAAACTATTGTTATCACCATCATCATTATTATAGATTCACAATATTTCTACAAAATTGACATTTCTACAAAAATAATTTGTATTACAGTTTAATAACCTGCTATAATCAACCATCTCTTTAAACAGTCAGTAAAAATCCTCAAGATAATAGTGATGATGATAAGGTTGATGATGGTGGTAATGATGATGCCGGATGATGATGATGACAGTGCCGTACATACCTGTTCAGTAAGTGACCAGCCTGATGTCTGACTGTGACACCTCAGCGTCAAGGATTTCGGATTTTTAGGATCGTACTTCTTCTTGATCAGACCAGCCCATAGACGTCTAGCTGCTCTCAACTTGGCTATCTCCTGGTAAGTCATAAACAGGTCGACATATATAACTAACACAATCATTAAGCCAAACAAACGAATCCCATTTACATTATTCAGCCATCATAGTATAAGAGCAAGTGGTCTCTAAAGTCTCAGCACTGGTTACACTTGAGACTTTAAGCAGAGAAGTAGACTCATTAGAGAACCCAGCCCACAAGCACAGGTACGAGCCAAGTTTAAACTCACAACCTGAAGGTTTGCAGTGCAATACTCAAACCACTGTGGCAATGCAACACCCTCTATCAGTCTACAGAAAACTCTAATTTCCCGCACACAGCTAAACAAAGGTTTATGTGAGTTCATGTGAGAACAGCATTTTTTTTTTTATCAAAAAAGCTTTTCACAAATCTAAAATCTCCAAATAATATATTGTATTATAAAAGCTATATTGAAGGACTGTATATATTTATGTATGAGACAAGGTTTTAATCCTTGAAATAATGAATTTTTTCCATACTTGTCTTATACACGAGTCAGCTGAAAGAATGTGTCAGTAATAGGTAATAGTTATTTTATGTTTTAATTCAATCTACTCATGTTTCTGTTAAACAATTCAATTTAATTCGTAATTATCAGTGACAGTTTTGTATTTTAATTTGTTTCATTCGATGTTTTGAAAATATAAATCTGTGAGTACCAGCAATAATTAACAATTTCAGCATGATTAATTGTTTTTGATGATGTCTTTGAATGTGAAATCAGTCCTACATACACATATCCCTACCAACAGTTTGACGTTCTTAATAATTCAAACATGCCAAGTCAAAAAGAAAATGAAATCTTTCTGAAATTAACATCTTTTAAAGTTTTTTAAATTCTGCCTAGTATATACAGTATAAAACATAACATTGAATTAAGTTGTGACAAATATGAAGCAACAATTTACCATGTAAAGGTTCATTCCAATTCCCCAAAAGAATGACAACCTCGGAGCAAAGTCATCAATACTGAGACCGGCCTTAATGCCTGAAAAGATCAAATCAGACAACAAAATTACATCATCCATTGAAAATATAGAGCCATGCAATCAAGAACTATCACCAAAACTATCACCATTTAAAAATCTTAATTTCTTCTTTTAATGTTCAGTGTTACACGGCTGAAATATCTTAGCATATAATAATTTTATGATTTATTTTGTACACATTACTTTTGTACGAAATGACTTTCTTCCAAGGAGTCATTAAGCCTCATTCGGTCACTCAATGTACATCACTACTGCACATTTCTAAGAGGTGTAAAATATTTCATCATGGGTGCAACAGATCATAGTGCATTAAAGTGTAGGACTCACTGCCCACAGTGATGGTGTGCAGGAGATCAAAGGTTTGAATCCCAGCCCTGGCACAATAATAGGGTGAGTTCCTCATCGCCCAAGTAAATGGCAAATTTTTAGCCAACCAAATATTTCATCTATTAACATTTTTATACAGAATTAGCCTCCTTGGTGAAGCAGTAAATAACAGACTATGTGTCTCACTCATTTGAGGCCAGCCTCAAAAATAGATTACCATTTCTGTCATTAGCACGATTATTATTATTATTATTATTATTATTATGGTCAAGAGGCAACTCCCCAGAGAAACATCTCCCAAACACAGTTATCACAGAGACTTGAATCCGGAACCGGATGCTTATAATCCATTCCTCTAAGCACAGCACTATCAGAACATCCAATAATATTAAAACTATAATATCAAGAAATGACATCTAAACATCTGCTCGTTTACCTTCAGTACTAGCCACTTTTGGGACATCAGGCCAAGAGGAGCAACTCCTCAGTACAAGTACACTAGTACGAGTACAATTCGGACCCACAACCTGGAGGTTTGTAGCACAATGCTCTAACCATTGTGCCGCTAGAGTGCTCAGATTAAGATCTCAACTATAAGAGTGAACTGCCAGGATGACATGTGCTCAGATGGAGAAGCTTACTTCCAGCATGATTGAACTAAAGGTTATATTATATTAGCAGTCTGGGAGTTCTGAAACTGACACCATTTTACAGCATTACAACTGACAGTACAGTAGATGTATTATGGTTTTATAAAGGAGATTATATTTCCTGTTTTAAAGTACTTTAACTTGCATGGTATGACCAACTAAGATTTACTCAGTTCACGACTTAAAAATGACATATCCACAAAGTTGAAATGGTTCATACATATAGTGTTACATGTTTTATATAGAATAAAACATGTAACACTATTTGACCAAGGACATCTAAATTTAAATGATTTCATCTAGTACTTTATCAATCTAGTACTTTATCAATATTTTTTTTTAATGCAATTTCATGATTGACAAAACATAATCTTGCTCATGCCATCAAATTGATAACTAATCAGACCTGATAACCAAATATTATATGGACCCAAGCAGATACTATCTATGTAATGCTGTAATTATGGCTAACAGAGAGATATGATGCAAGTTGACTTGCATATACAGGAAAAGTTGGTTATAAAGAAATTCAAGGGGACTGGGAATTCATTTCGTTATAATGGTACTTCGTTTTATCCCAGTTTTCAAATTAGTTACCAACGCATGAGTGATAACTGGTGAAAATAATCCCGTTTTATTAAGACACGGAGCAAATGTGTTCCCAGGCTCTGATTGGATGATGAAAACCAACAACTAATTTTATCTTTTATTTCCACATTCTCATTCATGATTTTACATGAAAAAAATCTGTTCTGTGATTTGACATTTATGAAGGCTAATTAGTGATATGACCACAAAGGTGTAGGTCCAAATCAGCTGCAATACGAAAACGGCTGCACTATGACAAATATGGCCGCCTCCATAAACTATTAGGTCTAGAGACAGATGTTCTTTTTGGAATGTATATAATTGGTCTACCTAAGACGTGTCATTACTATAGAAATGTTTTGTTGTTCAGGGAGAATCCCCAGGCTGTCGCTTATTTGGCACAGCCTCTATGTTGGAGTGGTTAAGAAACCTCCTCCCCCAACACTCACAGGGGAGCAGTACGGAAAGATGGAGCTGAAATACCTTGAGGCTAGTCGCTGCCAGAGTGTTTTGCATCCCTCTTTATTTTAAATAATTCAGTGGAGATGGCATCACCTTTTAACGTGGTCAGCCACCCACGATGTTGTGAGCCGAGAAATTAATCCCTGGAAAAGTTTTGACCTGTTACGGGGTTCGAACCTGTGACAGTTGGCACCAAGTGCCAGGTGCTTAACCGCTAGGCCACCGGAGCTCACTGCACTATCAAAATGTGTGAGTGTGTGTAATTGAACGGAACAGTAAATGAGGCCATGCAAAAATGACCATAGAATCCACATCAATGGAAAACTATTACAGCAAACATGGTGTTAATTACTTCCAAAACTGGCACATGGGAATTACTAATAAGCTACTTCAAACAGCATTAAGGAAAATGGGTGAAAATGGCCTGGTATTAATGCTTAGAACAGTAACCAAATTTTCACAATAATATTCATGAAATATACCTGGTATCATAGATATAGGGAAATAATCCATATTACTGGAGATGCTATAACAGCTGCGTTGGAAGCCAGATTTGCAGGCGGGAAGGAGAAAACTCAAATGCTCTGATGTCACATGAACACTCTCTAGACTGACGCAGATTATAGTTTCTCTTGAGCGTTAATATCTGAGCCATTTTGAATCATCTTCCTCTTGTAAGGTTCCTTCTGGATCAAACTGATATGGTTGTATGTTATTCATAACATAATTTTAACAAGAAATAATTTCTTGCTTTTGTATGGACTCAACAGACTTCTGGTCAAATTGCTGTATTCAAGTGATGTCAGCATTCAGGAGCTTCCGGTCGCTGTCTAGCTTCAAAATTACGGCACCCACAGGCCATTAAAAGTCGATTACACATTTTGAAATTATTTATGATATTTGTGAGTATAGCTGTATTAGTCCTGAAAATTTCAAATGAAGGTGGACTATCCCTTTGAAGTACTATAAGTGACAGTACATTACTGCATTTAAATGCCTAAAAGTGAAAGATTTTGAACACAATTTCATCAGTCCCTGGTTTAAATAGTCTTTGTGGTTCAGTAAGCACACACTCTCTTAAGTAAGAGCACATATTACCTGTCTTACAGTACTCCAGTCCATCAGCCAATGTGAATGCCAGTTCTAGCACAGCATCTGCCCCAGCTTCTTGTATGTGATAGCCAGATATTGAGATAGAATTAAACTTGGGCATGTTCTGGAAGGGAATACATATAACAAAATGGTTAACGCTGAATAGACACACAGAATGAATGCTTTATAAATAATGTAAGCAAACTAATTACAATTCTTAAAATGGATTTATTTTGATAATTAACTGTAATAGAGAAATGTCATTCCCTTTCTTTGACTGAAAATTGTATCTCACAGTAGATAGTTACATTAAATATATGTTTGTTGTACCTGATTTCACAAAAAATGATAAATACTATTTAACAATAACAGTATCTTAGTTTTAATAATAATGATATGATTATAATTTACCTAAGAGATTATAAAAGAAACATGGATACAACATAGAATGTTAATGATTCACTATGGTCCCTGTTCGTGATTAGTTTTTGTACTCCATTTTCAAAACCACTTGGAACTCGGAGTTCACACAGACAAGGAGATATTAATATCAAAGATATTTTCAGGACAAAATTACCATTTTTGTTGTGATTTGTTGGGATTTTTTCTCAGGCAGTATTCTTTTCGAGGACATTTCCTGACTTTGTAAAATTCAAGGACATTTCCAGGCCTGGAAAATGAATTTATTATTTTCCACATTTTCCAGGACCCACAAGAACCCTAAAAACATGGATAACAGGATGAGAATAACATTTACCTTGGACATATAAGAGAAGATGTCAGCAATAATGTGCATTGATGGTTCTGGAGGGAAGATGTAGGTATTTCTCACCATAAACTCCTTCAGTATGTCATTCTGTATTGTACCCGCCAACTCAGCCTGCTTGGCTCCCTGGAACAATATTAACCAAGCCATGACACAGTTGGCTAATTATGGAACATTTCTTTTAATTACACATACACAGATGACTCCTCTATAAGAACGGCAAACCCGACAAGGCACTGATTCGTCAAATTAAATTAGAAATTAGTATTTATTTAAACCGGTAATCGAAATTGATAAATTTGGAATTAATACAATCTTCATAATCACATAGGATACATAAGCTATCTAATGTTACCTGCTCCTCTGCTGCCACAATATACATTGCTAACACAGGTAACACAGCGCCATTCATTGTCATTGATGTGGATATCTTATTTAATGGGATGTCATCAAACAGCCTCTGAAATATAATGGTATAATGTAATCAAAATATTTAGCTAAGTAATTTAATACATTTCTATCAAGATATAAGGCTGTAACACACACACATACACACACACACACACACACACAAGGTTGGATTATCCTACAGGCTAGAATAGGCTGTCGTCTAGGGGCTCTCAAGCCAAGGGGCCAACTAAAAGATTTTCAAATATAATTTGTTTTGAAAAATTAGCATAATATTTTGCATGGCTGAATAATTAATCTAATTTAAAATAAAATTTCAAAAGGTCCGGGAGTCTGAAAACCCAATTTAAAAAAAGGCCCATTTTGAGATAAAGGGGCCCTGTTTGAAACCTTTTATTTGAGATATGGTTGCCCTGTTTGAAGTTCTGTATTTGAGATAAGTGGCCCCATAATCTCATTAGCCTAGGAGCCCCAAAAGGTCATAACCCAGCCACGCATTTACGGTATTAGTTTTCGCTATATGATGAGCCAATGATAAACAAGACTAATCATAATTAGTCATCACTTACCTTCATATCATCAATGGAATCAATAGCAACACCAGCCATACCAACATCACCATGGACACGAGGATTATCAGAATCATACCTGAATCACACGTTATAGGTAAAAACATAAATTAATAAGTTTCCTTCAATGCTGTTGCTTATCAGTTGAATATCATCATAACAAATGATAACAATAACTCGACACTGGTCCATTTCACAGCTTTTGTTAATTTCGGGTTGTTGCATGCTCCCTTAGGAGTTGAGATGTAGGCTGGATTGGAATAGGTCTGAGTCATGGATAATAATACTTTAAAGCACCTTAGAGCAGCTATCTTTGCTGAATAGGGTGCTATATAAATGTCACATATTATTATTATTATTGTTCAAAATAAGCATTCACTCAAGAAAAACCCCATAAAAAACAGCCAGTGAAATTACATTGTCCAAACATTGAGTCAAATTCAAATTATTCTGACTCAGGGATAGGCATAAGCATGCAAACAGAGCATTAGTACCTGGCTACATTCAAATAAACCGTTTGTGGCATTATATTCATCAAAAATTAAGTGTTTGGATTCATATTTAAAAGGATTTATATTGGGTTTTTTTTTATTGGTGTCAGAGACATCAAAGACGATATCAGTAAAGTATTTTTTTGTGTTTATGATATGGAGCAAGAAGCCCCAATAAAAAATATAACAAATAAAAAAAACATTCCCTTTTCAGGAAACTAATTACATACGTTACATTTACAATGTTTCTTTCATGTATGGCTTCAAGACAGTAAAACTAGCAGTAAGAAACCCTCCAATTAATACCTTAATAATAATAATAACAACGTTGCTTCAATAAAGTGTTTTTTGCTGATACCCAGTAACTAAATCTTGAAATTATTGTGCTGCCACCTGGTGTAGTAAGCAGGCTGTGCCATTCTGAATTGCCGAAGATAAATGATCTCAATTGTCATAAACAGATAATAAAGCAACATTAATTGCTGTCTATTAATTGGAAGATTGTGTATTCATTTACCTATCATTATTAGCCTCATAAGTACACTGTATCAGGTTATGTCAAAGGATATTCAATACCATGATTCTTTTTTCCTAAAGGCAACTAGATAATCAAACAAATATATATTAATTAACTACCGTAGGTCCTCCTGGCCATTTAGCCGATACTTTGTGTCAACATTTTGGCCTTAATGGCCGGTACTATTTCAGTGTCAAGAAATCCAGTCTTTGGGGAAAAAATTTCAGTGTGTTGGCAGCGATCTAGATGATAGATCTATATCAGTCTGTTGGCAGCAGTCTAGACTCTAGATCTATATCAGTGTGTTGGCAGCGATCTAGATGATAGATCTATATCAGTCTGTTGGCAGCAGTCTAGACTCTAGATCTATATCAGTGTGTTGGCAGCGATCTAGACGATAGATCTATATCAGTCTGTTGGCAGCAGTCTAGACTCTAGATCTATATCAGTGTGTTGGCAGCGATCTAGACGATAGATCTATATCAGTCTGTTGGCAGCAGTCTAGACTCTAGATCTATATCAGTGTGTTGGCAGCGGTCTAGACGTTAGATCTATATCAGTCTGTTGGCAGCAGTCTAGACTATAGATCTATATCAGTGTGTTGGCAGCGATCTAGACGATAGATCTATATCAGTCTGTTGGCAGCAGTCTAGACTCTAGATCTATATCAGTGTGTTGGCAGCGATCTAGACGTTAGATCTATATCAGTCTGTTGGCAGCAGTCTAGACTCTAGATCTATATCAGTGTGTTGGCAGCGATCTAGACGTTAGATCTATATCAGTCTGTTGGCAGCAGTCTAGACTCTAGATCTATATCAGTGTGTTGGCAGCGGTCTAGACGTTAGATCTATATCAGTCTGTTGGCAGCAGTCTAGACTCTAGATCTATATCAGTGTGTTGGCAGCGATCTAGACGATAGATCTATATCAGTCTGTTGGCAGCAGTCTAGACTCTAGATCTATATCAGTGTGTTGGCAGCGATCTAGACATTAGATCTATATCAGTCTGTTGGCAGCAGTCTAGACTCTAGATCTATATCAGTGTGTTGGCAGTGGTCTAGAAGTTAGATCTATATCAGTCTGTTGGCAGCAGTCTAGACTCTAGATCTATATCATATGCAAATGGACATCAAGCGTCATTTTGATTTAAATTTAAACTCATGCAGTCATGGAGTGAAAATAGAAGTGAAACAAGTTGATGATAATTATACATGGCTTACTACCTGACTGCATATACCGGTAATTTACACTGTCTCGGTTATTGCTGCGTTAGTGACGAAAACGTACTCTCACTAGTAATTGGCAATACGTCTAATTATTTCTAAGTCATTGACTTGATAATGCGGTTCATTGAATGTTTAACTGCCTTGATCTATTGACAGTATACAAAACACATTGGTACAAATTATGAAAACAAAACTATTTCCTGCGTTCAAAATGTCATGTGGAAATACTGCAGGGAAAAGTTCAGCTTAATGGATGGTACTACCATAAATCATGATACTGTAGGTCTAAAAATTACTTCGGCTTAATGACTATGTCGGCTTAATGGCAGGACCTACGGTATTGAGCGAATTTACTGAAACTCTAAATTGGATCAATAAAAGTGCAAGGCATTGTAAGAAAAATAAATTTATTAAATGTGTACATAGAAAGTACTATTAAATTTTGAATTGAAAACAAACAAACACGCACAAGTATTCTTATGTCAATATTTCATATTTCAAGTTTATTCCTATTTCCCATAGACATGCTCAGCCATCATAATAGGAAGTGTGACAAGAGCTAAGTTGTCTAAGTGTCTGAATAACTTTTTTTACATTTGTAGCACTCAGTGATGAAACTCAGAATTTTCAAAAAATCCTCTAACTTTTTCAATCAATGTCCAAATAACTTTTTTTACATTTGTAGCACTCAGTGATGAAACTCAGAATTTTCAATCAATGGCATGTCTGTGGGGGAGGTTCACCTTACTACCTGTTACAGGAAATCTGGAAAAAATATCTGTGGAGCAAAAATCCAGATTTCTAGATAAATCCAGGAATGTTTCATCAGTGAGCACTTCATTTACAATCAAGTCAAATGATATCTTTGTAATGAAATTAGAGCCGACTCATGGAGCATCAGAGCTTCAGCTTTGAAATAAAAAAATTAAAACAGGAATATTTACCCTCTGTGTGTGGCAAGGTCAAATGCCACACTGAGACCCTGTACACCAGCCTTAATATTCTGTTTGTAGAATTTGTTGCTTTCTTCTACTGTACTGAAGCCTGCATACTGTAAAAACAAATGAAATACCTACATTAGACACATAAACTTAACATGAGATGTATATTTTTTTATATGCCTTGGGTTCATATCTATTCTGTTTGTTTCTGGGCTTTTTTTTACATCTTTTAAGTGCATTCCCTGGAATCTTAGTATTTTTACGAAGTTTCCACAGAGTGGGTCATAATAATTCCTCCCCTGCCACTCACAGAAGAGCAGTATGGAAAGATGGGGTCAAAATACCCCAATGATGGTCCTGCCAGTGAATATTATATTCTCGGGGGATCTTTAAAGTCTAAATGCTTCACTTCCGGTCAAGTCTGGGCAAAGCAAAAGGGTGTCTTATGCATGAATACTTTTGACCAAATTACTTATTAGAATGCCTTCCAATCAAGAGTTGTGTGCCAACATTTTATAATGTTGGAGGCCATCAGTTCCTTCATGGTGACCCGGAGATATAGTGCACAGGTGAATGCTATACGACGTGTTTAGCTGAAGGGCAAAGACCCCAGCAAGAGCAGTATTGACTGTTGTGTGCTGTGACACTGACAGTATGAGCATTTTGTTGGAACAGACTACCTTATAGAAACCACACACGGTGAGTTTTTGGTTTTGTAATGCCATATCAATGCCCTGTTATCCAGTTATGGTTTATTACTAGATAATAAAATCCTGCAATGAAGCAATATATTATTTTTCTAGCATCAAACCTGAACTATTTCTGATAAAATGCATATGTATTGTAGGCCTATTCGTGGCTATTGCTATATCCGATATTGTATCTGTTAGGATATTGTATCTGCGGAACCTATGACTTAGACAATGACATTTTGTTGATTTTACCATATTGGAAAATATAAATAATTTGATTTCTCAGGATGATTATCATTTTTCATTTCAGGAATGAATGAAGCCTCTACAGAAATGCTTGGAGTCAGATGCCATTTCAACACAGTTTATTTGGAATTAAAAACCGTCAGATACAGACATGGCTAGAGTACAGAGAGCACCGAAAAATTCTGCAACATATGTGGTTAGAGATACAGAGGTGGGGGCCATTGAGGAGGTAACTGCTGAGGCTGATACTATTGAAGAGCTAGAAGTTAAAACAGTCACTATGAGTTCTCAGACATATCAGAGTGGTGGGACAAAGACTGGGAGTGATTCCATAAAAATACCCTTGTTTCCCCTCAGAATGTTTATAGGGGATAATGATGCCATCCACTATTATACGGGCTTGGAGACATTACTGTTTGTTCTGAGTACACTAGGAGCTGAAGCGCATGTGCTGAATTATATGTATGGAACCATACCCCAGACATAAGTTGTTGACAATATACAACACATTCTGAATTATCGAGGCTCTAACATATCTGAGTCAGATGTATACATCATGTTTGTACATGGACCAACTTCATGTCATTGCAGTGGATAGAGGTATCTCTATGGCCTGTCTGTGATGTGGTACATTTCTTTGCACCAGGTGGTTTCAAAGCCAAATTCTTGGGGCGCCTCCGTGGTCTAGCAGTAGCGTGCTGGACCACAGATCACTACCACCCGTGTTTGAATCCAGGTGTGGGCATAGCTGAAGGTTGTTTCGTCTTTGACTTCGCCTCATTCCCTTTGGAGGTTGCTCGGCCCATTTAGCCTACCTTGTGCACATAAGTGGCCGTAAAACATCAATCATCATCAACATCATCAAAGCCAAATTCTTGATCAAGAAAACATCATCCCTCTTCATGCATAATACACATGCAAGTTTTTTAATGAATTTGTAATACTGGGTGATGGTGTATTTGCTATATATTGTTAAATAAAAAATTGGAATATAAAACCAGTTTTGTTATAGATTGCTAGTTTGTTGAATGAGAACAATATTTAACTACCAGACTCTAACTTATGGTGAAAAACTTTGTGCGGAAAAATAATCTTTCCATTACCATACATACTCTTTCCCATTCACAAAAAAAGACATATTCACTTGAACAACTTTGTCCAGCTTTTTATTCATACATATTTAAATATAACAAACTATCCATCTCTTTTTTTATTACATCTGTGCTCTAATATTTTACTTATCAAGTTAAACAGGATCATTCCTATTTTTGGGCCTATTGGTATGCTAGACAGATTAGGTCTGATTTATTAAATACAGAGGATTATATAACATCTTATTTGTTATGGAGTGATTAATAATGGAGAATTATTTTCAAACATGTACACACTATTTTGATTAACTCCTTCAGGGCAGTAGTCAAATACTAAATGCATTTGATTATATAAGCAATGTTACAAACTCTGATAGAGAGTTTTACTTTATATTTTAGTCAATAGCAAGTGTGTCAGGCTTAAAAAATTAGTTGTTAGAAAATGCCCGGAAAGTCCCCGGATGCCGACTGCAATGCTCTAGGAGTAAATACCACAACAGATAAATTTACATTTAAACTATCCAAACAACAGAACCAAAGAGAATAAGCCTGGGGTTCTGGAGGCACAAAGCAGTTTTGGACCGGGGTTCTGTGTGCTGCCACCTAGTGAATGCCCCAAAAATCGCCCACAGAGTTCCCCATTAATTCAGTAGAGATGACAGTATTGTTTGGCTAACTACCATGTTGTGAGACAGGAAATTAATTTCTAGAAAGTTTCAACCCCTTTGCTGGATTGAACCTGTGATCCTCTGCAATTAGGTAAATCTATCCCTTGCATTATGCCTCAAGGTGGAACACACTTATTAAATGCTAGGCCATTGAAGCTCACCATGTATATCAATTAATATACTCCATGGGCTCAAGTTAATTTATAAATAACTGGTAAAGTTTGGTAAAAATGCACAGCAATGTTTATGCGTCCCACATAAACAGCCATGTTTGTTAATTATTTTGGAAGTGAATGCATTATAATAATTGCATAAAAATATTTATTTTCTGTGCATACATACAAATTTCATTACAGTCATACAAGATATATGGTTTGAATCAATATAATGACTCCTTAGTTCCCTACTACAGTAAAATAAAAAATTAAATGAATCCTTAGTGTTTGCATGAACTCTAAAACATAATAGACTGATCCTGCTAAGACTGCGACACCAAGCGGAAATTGACCAAAGCTCGATGTTAGGTTAGAAAACTGTAACTGCTTATGTGGAATCTCGGATTACAAGAGAAATGACCATCACACGTTTTCACAACAATGAAAGCAATTGGACATTTTATTCCATTCGATCTTGGATATTTCCTATATGGTTGGGTCCCATTATACCACGGTCCGCTGTAACACAAAATCGAATATAACACAGTCAGACCTTGGACCCCGAATCATGGAATCCGCGATAGAGCATTTTTATGTGTAATGGCATGAAATCTGCAACTGACTGATACAATATTTCGAAATAATCTGAACATGTTTTCACAGTTTGTAATTCACATGTAAAAAACATAACCAACAGTGACAATGTACCCACACATATATTTATTGAGTACAAACTTAATTACACACCACTCTGGCTCAATCAGCCAAACAAACAGCCCTCACAATCACAACCCTCAATTATTGTGTGACTCCACCCATTAAATTTGTTCTTTAAAATTGTTCAATAAAATAGGACATTTTCATTACAAAAGCAGATACACAAACAAATACATTTTCATGGCCGTTTATTTGCGCACATGCACCTATAAATGTTCATTTATCGGTTCATTTAGACTTTGCTACCTTCATCTCTAAAACATTCACTACTTCTAGCTGGTACTTTTTGTCCAATTTTGCAGAAACATTTATGTTTAAGTCAACAAATAATTAAACAACTACTGGGAACATTGATAAAATAATACAGTTGACAGGTTGTGGATCCCAATGACTGTGTTATTATAACGGCCAGTCCTAAAAATAATCTTGTTGGGGGTTACCCAACCGTATGACCCCAAAACTGCTGTATGGCCGTATGGAATTGTGAAGAAATGAAAAATACATTTCAACAATTTTTTCATGCTTAAATTCTGCTCGTGTTTGTCGTTTGATTGGTGTTTTGTTTCGATGCCCGGCACAATACTCTCAAGTCCTTTTCCATCATTGAAATATCGGCTTACTGGCATTTTCTTCACTGCATGCATATATGGGACGAATTGGCTTGCTTGTGGGGGCGCTTGTGCATGGTAACATTATCTATCGAATGACGTTTAAACCACATGCAGATATGATTATCTGCTGACAGGAATATTTGTTAAAACGAAGTGGTTACATTGCAGAGCATTGGAAACGTGTTTGCTAGTGCTAAAGGTTCAAGCACTCAATGTGCATGTGCCGACTCCCAATGTTGGCAAGGACTTGCACATGTCCTAACTCCTGGACATGTTATATTTTTTTTTTAATATGACGGCTGAGCCTAATACACTTTTATTTGGTCTAAAGTTAGGTTGAGGCTTTCGACATCTTTGAAGATGTTCAAACAAGAATAAGGATCGAAGATATTACATCTGTCCAACTATATCGATGTGTTTGTAACATGTTAGTTCAGAAATATTTTTATATCTGCCTCCAAGCATCCGAAAGAAGCCAAAATAGATGCTTGCACATTGAGTGCTCAGTTCTTTTACACCAGCATGCACGGTTACCGCATCCGAGCACTAGAAAAATACAAATTTGGCGCATGTGCATTGAGTGCTCAGACCTTTAAAGCCAACGAACACGGTTCCGATGCTCAGCTACATAACAACGTTCTTGTTAAAAATCTTTCAACAAATCAGTTGTTTTGTGTACATTCGGACTATAACAATAGTAAGCACTACTGGTGGATTGATGTATTCCTTATTGTACTGAATGACCTTGAATGAAACAATAAAGTTTATCACATGCGACATATTTTGTGGTCCACATTATTCACTTTAAACAGTTCCACACATTATCATATTCACCACAAGATGGATGAACAAAAGCTAACTATCATTAGCGGAGATACGCGTGATGGTGGGGGGAACCCAGACGATATCTGGTCACAACTTTTTTTAGTTATTCATAAATATTGATTTAGATAATAACAAATTAGTTATTCTTCATATTCAATACATTATTGGTGATTTTAACAAATAAATAGCGGTTTTACATTTATGTGTAATCATCTGATCGATGACATAAATACGTCGTCAGAACTCATCTATTTTCGTTTTTGGCGCCAAATTTGAAGGTCCAAAACAAGGGTGAGTTGTGCTTTATGTGGTGATTGTGAATTGTTAGTAGACTCTGAAAACCTATTGAAAATACTAGTGAGTATGAAACAAGCTTGTAAGTTGTACGATATCTAACTAGGCTGAATTATTATTGGCATGCGTGTAGTTGAATGAAAAAAATGCTTCATCAACAATATATTCCACTAAACAATGTATAAAAATATTTATAAAAAAATTAATTCCTACCTACTCTATGGATATTTTTGGCCATATAACCCATAATCAACATTTTTTTTAGAAAGACTGGCCTAACTGTGTTTACTTTGTTGTCTCACAAAGGTAAGAAAAGTGTTATTTTACATTCAATATTAAACACGTGCAACATATCAGCCAGCTCATTTACATATAGCTGTATAAAGTTGTTAAGCGGTGCACCAATGTCATTCCACTCAATGACTCATTGTGGGCAGCAGCAGTGATCACATGATACTGAATATTCATAGTTTTTACACAATCGCCACGCTGACAGCGTTGTTTATTCAGCAGGATTGTTTATGTTTGAACTGACACAAATTTCAAAATAAAATACACTATTCTTTTGACAAGTGTGAAAGAAATATAACTCAGCCATATCTCTAGTTTACATCATTTGTGTGCTGAATAAAGAAATGCTGGATTCATGGCTTAATTCACAAAAAAATAGTGTGTCTGTTGCACCTTTGACCAAAAAGATGGCTGGATCCAATTTGTTGTTTTAACAACACCTTCAATGAGATCGTATTTTAGGCCACTCTACATATACCTGTATATCAAAACATGCTACCTACATTCGGAATAGATTCATTTAACCAAATATGTGAATTTGTTCTAAATTGACCATGCACCTAGCTCAGTCTGAGTGTTTAAATCCATCCTGTTTCAAACATTCCCATTGACTTTCATGTTATCGGCAAGCAGGGAAATTTTTTCTGACCCAACAACTCGCCTGGGAAAATGCGCATGCTTAGTGGGATTGGTCTATTTATTCCACAAATCAAATTATTTATATACCATCCTGCCAGAGATTTAACCAAAAGTAAATACATAGGGACTGCAAACAGATAATTACTATGTGCACATGCTGAATCTAAATGTTACACACTTGACTGTACATGATGAGTGGTTTTTCTATTTAAAAAAATGTATACTTCAAAATCAGATACCATGGGTTCTGGCCATTAAGCCGATACTTTGTGTCAACATTCTGACTGTTATTTTGGGGGGTCCGTTTAATGGCTGGTGCTATTTCAGTGTCAAGAAATCCAGTCATCATGAGAAAAAATCTCAGTGTTTTAGCAGCCATTGAGACGCTAGATCATTTTAATTTAAACTCATGCAGTCATGGAGTGAAAATAGAAGTGAAACAAGTTGATCTTTTTTATACATGGCTTTGTAATGAAAATCAATATTTTTATGTAGAATTATCTGATTCAGTAGTGGATTTCACGACTTTCAATTTGAAGGTAGCATCAGTAACAAGACAATTGTACCCAAGACATCCTGTACCCAAGAGCGTCGTATCTCATTCATTCAGTGGCATAGACATTAGGGTGCCCCCATACATATATTTTGTCTGACCAAAACATACCATCAAAGACTCAGTAGTAATTGACAATACGTCTAATTATTTCTAAGTCATTGACTTCATATGCAGTTCATTGAATGTTTAATCATGTTGTTAATTTAAGTTTGAGGTCCTACGTATATGCGTTAATAGTTAGTATAATGATCATTATACTTTGCCTTGATCTATTGACAGTATACAAAATATATTGGTATGAATAATGAATTATGAAAACAAAACTATTTCCTGTGTTCAAAACATCACCTGGAAATACTGCTGGAAAAAGTTCAGATTTTTAGGTTGGCTTAATGGATGGTACTACCATTTTAGCATTAAATAATGACAACACCTCTGAATGTAGATCTTTTCTGTAAATTTCACATACCTGACGAATTGTCCATGGCCTTTGTGTGTACATCGTAGGATACGGTCCCCTGGTGTAAGGGTACTTTCCTGGCATCTCTTCATCAACATGGTCAATGTCCCTCTTCGTATACAATGGCTTTATATTTATACCCTAAATTTAGATTAGAAAATGATAACATACTTCACATCATTTGTATAAGTTCTGGTTTACCCTTTTCATAACCCTTAAAACCATTTTTTTAAACAACAGGCAAACTCCTTACAGTTTTTTAAAACCAATGTACTATGTACAACACAATGGAACTCAGACACAACAAGTTCACTTTTAAAATCAGTTATAAAACTGTGTTGTCAGTGCACTGTCACCATGAAAATTATTAACATTGTTTGTATTTTTATCCAACCCCCAAACAAATGGTTAATAAATGTGATAAATTATTGATCTTAGTCATAGAAAGTGAACATTACAACAACTGACACATTAACTAGGACTGGTGTACTGTTAGAGTTATTACTTTAGTTATAGATATGGTAATTAAAAGGCAAGAAACTTTATCTTTCATTGCTTTCTTTGATCAATTGTTAAGCATCATAATGGTAGAGCAACAATTTATAACAAAGTGATACAGAGCTTCCATATGTAGCCTTATTAGTGGAGATATTTTTCATAAAAAGTATATTTTCAGTGTAAACATCTTATAGACTTTCTTAAATAAAAGAAAATTTTACTACTGTCCAGTAACTGCTCATTAATTTCAAATAAACATTATGAGTACAGATTTGAAAGTGTTAATACAACATTTGGTAGTTATTTATTTTGATGGATCATTATGATAACGCAGACAAATCATAGTTTGACTTGATATACATTATGGTGACATCAATATTTCACTCACTCACAATAGATATCTCTTGGCCCTAAACAATGGCCTATAAAAATTAGTAGTTGTTGCTTTTAACAGGCTTCTTAAACTAATTGTATTCCTGGCTGTTTAAACACTGAATGATGCTCAGTGCAACAACTTTATTAGCCTTTTACATTGGTAGTACACTGGATCACAAATCACTACCACCCGAGTTTGAATCTCATCGTGGGCAAATCTGAAAGGCGTTTCATCCTTGATTCTGCTTCATTACCTTTGGAGGTCAAGAAGCCTGTTTAGCCTACCTTGTGCACAAAAGTGGCCATAAAACATCAATCATCACCATCCAGTGGCAACAAGATTTATCTGTTTTTGTTTGAATTAGTTAACAATCTTGGTAAATTCTTTTTATAGACATGGTACAGGATTGCATTTTGAACAGTTTGCAAAAGAGGGTTGACATATCATCACACATTTCTATATTTGGGTACATGAGAAAATTTGTATGGGGGTTGGTTGGTTGGTTACATAATTAGGCATTTCAATAAGTTATAATCAGATTTGAATTTAAATTGTCATAATTAGATTTACAATCATACTGTTTACATAAAAAATAATTCACAGTTATCTATCATAACGGCCATAATTATGTAACTACTAATTGATAACATTATGATATTTAGGTTTAAATAAAGTAGAGAGAATCGATTTGAGATTACTTTCTTATTTTTATACATTGGTTTGCAAGAAATAAAGCTATTATCTATCATTGTCATCAAAAATAAAATTTTGGAATGGTAAGAAAATATATTCGATGATGACCACCTTGGACGTTGTTAAAAATATATGTCCCCATTTCAGCGCCAGGTACATATGATTTTACAGTATAAACAATCATCACACTCTAAACAAATACCAGTTCATGGCAGAGCAGAATATGCAGTGCAAAAAGGTGATTTCCGGAGTGACCATAATAAATTTGCAATCTATGCACCGCAGTGTTTTAACCAGCCAACCGTTAAACATTCCAAATGGATGGTCTAAGACTAATATGGATGGTCTAAAAATAGAAAGGATGGTATATATATATATATATATATATATATATATATATATATGGGGTAGTATAATATATATATATATATATATATACACACACACACACATATATATATATATATATATATATATAATCTGATATATTATACAACTCTCCCCTCCACCAACCATTTGAGTTGGGATTTACCATGCAAATGTAAAGTGGGCATCCTACTTTGGATTTCTGTCTAAATCTCTGATGCACAGAGATTTCGATTAATATCAGGAAAAAAACCTATTACAAGTTAGTAGCTATCTTACACCATCACTGCTTGGGAAAGATGATTAATTACCAATTATTAGATGGCATATAAATAAATCTAACCTCTGGTGTATGCCATGTCAGCTTCTCTGCAGGATCTGCACCTTTCAGTTGCTTCTTTGCCAACTGTTCCCATTCTGGATGCAGTGGTTGCCGGTGGACATAGCGCTGTGATACAGCAATACCCAACGCCTGTAAAATAAAATGTATAGAAATCATTTAACTAATGCTGTGTAATAGATGGTAGTTTTAGCCATTTGTTACATAGATCTACTCTGAGGCTGCCTGCTGTAACATACTCTATGGCCTGGTGGGTAAGAGCGTGCAACTTTCTTACTTGTGGTCATGCTGTGCGGGAGGTTGCAGGTTCGAATCCAAGCCATGGTACTATTGTAGGAGGAGTTATTCATCCAACCAAATATGACATATATTCTAAATCCACCACTGAAGAAAAGGATCTTGGAGTCATATTTACACAAGTGGCAATGGCAACAAAATGCAACTGTGTGGTATCTGATTAACAACACTGACAGAGATCACCTGGAAAAAGTACAAAGGTGAGCTACCGAGGTTGTATCTGGGATTAGAGATCTCCCCTATGAGGAAATCTCAAGCTCATGAATCTGCTGTACAGAAGAAGAAGAAGAGATATGAATGATCTAGGTATATAGGATACTCCATGGCCTTGAAGACATTGAGTGAGAACTCACTACTCAAACTAGCATTTAACCAATTAAAATGGTCTGGATACCATGGGCTCCATCCCCTACTGTGATACCACCACATAGCATACCTGTAATCTATTTAGAGATATTGCTATTTAGGAATTAATTAATTTTATCATCTCACCAGGAATGCCAATCTGGAGCCAAAATTTACCCCTCCTCTCCTAAAACTGTGACTACTATAGCCTGTCCTCAGACCTAACTGTTTAATAACCATTTCAGAGATTTTGTAAACTTACCATATGTCATTGGTTTAGTACCCAGCAGGGTTGTGAAAATAAATACAGGGTCTGACCCCTGCTGAGCGGAGCTAAGCAAATACATTCCTTTCAAGGCTCCTACTGGACAGTGGAATATAGTTAGTTTTTGGCATGATTATAACAGATCTGGAACATTGACATTTAAAGTTAAAATGGCGGGATTATCACAGTATTATCGCTCAGCGGATCCCCTATAAATCCCAACAATGCAAAGCGCGCCTGGTTTGTTTTGGTTTTTGATGTCTATTGGAATTGATAAATTTGAGGTGGAATTGGAATTGACCAAATGGAATTGACTCCATGTCTGGTCCCCAGTATCAGAGATCTCCCATACAGAGAAAGACTAGAGCAGATGAAGCTACCTAGCTTGGGGTACAGAAGGAAAAGAGGAGACGTAATACAAACATACAAGATCCTGCAAGGTTTAGAAGACATTCCAGACAATAGCATGCATAAAGGGAGAGTCCACCTTAATTTCAAATTTTAAGGACTAATACATCTCATAAATAATGTCAATATGTGTAAACGATCAGGACTGCACTAAGGCAACATTTCTTCAGCAACAGAGTGATAGAAAACTGGAACCGATTACCAGAACAAGCAATGACCGCATCACCTATAAATGTATTTAAGGGATGGCTAGACGAGCGCTGGGCTAATTATCTGTATGACCACTGAGACTGAAAGGTCTCAACTTTTTATCAGATGAAGAGTATATAAAATTCCTTTTAAAAATATAATTTAACTTTAAGATTGAAACTAAAGCAATAACTGAATAAGGCAGGCTTTTATAGTTTATTAATATTATTATAGGATTTTCACAAGAAAATCCTAGAAGTGCCTGATAAGGATACTGTGACTGAGTGAGTTACACCATAGTTACTTAATACTTATGGTCTATATTAGTATATAGTCAAATATACTATAGCCATAGCCATAGTTGATAGTAGCCTAGCCCTGTCCGGTTGTCGCCCCTAGGCCTAGCCTAGACAAGGCTAGAGTAGAGCTAGGCATAACTGTAACATGATAACTAGATCTAAGCCTTCTAAGACTAAGTCTAAGCCTAAGCCAAGGGCAGTAAGGCTGATAAGCAAAGCCAAAGGTACATCTGACCTGTCACATCTTTATACTTATGATATTCTGTTATATTATTAAAAATCCAGTTTGCATTCATACCATTCGTCGTTTCCATTCTATGTTGGATCGCAAAATCTGAAATGTCAACTTCATAGTTACTGTTAAAACAACACTACAAAGACACTGTCTTTTGTAAATCTAGAATATCCCAGTACTATCGTATGACCTTGACATATACAAATCTGGATATTTACCCCATTAAATAAATTATAAAACAAATATATAACCGGCGTTTCTAGTGTTACTTTGTTAATTATTTATACCAGTTTGAATTGCTATATTATTAAGCTATAGTTTACATGGAATATATTAACCAATGAATTTCGAGAATAATATTTAATGCCGACTATATAATGTAATCAGGTCAACTTAGAATAGTCCAATATTACAGGTTAGATAAGATTTTCCATTTTCATTCAGGTTCGAATTGTCTACATATTATCTCAATCTTGTATAGGTGTAGTGGAAATAAAATATATTTCTTAGGCAATCGGTTATAATTAATAAATATACGTTTGTAAACTTTGTACATGACTAACATTGAGAGCTGTACTACCCTATTACTCCCGTTGGATTCACCCAAGCGAAAGCGTGCTCAGTTTCGGTGCAATGTTTTTCCGGACAACGCTAAAATCATACCCTATTATTTCGTTCTATATGGTTTTGCAAAAGCACCATTTTTAAATGGCTATCATCGATGTATTATTCTAAGCGTTCACATTATCTTGAGGATTTATATCAATATCATTACACCGTTTTAGTTTTAAGGGAGAATGTCTCGCGCAATGCCTTTGAATTGAATACGGTCCTTGTTTATTATACGCCACTTTTAATCTTAATTAGTAATAGCCCAAAAGGCAGAATTTTTTCAACTTAGAAATAGCAACAAAGACGTTTGCTCTCAATTTCGTTATATATAGGCTTTACAATTCCAATATTTAACTTTCTAAAGTGCAATTGCCAAGAACTATAATTACTCTCGCTGAAAGTAGCTTTTCGGATCATGTGACCGAAATTATAATGTTTCGAAATGATATATGCCGAAGTGTTCATGTCCTGAAATGACCCGGTCACTAGACGTCATTGTATATAGGTCACGTCCTTTACGAAACGACTCAGTTCTCTTGTGGTTAGGACGTGTTTCTTGTGTTCTCGGTGTTGACGCTGTTAATATTTCCATAGGCTAACAGTGAGTATTTAATTTACCATATTAAGAAAACTATGAAGCCATCAGCCTCATCTGTGTTATTGGTTTTAATTTTAGAATGAAATTTTGATGCACAGAACATTCTAAATTGGAATGTGATGTTCTTGTCCTTTTTACTGCCTTTATCCCGGTTAGAGGGGGTTAGTAATTGGGAGATCAGGTTTGTCATCATCGTGTATTTTCGTAAAGATTTTAATCAAAGTCAACGTTATGCATAGAAATATTTTTTATTCGCAGACTTGATGTGAATTTATACAGATTACATAATACATTTTGTTTGGTTTTATTTGTGCAAGAAAGGTATAGTTATGACAGTTCTGTAGATGATCATGGTAGATATTATAAATTATGAGATGATCTCCAATGGACCATGTCGATTTTTAAATGGTTATGGTGTTTAGGGCAATCATATCATAGTCTTAATTAGCTGAGTGTCTCAGTTAATGTTGTAGAAACTTTTACGTTTAAAAATTAAAGTAGAGATTCATAATTTCATTAGATTGGCCCATTGGGTGACCTTCATGGCTTCAATACTTCTGTAAAGGTGTTAGTAATTAAGCATGGATTTAATGTGAATATATTTTATAATGACTATATAACGATATAGAATCTGGACATCTCGACAGTTGCTGGTAAAATTTCACTATTTCTAGTTGTTTGAACTTTGAAGGTCACAAGTAAAATTGTCTTTGTGTAAGGAACCCTGATGCCGTGAGTCTGTTCATTAATCAAGTGTTCCAGGGTCAGAATTGTTATTATGGAAGTGTAGTTTCTCATGATATCTAACTAATGACCACAAAATTAAATAAAGTCAAAGTATTATTATCAGATAATCAGTGGTCTTTTTTGGTGTTGTGTGTGAATGCACCTTAAATTACATTAGTCCTGGATTCTTAATATTTATCTATGGTAAATGATTACTCTGTTATTGCTTTATTCTTGCTATATATTTATAGATAAAAAAGTTGGAAATGAAATTCAGTTTATGTAATCAGTGACATACCTGGGCCTAGTTTGGGTGGGAATTTGGTACTAGTTTATGTAAGAGCCAAACAGGATTTAGGCAACAGCAAGTATTGAATAAATCATGTCTTATAATATTCCAATTTTTTTACAGGTGTAATCTGATATAATTTTGACGTTTGGCTGAAAGTATTCCTTTTCCATTTTTATTTATTGTCTTTTAACTACCGTCTGCTGTTTTCATTATTTAGGTAAAGCATCATGGCTGACCTTCCACCAGGAAATTTTGAGAAGGGCAAGAAGTTATTTGTGACAAGATGTGCCCAGTGTCATACAGTTGAGTCTGGAGGAAAACACAAGACTGGTCCAAATCTTCATGGCATGATAGGTCGCAAGACTGGTCAATCTCCTGGTTATACCTTTACCGATGCTAACTTGAACAAAGGTACAAACGTTGTCAGAAGCAAACTACAATTTGTATAAAAGTAGTAAATATAAAGAATAATGCATCATTAATAATGTTGTGCTCTGGATCATTAAGCTGATAGTTGGGTATCATTTCGATTATAAATTTGTGCTTATAATTATTATTAGTCTGGTTGTTTAGGTCTTCATCATCAAGTTATATATTAGTCTTGTAATATTTCCTAGTAATGTTTGTTATTAATTTTATATGATTCCTTTATTGATTGTCTTTTGATGATATGTCTTAAAATATTCCATACGTTACCTACATGATATATATACACACACATACACATGTGTAATCTATGTACGTGTTTCATCCTTTTTAACAGGTGTATGTATATAGCACTCTTTTGATGTTTTAACAGGAATCGTTTGGAGCAAGGATACACTTAACACGTATCTGGAGAATCCCAAGAAATACATCCCAGGCACAAAGATGATTTTTGCTGGTTTGAAAAAGAAGAATGACCGAGCTGACTTAATTGCTTACTTGGAGGGTGCCTGCAAGTGACGAGACTGCGAGAATTAGATAACTTTAGGAATTTTGTCATAGGCGGTTTTTCTTTTACTTTTTGGGCATAACCTGTTCATGAGCGAATTTTAACTGTTTGTTATGGAATTCATGCCAGCTTCAAATGTTCTTGTTAGATGACCTACATGTAGCAGAGTTTGGCATTGATAATCTTCAGATAAGAAAAGGGTTTTTAGATTTCATGTTCATGTCATTCTATACCTCCACATCAATGATAGCTGTACATTGTACAATTAGTTTGTACGCCTATGTTTGGCAGCTGTTTGCTATGGAACACCTTTTAAGCGATTGCTCTGTAGGTGTCGTACATTAATAAACATCAGTATGGTATATTTTCTAATGTTTTGTTACTTTTCATGTTGTGAATGTGTTGCTGCCATCTTTCAGCCTATGTGTCCCTTCTTTCTTGGTGTGCACTACATATGATAAAAATATTTTTAATGGGTCAATATGTTACGTCTGTTTTACTTACAGTTAATCTATATAATTTGAATATTTAAGGTAATATCCATGTTATCAGATTGTCTGGATTAACACATATACACAACCATCATGGGTTGATCTTGATGATCCAGAATACAGTTTGAAATATTTATCTGATTTTGGTGAAACAAATGTGTCGGGTGTGTTGTATGACCTAGTGAATTGTTGGGGCATTGCTGAAAATGCTGTGGGTTCAATTTGTTCTGCAATAAGAACATTGCACCAAACTACTGTAAATTTACCTCGAGATTTGTAGCATACAAAACAGGAACGGTTGTATTCATTATGAAACTGCCTCTTCGTGAGGTATTGACACAAACTTATCCTGCCCTGGAGACCAAGAACGGGTTTCCCATTATTATCAGTTGTTTGCCTAAATTTAACCTATATGAAACCGCTGACAATACGATACATTGTGCATCGTTTAAAATTCGTAATTGAATAGAGCTTGCCACCAGCATTCTTGTTCGGTACTGTTTATCTTCAATGAATGCTTTTATTGAAAATGTACTAGCATCAGTGCAATGCGCAGCCACCAAATAAAATAACGTGTATTTATAGATGCACTAATTCATCGAAATATCGCCTGAAACTCTCATGGTCAACTCAATAACTCACTATTGTAACCATGTAGAGATGGCTATCAAGATCAGAGAAACTGAAATGCTGATTAGCTAATCAATAATAAGATGATGAAAGTAATTAAACAGAATCCATCCACGAATGTGTCCCATAACAAAACCAACTCGGTGGACTATTTTTGTCAGCATCTGAAAATATATTTCTAACAAGTTTGTGTATATGTGCCATGACTACCTACAACTATATATATATATATATATATGTTACAGTTAATCTGTATAATCAGGTAATATGTATATTACCTGAAATATTCATGTAATATGTATATTAAATCTCAGCAATACACATATTATCTGATTATACAGATTAACTAATATATGTGTGTGTAATTAATACTCAGATGGCAACAATATTTACTAATTCAATCAGAAAGGTTTTTAAAATTTTGTATATGCTCTCTCGTGTACGCACTGTGAAGAGTGTGAGGTTGTCTCTTAACACTACTATATAAACTTAATTTAAAGTTACAGATGTGTATTCTACAGTGATTGTAGATTGTTTCTCTTATGGGATGGGATATGTAGTCGGGTTTGGCATAGCTGGTTATTGCACCATAAAACTAATGGTATTCTAACATACCGCTTATTAGCATTCTTCTAGCTTGGTGGGAAAACAGTGACAGTTTGTGGGGAAACCGTCTATCCTGGCCAGTGGTGGACTAATCATCCTTAAAGTGCTAGGATTTCTTGAGGTATACATGGCCCATAGGGATCTATGTCTGTGAGCTCCAGATCAGAGAAACTGAAATGCCGAACTATTAAACAAAATATCTGACAAACTCAAGCGCATCTGAAGTGCATTCAGGGATACAAATAAAGGTAACATAATAAATTAAAATACACTTTTATATAACATCCAGTACTATTGTTGCACTGCATAATCAGCCACTCCCAGAACCAGATGGTTGTTGACATAATTATTTATTGTATGTATACACTACAGCTGTCACACATATAAAGTTGGTGAAAAGCAGGGTTGGCAGTTTATGACATGATATTGTCATAAACTGGTAAGTCTATTTTTGTATTATGTTAATCATACACTGCATGGTGTTTGTAGCCAAAATCACTTGACCTGATTGGTCTGCTATTTGTTTATAGATCTCTTGGGTTGATGCTTGTGTGTATATATAAGTTGTTGACCATACATGCAGTGACAGTGGCTTCAGTTAATGATGTGGCAAGAGCTCAAGACATCTGCTAATCTGATTCTATTAGTCCATCTTATAGCTTTCACATTAAATAATAGTTACACATGGTTAGTTTCATGGGTGGCTTCATTAACGAAAGTGGCTGTAAAGTGGGGAAAATAGACCTTGAGTTATAATGTAATACATTCTAAGATCAGTATTTTTCATAAATATTGGGGTATTATAGCATAGCACAGTAACAAGTCAGGATATCATACCATCATCTGTAATGAAGCATGTCGTGGAGATCCAGAAGTATTTCTGGAATCATCACAAACCCAATGCCTGGCTAACAGAGTGTCCTGATATTGTCAAACCATAGCTTCCCACCGAGACCAGGTGGAAGAGTCAACTAACATGCATTGACATCTTTATCAAGAATAGCTTACATGAATATTCTTCATGAGCATGAGGATGATTTTGATAAGCAGCTTGCCAGAGAGATTCAGGACATTACCATCTATTGTAATGCTTGAGATCTTGCTACACAACTTCACCCAATAGCTATTGCTCTTGTCAAGGCCAAAAGTGATAGCCACTCAATTGCAGATTTGTGTCACATGCGGCTAACTCTACAACAAAACCCATTATTAGAAACACACTGTGATCTCATGAAGAAATGCTGTAAGCAGACCCTCACTATAGAGCATTTAGTTGTATACAAACTGTATCCACACTACCAGGGTGAGCATCTGACACGGAAGCAGATGGAGAAAGTCTGTGAATATCTAATTACTGAGGATTCCAGCTTTGTGGCTATATTGATTAGCTACCAGGCTGAGGCCGCTCCATTTCCACCATCTTTCTTTCTCGATACTTCCATCAGCATGAATCCAACTACATGGTAGAAGGCAGTAGAGAAATGTGGTGTACCACATGACTTTGTAGAACTGGCACTTCAGTTATTGTCAGCTCATGCTTTGGCGGGATCCACACTAAGATACGGAAACACCTTGGTAACGAGAAAACAGCCAAGCTGGTATTTTATCACAGGATCCTCCGAGGACTTTGTGATTTGTATTATTGACGTATCAAATGGATGGATTCAATTGTAAAAATATGTGAAAAATGTAAGAGTCTGTTATGGTTACTGAATAAAAGATACCTCCAAATTATTTCTGTTATTACTGAATTGGAAAAAAATTAAGAAAGACCAACACAAAATATTATTTAACATTCTAATTGTTTGTAATATATAAATATAATAGTTCTGATATAATGATAATCCATAACTGGTTTTAAGCAAAATAGATCAAAAGTGAAAGTTAAAATCACAAAATATAGGTTTACAACGGTGTATGATATCATAATAAAGATATTTACGATGAGTTTATGAAACACTGTCATGTCATAAACAGTTTTACAACTGTCATAAACCCAACCCTGGTGAAAAGGATGACACGATACATTGGATCGTTATGTGAATGTGGGGAATTATTTTGTTTTAAAGTGCAAATCTATCTTCTATTTTAGCCATGTCCATCCATTGGTCACAGCAAACCAAACCAGAGGGACCTCCTTGGGACATGCAGAGTACAGTTTTAATGATTGTTTGAGTGCCATGGTGATGCTAGTGTTCGGTTTGAATATTTCCTGATGTTCAGTCAAAATTCTACTGTCGGGTACAAACCGATACTATTGGTATGCCCAACATGTGGCTGGCTCAATTGCTTCTTTTGAACACAAACAACTGGATTTTTGTCTCTATTCAGTACTCCATTAACAGGACGACTTGATCCATAGATGTTAACACACCACTGTGAAATGCAGGAATTCACTGGCCTATCCCTCTTTTTAGAGGCAGGCATCGTTTGTTTTTCAAGAAGAAAATAAAAGGTTTTTAATATTATCTTGAACTATAACAAACTAATAAATAAATATGTGATGTATGTAAAATAATTATATTTTTGGCACTGTTAACCTAATGTTGCTGTGGTTTATTATAAGTCCTTTAAAATATAAATCATAACTATATAATATATAATATGTGCTGAATTCATGTGTAAACAATTTAAATGTTGCTGTTTTACGGCCACTTAATTTTTGTGCATAATGTATAGACTAAATGGGCCGAGTTACCTCCAAATCTAATAAGGCGAAGTGAAAGATGAAACACCCTTCTGACATAGCTCGGTTGTGGTTTGAACCCAACCGCGCTACCAGCCACATCATGGCACATGCCATGGATGATGGAGGTTTGTGTGTGTAAAAACGGAGGTAGAAATAGTATGTACACTTTTCCAGAAATTGGGAAAGTGAGTGAAAATCAAATGAATTACACGGTCTAAGGTAAAAATAATTTAAACACGTATACGACTTCAAGATAAAAAGAAAAGTAATAAATAAATTAGATACCATAGCGTCCATGCTAGATAAAACGTGATAATGAACGCATACACTGGCGACACCACGTGAATACGTGAGTAATAACTATTGTGGAAGTTTCATCATCTACGACTGTGTCGAACGTGGAGCGTGTGGAGCACTGTAAACACGTATTCTGACTTCGTACATGCAGGTAGGTTTGATTGTGGCTGACGTTTTCTTAACAACGGTAATTTATTTTACGATTACAAAATATTTCTATGATGTGATGCGAACATTGTGATATCTTTCAAAACGGATTTCTCAGTTTTGGCTGAGCGTGTTGTGTTGTTTACATAAATCAAGCAGGTCTAGAAATAGTCCAGTGTAGAAAACTTAGACATTGGTTTGTTGTATGTATTCACTAGATGTAGTTTGTTTGAAATGTTATTGAAAATTCTTGAATCACATTAATATTGTTTGTATTATTAAACAATTATAATAAAGTTTTATTTGTTAAGGGGTAAATCTATATCGATAATTATTATAACAATTCATGATCATGGTAGATCTATAACGTTTGTGAACGATCGCGTTGTATTCAGCAATCCTCTGCATGTCTTTCTTTGGGCAGAACAAAACTAAAACTATTTTAATTATCAGTGCATATATAAAATTCCTAATTTCAACACTTTACAGCTGTTCTTAATCTTATAGCAAGACGTGACAGCGTTGACTTAATGTAGACCAGAAGGGCGCAAGACAAGTTAACAAAGTCACGTGTAAACATACATAAACAAGTTGTCATCGTTTATGTAGATCTAATTACAGTAATTTGGCCCTTGACAACTCCATTTATTATCTTAATTTCATTCTGAAATTAAGTTTTAAGCAGAAATTTTCTTCTGATCCAGAATAAACCATTTCCGCTGAGTGTGTACACTCAGCCCTATCCTCAAAGTTCTGTGTGTGGAAGGGTAAATCTAGTACCTGGACGTAATCTGATAATTTATCTAAATATTATTTCATCACTATTTTCACAAGGCTGCTGGGATCGAGAAATATTTCTTTATTTCACCAGGCCTTGGTCTACCCAAATTAATTAATATCAGACATGAATTGAACCAATCAGAAGGGTGTATCCCAGCAATATTTTTGATGTCATCCATAATCCTTAACTAGATCACGTGTATATACATATTTCATCTTGATGTTGTCTGATATAAAAATAACACTAATACAAAATAGTACATTCTTATACTTAACCACTCACACCCATCATGAACAAAAGCATCAATGACAAACGTAAAAATCTGTAATATAGAAGCATGGTTAATTATTAGTAAGATTGATATTTGCCAAGTTAGAAGGCACCGACAAAATAATCGCAGATAGAAATTCTAATAATTATATCATCTGAACCTGTTTACCCGGTATCAAATCCAGAATAAGGAATGTAATAATATTACTAATATCTCTTATAAGGTGACTAAAAACCTGGGCCTAGAATGGTTCACATGGTATTATGTAGAGTAGTCTAGAGCAAGGGTGCCTCCATGGTCTAACTGGTAGTGGGTTGGACCACAGATCACTACCACCCAAGTTCGAATCTCAGCGTCGGCATATCTGAAGGGTGTTTCAACTTTGACTTTGCTTCATTACCTTTGGAGGTTACTCGGCCCATTTAGCCTAATATGTACACAAAAGTGGTGGTAAAATATCAATCATCATCTAGAGGAAACTGGGGTTCTGTGATCTGGATCTTCAGTATAAAATAATGACAGGACTGAATTGTTATATGATCTATCTGTTAACTTTAAAGTTTTGTTAAATACATTATGATAGGTCTATATTTACCTTATAATTGTACATCTATGATTTAGCATTGTGATCAAGGGTTATGCTGCTTGCTTAGGTGGCACTAGTAGTGGTCATTTGATTGAGAACATAATTTCAAGATTAAAAGCTCTTTGGTCTTGTCATACTACCTTTTTGCAAACAATTTGTACACTTGTGAAAATAATGATAATTATGGAAGGTCTCAAGCACAGTTTCATAAATTGTTCTTGGTGTGACTAAACTAATAAAGCCATAGGATTGTGTACATTTACTTCCAAACTGAAGAGGTCTAAAACAACTGCAAAGCACATTTCTTTTGCCTCAAAAGGATACTAGCCTAATTGGGCTATAATTTTGGCCCACTCAGTAGCACAAAGGCACCACACACTAATCCCATGGATCTAGATTACCCTCGTTTCCAACCCTGCGTAATCGGTGTCTAGCATAAATTTGTTCGGATAACAAAGCTGTAGAGCCATATAAGAACACGTATGTACGATTTCATCCAGTTCATTGAATTTTTTGTTGGTTTTACTTTTATGATATACATGATGCATTTCAAGAGAATTTCAATGATTTCTGGAAATGTAGTTCAGTTAGAACTTAGAACCAGCCAAAGACGTAATGCTTCTATAAATCACCAGTGCCAATTTAATATGCACTTTAGTGTATTATTATGAGAGGTATTATATATATATATATATATATATATATATATATATATATATATATATATATATATATACACTCACAATAAGGAAAAAATTCAATTGTCCGATGATTTCAATCTACTTGTCCGGCAAAAATTGTACTTGTCCGCTGATTAAATTTTCTGTTACTTGCTGGAGCAACTGGCCAATTAAGCAAAACTACAAGCTTTGTGATTGAAAATAAACACAATACATATAATTTGAAAAACCTAATATAACATTTATTATGATAATTAATTTCTATGCTAGAGCTACAGCATCCTATCAAGACTAGTGTTCACAACCGCCCGGATTTTCGGAATTAGCATATCAGCCAGAAAGAAAAATTAAATCAATCGATTCCTTCCATGATCGGACTCTGACATAGTTTTGTATTTTTTAACCAACTAGTTCTGCTCAGCTCGTGAAGAATACTTTTAGAGTAAAGGTGAGATTCCATATGTGCAGAATGCGTATGCGACATTATGGTAGCGTATGCGACATTGTGGTATCCATGTGTTTGGAACACCCCTCTTACCTTCTTACCTATTTTCATTGGGAAAGCCTGCCTGGACACTCAAATCGGAGGGTTGATTCATAGAATTCTGGATCAATTACTACATGAAGCAATCCGTTTTGTCGCATTCACAAATCACATATGCAGTCGCACATATGGAATCATGCTTGTGTGTCTACATATTTTCCTTTTTTTTGGTCGGATTCGCTTAACGTATATTGAATCTTCACTTAAAGCTGCATAAATTGTGCCGATGAGTCATTAAACAAAATCCATCCACCCTAAAGCCTCATAAAAATAAATTCCAGATTCCCTGTCATACATTGTTTGGACATAATAGACGCATACACACTGGCATGGTTCCAGTTATTTGGGAAGTTTGCAAAATTTGAGACATGTGCATTTTATAAGCCATCTCCATAACAAAAATTGATATTACTTTATCAGCTATAAGAATTAAAGGAAAACACAAATTTTCACTTGTCCACCAGACAAGTGGTCATCGACATTTTTCTTGTCCGAGTAAATTATCACTTGTCCCGGACAAACGGACAAGTGCTATCTTGAACTCTGATATATATATATATATATATATATATATATATACATATACTCATAAGTGTTTTTTTAACATACAGGAAACTTACAATGGCTGAATTACCACCAGGAGACGTTGAGAAGGGAAAAAAGATCTTTATCACAAGGTGTTCCCATTGTCACTCAACTGAAGCTGGAGGCAAACATAAACAGGGTCCAAACCTTCATGGATTTATTGGTCGTAAAACTGGACAAGCTTCTGGTTACCCATTTACAGAAGCTAATATGAAGAAAGGTATATCAAGTTTACGTGTTTAGAGATCAGTGTATTATGTCAGATCAGATGTGGGGTCAAATCCAGTTTGGTCAATTACACTTAATTCCATTTTGTCAATTCCACTTCTGATTTTCCTATTCAAAATCTATCGATTCCATGTTTACCTACTCCAATCACTGATTGGAGTAGGTACTCCAAGTACCTACTTGGAATACCTACTTGTCCGAGTAGTTTATATTCCAAGAAGGTTTGTTTTGGAAGAAATATTTCTGAATTAAAAAATTAAATGGTAAATTAATTTGTGGATTTAATTTTTTCCTAGCAAACTTCTATTCAAATTCCAAATTTATCAATTCCAATTCCATTTTTTTATATAAGCAATTCCGGATGATGGAGATGGGATCCATTGTTGACAGATTCAGAACAATTTTTGAGATCCATTGTTGACAAATTCAGAACAATTTCTTGGATCCATTGTTGACAAATTCAGAACAATTTCTGGGTGAAGACTGGTTTAATGTTAGGTGCAATGTATTACTAATGCACATTTGACTGTTATAAATGGTTTTCAGTGATATTAAATTAAAGGTCACCATGTTATCCAATTTCTACTTGCAACCTTTAATTGGAACCTGAGGTTATCTGTTATGATGCACAATTCTAATGCCTCCCTATATTTGGGTATGCTCATTTTCCTATTTTCTAATTATGTTTGTTATTTTTGACTTTTTGTCTATTTAAATATAAACCCCAAAGCATTAAAAATATTTATCTTGCATGGACATCTATAATTGCTATCTCCATTACATTTAACAAAGTTAACTTACCAGATTTAACCTTTACTGCTGTGTTTTCAGTTTTGAACAATGCAGAATGAGTCACTTTGGGTCTTAATATCTTTGTTATTGAGTCATCATAAAAATTTAAGAGTTAATGATTCTTATACTTCTGTGAAATATGAAAAGAAAATTACTTTAAAATTATCACAATGGAATGTTATGGGATCGCTCCAGTAAGTGAATGTGATGCTACAGTCAGGGTTGTAAAAATCATGATTTAAAAAAAAAGGAATTATTTTTAATCTGTTGACAAGTCCCTGCATTTCTTTGCCACATTTCTTGCACACACAATCCTGTTTTCTGCCAGAAATTGTGAAGTTGACAAGTATCAATATATACTGATAAATTAATAGTTGTAAATTACACAATACTGCAATCTCAAAAGTTGCAGAATAAGGTTTTGTTTTGGTATGTATTTAGCATTGGATAATCTATGTGAGTACTTGCCTTATATATCCATCTTGGCTAAGATCCCCTAAATACATAGAAAAGATCTCACTTCACATGTCAGATCATCCCAGAATTCATCCAATTTACCACATTGAAGCAGCGTGGCTTCACTTGATACCGTCTATTGTGTTGATCTCCCAATATCATCCCAAGCATGGGTTATGGGGAATTATCCCTGATTAGTATGACTACGATATGGTGTTGAAATGTAATTGCAATTCAGTTATAATATGTGTAAAAATAATTATCTAGCAAAAGTAACAATTGATTTTAAACACCATTTAATTTTTTGGCCATATGTGTCTCAGCTATAACCAGTTTGAGTCGAGCTGTGAGGACACAGTTATTTAGAGCATAGGACTCTTAGCCGAAGGGTTGCTGGTTTGAGGCTCCGGGAGCTGCAATGCCATCATGTGGCGACTGGTTTACTTATCCATAAAAATGAGAACTGGACAGGACGTGATGGCTATGTGTTTGAGTAATGCTTTGCGCCTTTAATGGCAGCATGTGTTGTATGCTCCTTTGGGAGTTGAAATAAGTGCTGGGGGGAAACAGGTCTGAGTCAGGGATAATAATATTATACAGGGCCTCAGTGGTGCCTGGTTCTGGTGCTATATAAACATGCATTATTAATTTAGCCAGTGTCAAAACACTCACTTCAGTAACCAATTGTTTAAAGGTTTTCTGGCATATTTGTTACACTAATTAGACCCCTAACTGCTTAACAATAATTGATTTGGTGGACGACTGACTTCATTGGGTTTTTACTACTGGCTCGTGCTTACAAATGTTGTGAGCCATTTGGAGTATCTTGCCTGAAATCCCAGCCGATACCTCAAGTCTGAGATAAATTTTGGTGATTTATATAAGAGATCTCACACATCACTAGGGATAACTGAAATGGTGATCCGCTGGCTGGATGAAATGCAAGCCTTATGTGGGCTCGCAGGACAGCTCCATAGCAGAGACAAACTGTACTTCTAACCACTGTACACAAAACAGTTTATATACCGATAGCATGATTTAGCAATTTAATTTAAGCAATGTCGAGATCAGTTTGATATTACATGGACGTTTATTCAAGTTTTCACGATCAATATTTGATGATGTGCATCAACAATTGTACATTATATAACATGAATGTTGTTCATTGGTTTTTTGTTGTTGTTTATCTTTGAGTTTTGATGTACATGTGTGTAAGTCTATTACCCATTACTTGGCTACCTACTATTATGTACTAGTACATATGGTGTTATTTTCTCCATCGTGTACACGTTTGTAGAGATTGGGAGGCCAATAATTTTTCATGTGGTATTGGTAAATAAAAGGAAGCCTCTGTGAGTTACAAGTCATGGGGCTTGTAAATGTAATATGTAGTTCGGGATTCGGTAATAAGCATTTTTTTTTCTGTTGCATCATGCTGGCAGCACTGATTTAGAAGTATTTTCAAATCGGGTCAGATTTGATTGATTTAGAAGAAAATTATTGCTGTTATATGCCCGCTGGTTATGTTTTGTGTTGCCCCAGTTGATGAATGATCCTCGGATACTAACTAATTCTATGTATTTTAATGTCTGTACACTCATTTTTCCCAGGTATTATTTGGAGCAAGGAAACACTGAACGAGTATCTGGAGAATCCCAAGAAGTACATCCCGGGTACAAAGATGATCTTCCCTGGTCTGAAAAAGAAGGTGGACAGGGCAGACATGATTGCATACCTGGAGGAAGCCACCAAATAGTGAGACAACTGAGCTGAACTTTTTACACAGCATAAGTGATATAGAGAGAGAGATAGAGAGAGAACATTCAATCTTCATCATAATACGAGTATTGTTTATGACGCATTTTGTTATTGAAATTACAACTATTGGTCGGAAGGCATAACTTTACTCAAGTGCTCTATGACTTGTGCTGCCATGATTAGTCATCACTGATGGATATAGTTGTTTTCCTGGAGCCCGAAACTTAAAGAAATCTATGCCGCTATCGGCTGGCTACAGCGAATAGAGTGTGTTAGTTGTGTGTTTGTATCAGACAGTGCTATATTACAGACATTTTAATAATGTGGGGTTAACATCAATAAACCTCAACATGGTATATTTTCTAATGATGTGAGTTGGTGTGTGTGTGTGTGTATGTGTCTGTGTATGTATGTGTTGTGTGTAAACACTTCAATTTATACAGTTGGTCAGTTTACTCTCACCATTCAGAGGTGAATGACACATGTTACGAAGTATTAGTTTGCATAAATTTGATCACATAATTTCTCATCTAGTCAAGTCAGAAAAATTAAGTTTTTTTGAAAGTACAGTGCAGCTTGTCCAAACTGATGTTTTGGAAGCAGGAAAACCTCAGACAGACGAGTGGTTTGTTTTCTGAAGTTCTGTATTCTACCTTACAGTAATGACATTCATAACCAAATATTAGCACCATCGCATGCATAAAGTTGACTGTTGACATATTATGTGTATAAAAAGTTAGGTAATTTGATAAGAAATTTTACATATCGCAAAGAAATCAGCTGCTCAAGCTAATTTTCTTGCCAATTTTGTCTCGCAGCTTTCCTGAAGAATTTGAATAGCAGATTTCTAGGAGGTGACATGCCGGCAGTTGTTACAAATAGAATTAACTGGTGTTTATTTGAATTTATTAAGTGTATATCTGAGTTATTTAAGTCATTGATTGTAGTGCTTTATTTAGCAGTGGTCTAGTCATACATGTAACATAACACTAAGGGCCAGCTTCACAAGCACAGGTTACTGAAGGATTCAAATGCCAATTTGAAGATTTCCTGTGCAGTACTCTAACACTGCACTGTGGTGTATGTACCGAATTTGAAAATAAACCCTGGTTTGTTTCTTCTGTGGTCAGAATATATTTGGGAAAGCATACACTGATTTTAAGCAGTGAATACCTTTTGTTAAAATGGAGATCAAAGAATATCCAAGGATCAAATTTTGTGTCTGAGAAGATTATCTCCTTGTAGATTATGCCGTAAACAAATATAAACTACTTTAAGCTTCTCAATTTATGACCAAGCATTAAACAGTCTTGTAATTGATTTTGAGCAGTGAATGAATTAATAACGAAATATTTAAAGAAGTTTATCTTTTTGTTTTGTGATAGCCAAACATCAAGTACTGAGTTAGCCAGCAGGTGTGTGACTTAAAGATCAAAAGATTAATTGTATTTTGGCTATTTTTTACCTATGTGAATCGTATCGGGCTAGAAAAATTAACTGATACACTGACAAGGTGAATTTTGAATCGTGGAAGTGAGTGGAATGTTCTAGCTGGTCTAGATGATATGCAAGGATGGAGAAGTACCAATGTATATATATATATATATATATATATAAACAAGTATAATAAGATGTTTGTATAACTGGAAGACCTGCAATAGAAAATTCAAATATTGTACGCGACATAAAGAGGATCATTAATATGGTTGTAATAGCCTTTCTCGAGTCGAATCTGTTCTGATGAGTTCCTGCCTTGCTATACTATCATCCAAATATAATAAGTGATTTGTTTTTATGGGGGGGGGCGGATTAAGGAGCAGAACTTGTCTATAGACCATCCAAAATTGCCATTGCCTTCTTTATCTCTCATATAGTAGTATGAATCTAACATATATTTTTAGATGAGATGGAGGAATCATAGCTAACAAAATTATGAACGCATTTAATATGATGCAGCTTAAGCCTGTGTAATTAAGGTTTAGTCGGCTTGTAATGTAACTTGATAGATGCTTAGTCATTCACCTCCATTTTCAAATGCAACTTTAATGTCGATCCACATTTTCACGAAATATAGCAAAATAGCATTATGACCCAGAATATTTTTTGAAGAAATTAACACAATGGAGATATGATGATAGATTTGGTCTGTTTTAAAAGAAATTATTCCCAAAATCTCTGAAATGATTTCTTTACAGCTAATCATAAAAATATCGCAAACAGTAGATGTTCTATGGCCCGAAACTATTTTACTTGATGTTTGTGTGTGTATGTGTGTGTAAAAACTTAAGTTGATACCGTTGGTCAGTTTACTCTCACCATTCAGAGGTGAATGACACATGTCATGAAGTATTAATTTGCATAAATGTGATCACATAATTTCTCATCTAGTCAAGTCAGAAAATTAAGTTTTTTTGAAAGTACAGTGCAGCTTGTCCAAACTGACGTTTTGGAAGCAGGATTTGTTTTCCGAAGTTCTGTATTCTACCTTACAGTAATGACATTCATAGCCAAATATGAATACCACCTTATGCATAAAGTTGACTGTTGACATATTATGTGTACAAAAAGCTGGGTAATTTAATCAGAAATTTTACATATTGCAAAGAAATCAGATGCTCAAGGTAATTTTCTTGCCAATTTTTGTCATTGCCAGCTCTATTAATTTGATAGGAACATAAATCACAAGAAATGAATAGTAAAAAGACATTATTTTATAGCTCACCTTCACTTACTCCAGTGTTTATTATATTATAATATAATAAGCATTGGAGTAAGTGGAGGTGATTATTATAATTTGGTTTAATTCCAATATTAGAATTGATGGAAAACCCTTTTTTAATACACAGCAGGAATAAAATATGTTAAACAATTACTCGACCATAAATATGGTAACAATGTAAACTATCTCAATGCTTTTAGTATTATAGATGCTATCACTGCCTCGTGGAAAGTTAGTGTACTCGAAATAACAATGATAATGATAATCACACTAAATATACACATTCAATTGATAAAATAATTAACATAAAAAGTAAAATATGTAAACTGTATATCTATAGTATATAAGGATATGCAAAAATCAATCGTACAATTGCCAATTAAAGTTTTTGATAAATAGAGAACGTATTTCGACGGTGAATTAATCATGGAAGATTAGTTAAATAGATTTAAGGTTAGATTTAACTGCACTATATTCGCAGAATTGCATTTCTTTCATTTCAAAATGCTGCATCAAATTTTGGCAAATAATGAGGCTCTTTATAAATGGACATTAATACAATCAGATTTCAGGTAATATATCTATTGTTAACTGAGAACAATTTGGAAAGAACTGGAAACATATATATATACCACAAACTTCATGTCTGTATACCGATAACAAATCAAGAAATAAACCTGGGTTTTAAAGGAGATGAATTAAAAAAACCCAGTATAAGCTATTGGTGTTTGTTGGCTATGGTAACAGCCATGAAAGGTCTTGATTCGAATTCGTGTATTCTAAACTCGTGAACACATCCACTTTCCAGTCAAAGCTTTGCTCATAGCACTCATGGCTGAGTACGTGCAGCATAACTGTGCTAAGATTTTCCTGATATTCTACATAGAACCATATGATAATAACAGAACATTGACGACATTGCCCCTTCAATAGTGGATCGTCTTAAATGCCTATTCCGTTTGGTACTCTGTCAAATACCTTGTACGAATCCAGTAAAATTAAATTTTGGCGGCTACTGTCATCTGATAATCTTTTAGGTATAAGAAGTTTTGCTGTATTTCCATACGTCCATGTACGCAAATATTATTTACATGATACGAAAAGTAATTGATTAAATGGCTGAATTTAAATAAACACTTCGATCTGGATTTTCTTTCTATCATAACCTACACACTGGCATATATATATATATATATATATATATATGAAATAATTAAGGTTTTAAATAGCTCAAAGGGTCTTAATGGATAAGTGCTCTTTCAGATTGTATAATAATAATTCACTATGATAATAAAATTGGATTAATCAAAGATAGGCCTTTCTTTAAAGCATCAGTTGTACGGAATCTCTGACAGAATATGGGACACCGAGAGAACGTCAGCATTACTAAAGGAAAAATATCAAAATCTATTTAACTCCGAGTACTCAGTACAGCCACCTGGTGAGTGACTGTGGAGTGCTCAGTTTTAGCAATAGGTTTATTATTGATCGTGTATGATGTATATAGAGCCATGAAATTCAGCATTATACAATCCGCCAAGGGTAGCATTTTGAAATTAGTTCTGTACGTCGTGCTTTACTCACACAGGAAGTGAGTGATGAGTACTTAATAGCATGTCAACACACAAGAGTCATTCAATGTTATCACTTAATTACGTGTACTACAGACAGAAGCGCAGGGCGTATCGACTTATGAATCCCGAGTCAGTATAAATATTGCGGCTAATGATAGAGTTATGTTTTTGACAAACTTAAATTAGTACAATGTCCAAAAGGAAAACATGTAGCCTGTGACGGGTTTTAGTACCCTGGCCATCAGGCGCTAAACCAGAACCGAAACGGAGTTGTCCCTATAATTTTCCTTTTTAGAACTTATTTGGTGCACATATGGGTGTTGTGTGTGATGCCTTACCCTTATGAGTGCAGTCGCAGTCGGCTTTGATTTACAACCTCATCCATGTCAATGTCATTGTGAATGTGTCGAAGCGCTAGCGAAGACAACCTCTGTCATTTCATTGTATTACGCAAGGCTATCTTAATCTGTTTCAATGCACTGAATCTATACGTTCAGCTGTGCACACTCATGATGGATATGTGAGCAGGGATTTTGGAGAACAGCATAATCCTGGGAACAACTTAGGATTGCAGGCATCCAGTGTGGTGACTAGATCCTGAGGTGCACCATCTATGTCTCGCCATGTCGTTCTCCATCTGTTCACTTCAACGCTTAATGGCGGTATATATCTGCAGCTGCAGCAGCATTCAAACCGGGTAATATTGTGGGTATGAGGTACTGAGCTTGGAAGCCAAGTAATGGGTACACCAGTTTCTCCGTCAGTTCAGTTGTAAGATGGTCCAAGAAGGGTAAGTATAGGGATAGTTTCCAATATTGTGAAGTGTGTTCTGCCTCAATATTGGCGCCATGTTGTTGCCTTCCAACTGTTTGTGGTTTGTTGGATGTATCTCATCCTTGTTGGCAATCCATGCAGCCTTCTCGAACAATGCGTCATAAACAGACTCATCATAGTGTGCAGACGCATACTCTAGCTTCCTTTTGAGGCATCAACTAGATCCAGTTCAGAGCTCTAAATTGTTACAGACAATATATGTGTGTACTTGAATATGTATTGTAACGCCACGGGAGCAATAATGAAATCCCACTTCGCGATGGATGCTCTAAGACCTCTACCGTGTTGTCTCCATCCTAGCTAACTATAACTACGAGTAAGCTGTTACATACACACACAAACAATTGACCCTGGATGGCCAACTAGTTTCACGGAGTGTCTCCATTTCTTCTCTGACAGGAAGGAGCATTGTGCTCTAATTGTTCTTGAAACCCTAAATATCTCTGCAGAGATTTTGAAGGATACAGATACCTCGGCATTATGGATAATTCGTACCTTTTACGAATGAACGATACGAAGGTTGAGGGGATGATTGCATAGATCTTGGTTTGAACACCACCAACATGCACACTCAGGATGGATGCTCCACCGTAGCCCTGTCCACACATTTGTTGCTGGAATATGCTCACCGAATCTATTGATTGAAGGAATTTAGTTGCCAAGTCATCATCACCTTTAGTGCCAGTGTCGCCATGAACAAAAGACGGGAATTCTTCACGAACTGAGCGCTTTATTGGGTTGTCATCGTCTGGTTTCTTGTCCATAAATTGGACACATATTGCATAATGCTAACATCAGTTGATTTATCTGCGATGAAGGTAAAGCACTCTGCATTATTATAATCCGTAACTACTGACTTCAGAAATTGGTTTGCCGCAATGATTTCAGTTAAGTTGTTTTGTTTATCTGTATTTTCTCTATTGAGTTGATCTATAACGACTAAGGTTTGTCCACTTTGTACTCACTTAAAGCCTTCCCCTCGTACAACACAAGCGTGGTGACTCTTATTTGTCTCAGAATGATGTCCAGACATAACTTTCGCGACATTGGACCAGTCGCTGGTGCGCATTTTCAGTGTTAAATCATTACTGAACAGTTTACAGTAACAACAATATACACTGTCTCTTGATACGCCAAAACGTAGCCATGGTATGTCATCGAGGAAAAGATAATTACATTTTCTGTTCTTCTCAGAGATCACTCTGAAAAATCTAAGTTTCAGTACAACATACATATGATTAGCCTTATTCCGTACCAGGTCCCATTTCACACGCCGCCTGTCTGTTGATGAGCAGGCAGAAGCCAGACTCTGTACCGTCATTCGTCACCGCCTCTCTAAATATATAAGTCTCTCATGATGCATAACTTCTGCTTGAAACTGACCAGCAGTACTAACACTTTCTCCTGGTGACATCAGTTCTATACTTGGAGTTTCTAGGGTCGGTTTAACCCAACAGCACTTCGCATGCTTTGGTGTGCATAACACTTAGGTCATCACCGGTGTCAATTTTAAAATCGACATTCTGCCCACACATATTCAGTTTCACAATCCATGACTGTAATTTATCGGTAATAAACGAGTCCAGTTAGAATTGTTCAGTGGTTGTTCTAGTCGTAGGTGAGAATTTGCTGACTTCATGTACCGCTTTTTATCTGCCCACGCGTGCGAAATGTCCGGTTTTCTGGCATTTTCAGCAGGTCTCTTATGACCGTACCCACATCTGCCGAATCTCTCAACTGGTATATTGTCTAGTAGTCCAGTCAAATAGTCACTTGACCCACTACTAATTGGAATTTTTTTTTCTCTGTGGGAATTTCCTCTGGTATACCCCAGGAATATCATATTAAAAATAAAGATGAATAGAAATGGTGGAAGGGCCCAAATATGTTAATTTATGTTAATTAGCTACGAACACCAAAGGAACCAGATAAATAACTGGACATATTGCATTTGTCATCAAAAGAAGTAATTAAATGCTATCCAAATTCATCAGTTGTGTTAGAAATAATAGAAACTAAAATCAAGTGTCTATTTGGGTGATTGGTTAATTATGTAATCATAATTATGAGTCACCATACCACCTTTTCATCATAACTTTTAGAACTATGAACTAAAAAGTATAAGAAAAATGTCAAGATCTAGATTTCATGCTAGTAATACATGAAATAATCACCAAAATTTTGTCATTATGAAACAATTATGCAACTAGGGCAAAGTTAACCAAGTAACATATAAAGGTACTTCCCGCACCAGATAGACAAATCCAGAAGAAGATAAAAGCCAACTCTCTGGAACACTTCTTTGAAGCTCTGTGATTGTCCATTCATCAATTTCAGTCTGAATAGCCTTTGGATCCATTGCATTAGAGCAGCTGGTACCTTTAGAGTCACCGCAGCTAAATGTACATTCAAGGCCATTCCAGCGAAAGGTGCATTTTAGAGTACTGCAGCTAGTTTTACAGTTACAGTGATCAACTTCTAGTGGGTGGTCATGAGCTGGAGGCAGGTCTGTTCGCAGTGGAATGAACTTACCATCCTTCTCCTTCCACCCATATTCAATGGCATTAAAGTTTTCTCCTTTCCATTTGCTTATTTGGTGGAAAACACGTAGTGAGTGGAACTTGACAAGACTTGACGTTAGTGGCAAACAGGTATGGGGGTCAAATACATTGAACTGTATTTAAATACAAATACTTTTCTTTTGGTCAAATACAAATATAAATACGTTCATTTGTAAATGTATTGACATACAAATACAAACCGCCTATTTGGCCACATAGGTAGAGCGTGAGACTATTTACCCATGGCTATGGTCATTCTGTGCGAGAGGTCGCAGGTTCGCGCCTCGGCCGTGGCACTATAGGGGGAGTTTTTCATCAAACCAGGCAACTGGCAAGGTTTTCTCCACCGAATATGCCATTTATTCTAAATTTATTTAGAATTAGTCTCCGTGGGGAAGCTGTAACTTACAGACCATTTGCGTCTCCCTCATTTCAGGTTGCCAGCCACATAAAAACTGCCATTTCGGCCATTATTATTATTACAAATATAAATGCTTTTGGGTGTATTTCAAATACAAATACAAATACTTTCTAAATGAATAGAACAAATTAATTGTTTTTCCTTTTTATTCTGATACACATACTACATAACATCACAGCATCAACTATATTTGTCACATCAATTGATGAATATTTTGTTGATTACACATGAGGAACATAAGATGCTCGAAATTCTCATGAGTCAGACGACATCTATCTAGGCGAAATATCTTGGTGAAATACAATTTTCTGAAACAAATCATGTTGGTGACAAAATATCCAGATCAAAACAATGAAATAATTTTAGAAAAGTATTTTAATGTATTTGAAGATGTATTTGAAAAATCTTTAAATACAAATACTTTTCTTTATCATAAGCTCAAATACAAATAAAAATTCAAATGTATTTGATCCAATACCTGGTGGGAAAACCTGTGCCTGAATCTGTTTTGAACACCTGAACACTTTTTCTTTAAATCGCTGGCATCTAAGTTTTTCCAGACTGTCATTTTTCCTCCATTGTACAGGGACACAATTTCCTTCTCCCCAGCTTCAATAATTTGATCATGTTCGGTATATGGGCCTGATCTAAAGATTTCTGCATGTTTTCTGAATTCGGAATCACCAAGCAGCTTTTTGAACGCAAGATGTTTCCCAACCCCTATCATTCTAGAGGTTGTGTCGCAACCTGAAATGGCATGAGCAAACAAGAATGTATTCAGATATAGTCTCCTTTGGGACATCCATCGTCTTTTGTATGTCCCATACTCTGCAGCTTTTTTAATGTAACTTTGGTTCTGGTCGAAAACAGTCCTCTCTGACTAGAACAGTGTCAACAAACTCACCAGATTCCACTGCAGTCGTGACAATCAGTCTATCGGCATCTCCCTTTGCATGTTGGACAACTCATCCTACTCTCTCATCTACTCTATCACTTGAAATGTTTATGAACCTGTGCTTGTTTACTGGGTTTGTCAAATACTCTTTAAACTTTCTTTAAAGAAGTAACAGTTTTTTCCAGAAAAATTAACCTCTGGACCGCATCAACCCTTTGTCCTTCGCAAGTGAGTAACTTCCTTGGTTGACGGTCCTGCAAGATAGCCATCTAATACAAAGGTTGCTTTTGAGTACATCTGAGTTACATAGTCCACGTATAATGGACAGATGTGATCAACTGACTCTTTTCTGGGCCAAGGAATTATCTGAATAAGGGATCCCCTATCAAGCACACAGTGAAGGTCAGTAGACGGCAAGGAATCTGGCTGAGTCTGTGGTTGAGGCTGTGGTCAGATTTGTTGGCTTCTTTGAGGAGAACAGTTGACTCAAACAGGGATGCTGGGTAGCTGCAGAGTTCATATTTCAAAGCCGTTGACGGATCATCCTTCTTACTGGCAATAACACTTATTCTTTGGAACAGAAGCTGTGGATCAATTTGTATGACATCATATTTCGTAGTCACTAATGTCTTGGCAGCGAGGGTAACAACTTGATTTTTTGGCTTAAAAGAGAATTCATTGATGCTCATTCCAACCATAGTGTCAAGTATTGCCTGCCCTACTTTTTCCACTGTCAACATTAACAGACTTGTTTGCTGTTACACCACTTACTAGGCTGCGCATTGATCTGTCACTACCAAAAGGATCCAACTGCTTAGGTGTCTTGAACAAGTCAAAAGTATCCTCAACATCTTTTTCTGACGTGCCTTGGTTACATCCTTGACCTGATCACATGTGATATATGCAACCCCTGATAGTGTCTGCATGGCAAAATTAACCTCTAAACAAACTGGCATTGACAGCAACCACTGTGTTCGATGGCTTTCATAGAACCCCCGTCCATGAGTAAGACCACCACGACCTTTCAAACTGCGCATTAGCACCTGTTCAATAATAAGATCAGTGGACAGGCCGGCCCAATATCTCTCAGCGTGGCGAATGACAAATGACATGATGTCCTTCATAGAAATTTCTATACACATATGGATAATCTGCTTCAAGACAGAGCATCTCCTGCAGGTAAAGGTAGGCGCACTTAGTATACCAATTGTGTCCTGCTGCGGCAAAATACGGCAACATTTCCCGAACTGATTTCAGGCGAAGGAACCAATCTTCAGCCCTTTCAGCTTTTATGAACTGACAAAGTATCCGCACCATATCCATGTACTGCAACCAGAGTTGGGCTGTTCTGTGGTCACATAACAATGTATTTTCCTCAGAAATCTTACTTTATATCCGACTCATTGCTTTAGAGACTTTATCTCCACAATCATAACAATCGAATAAACCAGTCAAGAAATATCTTGCCGTGTCCAAATCGCATTTGCGTCGACTTTTATGACTATCCTCATCTGAGTTGTGCTCATCTCCTCCAGCAGCAGTAGGCAGGGTGTAGTTGTATGCATATGCAAAGAGCATAGTATGCAAGGACGCATACACTAATAAATATCCTCTAACATCTCGAGAAACAGTTTTCCCTGAATGAATGTGAGTGACACTGTTAGTTGCGTAAATCGTCTCTAGTAGTTCAGAAAGTCCAGATCCTGGCATAAGGTGGCCAATGCTGGCTATAAAACTCATATGTATGAAAGCCACCTAATCTTATCATTACTCGCCACTCTTGATGGACCTCATCAGTTTTTTTTAAATATTGGCATTCTCGCAATTGCTGACCTCAAATGACCTCAGAAATAAGCCAGGACACCCTTAACTACCAGCATGATATTAAAGCATCAGCAATCCTCCATATCTGGACAGAATTTGAAGCCTTTGCCATTAAAAACGAGGAGCTGAGGTCTGATAGAGTGAAACATGCAAGAATTCCCTTGAAAATGACAGATTTATGCAAGGCCTTGAGCACAAATGGCACACCATAGAAGCACCTGCCAGTACAACAGGTACTTAGACCTAATGAGACTTAATCTAGGTGGTAATTAGTTCCTTAGAACCTACCTGCATATGCTACAAATTATTACAAATTCATATTACAAATATTTATATCAAAAGGATGGTATGCAGGAATCAATCAAGCATACTGACTAAAATAAAAAAACAGTAGTTATGAAGGAGGGGCCATTGTTTTAATCTTTTAATTAGCTGCATTAAACAAAGAAGGCTCTGCTGTAGATATGGGTTGCAAAAATGGATAAAATGTTATAAAAATGTTATAAAAAAGTTATTTTTTTAATAAAGGCGACACATAATTAGCATAATTATGATTTTAGTTTCTATTATTTCTAACAACACAACTGGTGAATTTGGATAGCATTTAATTCCTTTTGATGACAAATGCAAGATTTCCAGTTGTTTATCTGGTTCCTTTGATGTTCGTACCTAATTAACCTAAATTAGCATATTTAGGGCCGTTCCACCATTTCTATTCATCTCTATTTTTAATATGTTATTCCTGGGGTATACCAGAGGAGAATTCCATAGCTGTAACCTTTGCTTTCTACTAGCCCAATAACGAACCGGTCCATCAATAAATCTTGATTCTTGATATCAGCAGCTTGCACTGATCTCGGTAAACTTCATTGTAGTTAAGTATTTGTATACGTTCATTAAAGACTAACCGTTCACGAATAACACTTTTCTTCGGGATGAAATGCTAATTAACTTTGCGCACAACTGTGCTGTAATCATTGTTTCTCCCATCAACTTCCTCTGTTCCACCTCCATCAGCGTACTTTCCCATACTTGAATGTATTATATATTTCTCTGGCCTTTTTGGCACCCATGGAATACAACAAGTGATGGGAAATTCGTCGAAATCTGCAAGCCATTCTTCCCATTCATCGGCTTTGTAGCTGAATTTCGGAGATGGGTGAAACCTTGCCATTGTTTTTGTTAAAACTTCTGACACCATGTTTGTGTTTGTCATTAACAGATTACTGCTAATACTGTTTAATAAAACATGACGATGACATCGTACTTAATTTCGCACATGACTGGTAAACTGTACAACCCGCCTGCGCACTAGGCATGCCGGCATTATTCGACATAGAAACAGATTAATAATATCCATTCGATTATTTAAAATATAAACACTGACTAGTGTACTTTTGTCAGTTATCATATTCCAAATTTGGCTAGCAAAGTGTTTCCACCTGAACGCTACATCCAAGATGCTTTCATCTTCATCTGCACAGTATTTCATTGCACGAAATAAGGATCGTTCTTCTGTAGCCTACCTGCTGCGTGAACCTGTTCTGGTCCGCATGCACCAGTCATGATGTTCTGTTCCGCATGCGTCAGTCTTGACCGTTGTTGGCTGCGCATGCGCTGGCATCTTTAAAAGGCTACCAAATAAAGTAAGCACGAAACACTATCTACTTCTTTCCCCTTCTGGTATGATTGCGATGCAGCAAAATACTCACAACAAAATAGTTCGTGCATATGTCATAACGTGATATAGCCACCACAGAAAACATTCGTCATAATAGACCACGCCCAATTTCCGCAGAAAATATGTTTATAACAGAACATAGAAACAACGAAATGACTTCCTCGCAGAAACAAGAACACTATAGACAATTTCCGCGACGCATGCGCAGTCCATATCTATTGTGGTTTGCGGGTCAATGAAGCAATGTAGTAGCATGGAACAAGAAGCGTAATTCACTAATTGTTTGTAAATTTACCTTTTTGATGGAATCACAGAACCAAATCGATCTAGAAGTTCTTGTAGTAGTTTCATTTTTGTTAAATATAACATAAAATTATTTTTACTAATAGATAAGATTATTTCTATTGGAAAATCGACAGTATATTTTTGCCTGAAAAATTACATATTATTGAAAATAAATCATCAAGTTGGGAACTGCAATAGACATGTTATTAATATATGAAACATATTGTGATCTCCGTGATCTCACGATTGGTAAAAGAATGTTTTTATCAAATGGCTCAGCGAGCCCGGTGAAACGCGACCCGCAAACGGAAGTTCGCTAGATAGCGCAGTGGTCGCGGAAATTGTCTATTCTCCGATACTCTTTCCCTAAGTATCGCTAATCGTTAATAAATTAATAAAAATAGCATCATTTAATATTATTATCTATCTAGTAAAAATCGGGAGTGGAGAGAAGTATCATGATTCTATCTGTTTATATTAGTGCTGGTCTATAATTACCTAACTACGGACCAACTCAATACATTTTACAATAATATTGTTATAATATATTCTCGGATATTATTATTTAGATTAAATTGCTCTTATTTCTGTATGGGAACTAGTGACACCGGTGGGCGAAAATAAAGCACTTCTTAGAAGAGTAGCATATTGCTTTCTACAATCTTGTGCGTGAATATCTCCCTACGTCAACAAAGCTGAAAACTAAACAATAGTAGATCATTTGTATTATGTATTAAATATAAATAGATTGAGTAATTGATTCATATCAATCATTATAGAGGGCTGTGGTTAGGTACTGGAATAAATGCTGGTTCCATAGAAAAGAGTCGATAGAATCGACATACTTGGTATGGCCATAGATAAGATTGAGACCACCTTCTTCTTCACCCAACGACCCCCCGCTCCACCAAAGTGGGTCCTTTCGACATTAAAAAAGCTTTAAAGCTGCTATTAACACAATACCACAGCTGTTTATTGTATGGCTAATACAATCCTTGTTATAAGCGGTATTTTACCAAGGACGACTCCAGAATTTCTAAAGTCTATAGAACGCGTCTATGCGTAACACTATTCGGCATATGAAGTGTGAACGGCTTATGAAAAACGTGTACACAAATAAAGCCAACATGGCATGTTTACGTAGACTGTGTGCCTTGGATCAGTAACACTGACGAATTCGTTTGCCGGGGTCGACTGATTATTGCATTAAGAAACCAATTCCTTTAATCGCTGAACAACAATACCATTTTTGTATGATCCAACAAACGCTCAAGTGTATACGCTCGTTTCTCAGTTATCTTCAGTTCCAGTCACCAACGATGATAACGGGTGAGACATTAATCACCGAATTGATGTGAAAAGTTCGAAATCTGAATAACCGGGATTCGAACCCCCCGAGTTCAGCGTCTTAAGAACAATTCCTCTAAATCTATACCATCGAAGTTCAATTACTGTTGTTGCTAATACAATTATTGCCAATAATAATAATAATAATAATAATAATAATAATAATAATAATGTAAATAATATTGTAAAGCGCTTTAGAGAAGCTTCTAGCTGAATAGGGCGCTATATAAATATCACATATTATTTTTATTATTATTATTATAATAAAAATATAATAATAATAATAATAATAATAATAATAATAAGAGTATTGGTAATAGCAATTGTTGTTAATGCTACATTTATTGTTACATTTGATAAGCTTTCAGGTTTTGGATAAGACAGTTGTTTAAAGGCCAAGTTTTGGCCAATCTTTGTATAGTTCTGTAAACTTGTCTCTGCTCTTGTTCTATTTGGTTCTTAATTAGCCCGGTTAGCTGTAGAGATTACCCTATAAGCTACCCGGCTGTAGATTAGTCAACACGGCTGTAGATGTCAGCCTACTTACCTGTAGATCTAGTTGGATCAGACAAGGACCAAGTGTGTTAATCTATATCAGCCTTGGAGCTGTTAGTATGGTGAAGTCATCCAGCAAAGGTATATTAAATAAGCTTAAAAGGGGGTGCATCGGACTTTAAAGATTGCACCTGTTGAAGGCTACTTGATCCTCCGGTCCATATAACTAACGGTTTAGAATAATATTGCCTTATTATACACAGCTAAAACACGCACACACATACACAAACTTGCTTTTTATTTTTACAAATGGACGTCAGCAATATGACAGCAAAGACTGTTTATCACAAGGCGTGTTACTTCCCGTTTTAACATGGGGCGCCATTTTGAATTCAAGGAGTGCAGCGCCTCTGGCGACAGGGGGCAGGTTATCACGGACAGCTCCCTTCGTTAACATGAACCTAATGGCGTTGGTTCATTCTGCGCCGCTTTCGGCTGCAGTAACAGGAAAAATATGCACAAATAAAGACATTCCCGAAAGGAAATGAAAGCTAGTGTCTGAATTAGATATGATCTGGCTTTTTAAAAATAAAGGATATTTAAAAAATAAGCATAACAATTTGAAGTGGACACGCCCCTACTGGACATGATCCAAGCAGTAGGCCCAAACAAGATCTATCTAGATTTATATTTGTTTCAGACAAAATCTTATAAAATTTTATTGAACAATATCAACCTATTAATCACAAAATGAGTATGTAAGATATAAATAAGCTTACAGTTACATGTACTGGAGCCACTGAAGATGTTATGGGCGGGAGGTATATTTTACTTTATTATTGTTAATACTATAATTGGACTTCTAAAATTACATTACTATAATCAGATAACGTTTCCCTAATTACTATAGTTATAAATAGCTGAGTATTTACATGATCACGTGCATCCATATTTATTTTCAACCATGCGCACACATGTACACGATCACATGTGGACAACCAGCGAGCTTTTGTTTATATGAGAAATACCTCCGGTCGCTTGAGGCGCCACTGGTTCAAAATTCAACATGGCGCGGCAAGAGTAACCCCTCTCTATATTTAAGCTCTCTGATGACAGTACGTGGTTTAAAATAAAGGGAGACGTTAAAAACCCCCTGAGAACGTAAAACACTCTGGCAGTGATCACCCTCAGGGTATTTCGGCTCCATCTTTCCGTACTACTCCCCTGTGAGTGGTGGGGGAGGAGGGTTCTCAACCACTCAAACATAGAGGCTGTGCTGATTAAGCGACAGCCTGGGGATTCTCCCCTGAACAACAAAACCAAAACCTACGTGGTTTGCTAGTTCCTTGGTTATTCATTACGCTGCGCTACTGTGCCTCGTTACTAGACGCAAGTGAAGGCTAACAGCTTCTGCGATTTCATTGGTGGATATTTTAGACTGGAAACACAGTTTCTATTTTACCGTTACCTTCTAAGACAAGTTGACATAGAAATCTGATCCAGACGACTTGTCATCAATATATTAATACACCTGGCATTATGATATGACGTCAGGAGGATACGCCTTCACGTGAAATTTGGCTTTCACCTACGTCCGTTCTCAATTAGAACGCAATACATTCCTGGAACCAGTGGCGGAGAAGGGGGGTATTGCCGCCCCGGGGCCAAATATAGAAGGGCGCCCCCTATTGGCGTAGTACAAATACATTTGCGTATTATTAGCTTTTCTTGAACTTAATTATCACCAATTCAGTGAACGCGCGCATGTGGGCTATTATTTTTTTTAATAATATACACATAATGCATAAATTAAAATAGTAAATAAATGGAAAAATAGGCAGTAACGGTAAAGGTCAGTCGCCAAAAATTACGAAAATAAATTATTTAAACCAAATATTTTTCAGCTCGAAAGTGCCGCCCCTGTAAAGGTGCTGCCCGGGGCGACCGCTAACTCGCCCCCCTTTCCGTCGCCACTGCCTGGAACCAGTGAACGTTCAGGGATTGGGGAAGACCTTTCACTTTCGTTTTCAGTAACAATACCCCCTCCCCCATTTTCTGTGCAAATCACTTGATAATTGGAGAAAAACATGACTGAAAGCCAGACGGTTAAGGAATCCTGAATCGGTGTCAAGTCCGGAGTCCCCTATCAGATATCTGAGAACCGATTCTAACATTGAATAGTTTGTAAATAGCTCTCTCATCACACCTATTGTTATGTGTATAGCATGCGCCAGAGAGTGCGCGTACACAAGCACACGCACACACACAAACACACACACCCGGACTATCATAATAGCAGCGACATTACTGTCAGATGTACAAAAGCCGCACACATTCATCAGCCGATTCATAAATGTATCCATGTCCTAGCCCAATTAAACGGCTTGGGTAATAAATTGTAGGCGAGTGCGTGTGTGAGTGAGTGAATGAGTGAGTGAGTCAGTCAGTCAGTCATTGGGTGCGTGAGTGCTTGTTTTCACCTCGACGCTGAGACATTATGGTTACAGTCTAATTCGACCCGAATTCAATGTCAACGTGACACCCTATCTAGTTGTTATCGGTGAAGTTACAATCGAATATCTGTTGATTTCACACACGAACATTAAAAGATCGGATATTCGGAGACGAGACTCCTTCCAGAACAAGAAAAACAAAAGAGAGACAAATCAAACGGCGTGGGCCCCCCGGGCAACGGATGTAAACAAGAAATATTGATCCAGACAATAACAGTTGGTTTATGACTGTAAGCCAAACCCGAACACTCGCCGTCTAAAGGATTTATGTCGTCAATGATTGGCCGGGTCCTGTGTAAACAAACAGTTTATCGAGAGTTTACCGACAGCAATAAGAAAGTGGCTACAGACTTCGGTCCCTCGAAGGATATTTGGTCGCTCGTATTTGCGCCTGGATCACAGTTTAATGCGGAGAAGTGGGATAGCTGTGCTAATATGGAAAAGATAGGGTCAATTCTGGAGATCGTAGTCCTGTTACTTTCTGTACAGGTATTTATGGCGAACAATCATAATGAGCTGGAAGTTTACTATTACGTACTTTTTTTAGCGCGAATATATATATATATATATATATATATATGTGTGTGTGTGCGCGTGCTCGCAAATGTGTGCGTGTCTGTGTGTACTGACAGTTTATCTTTTGGTCTTTCTGTCTCCCCCCTCTCTCTCTGTCTCTGTGTGTGTGTGTGTGTGTGTGTGCATATATATATGTATACATGGTTGGGCGAATATCTGTCTACCTGACTGTATGCATGTTGACCCCTTGAGGCTGAGATGACACCTGGAATACCCGACCGATGATCACTCCCTAGGGAAAAATCCCACAAAGACAGGGTTGAAACAGATTCGAACCAACGACCAGGAGGTCGGCAGCGCAACCCGGTAACCGCTGTGCTGCGAGAGCGCCCGACTTTATACACGTTGTGTGTGTGTGTGTGTGTCATTTAGAAACCTGTTAATCACCTGACTAATACTGAACGTTTCTGTATCATTTCCAGTTGTCCAGTGCTTGTTGTTCATATTATGGCTGCTACTGTGTCTACACATTATGGTATTTCTGGTATGTTATATTGATAATAAAACATTATTGTATATTAACACTGGATTCAAACTATATATATATATATATATATATATATATATATATATATATATGGGCTTGCACTTAATATGCTGGTGTGTAATAATCGTAGTTTGTTTTGACACAATCATTAGATTGTTGCTGTTTATAAAACACAGAAACAACACAGAGTCCATTATTGTGTCCTTTTGCTTTCTGTTTTGTTGTTGTTGTAGTTTTACTACTCAACAGATGTTTTGATTTGACCAATCAGTGATTATTTTTATCGCTTTCTTTAAAATTATACCTTTACCCGGACCTTGACCTCTGACCGATTCTGGTTTTATTCCTGAATGTGGTCGTAATGAGTGGTTCCGATGGGATGGGTCCGTGTCTGGAGATGATGATTAACGTTTAGTTATTACTTAATTTTAGGTTTGGATTGTTCTGGATTGTCGTCTTTTTCGTCATCCTGGTTGTGGGCTGTATCAAGAAGAAGAAGCAAGCTCAAAACAGGATTAATAATATGACGGGTCAGTACCACGAAAGGTCAATACTAAACTAGGTCAATACCATGACGGGTCAGTATCACGAAAGGTCAATACTAAACTAGGTCAATACCATGACGGGTCAGTATCACGAAAGGTCAATACCAAACTAGGTCAATACCATGACGGGTCAGTATCACGAAAGGCCAATAAAATACTAGGTTAGTACCATATGAGGTCAGTACAACAAAAGGATAATACTACACTCGGTTAATACCATAATGGGTCAGTATTATCAAAGGCCAATACTATACTAGGTCAATATCGTGACGACTAAGTATCACGAAAGGGCCAATACTACACTAGGTCAATACCGTGGCAGGTAAGTATCACGAAAGGGCCAATAATACACTAGGTCAATACTGTGACGGGTCAGTATCACGAAAGGGCCAATACTACCGGAATTGGAATCGATGGTCAATTCCAATTCCAATTCCGGAATTGGAATTCAATATTTAAGAAAAAAAATGAATTATAATTGAGAAATTTTGAGTTGGAATTGAAGTTTCCTATAAAAAATTTAATCCAGAAATTCATTTACCATTTTTACAATGTTAACACTTACATGTGGTGTTACCAATATCCTGGAACCATAATGAACCAGACATCGTTGTTTTGTTGTTCGGGGACAATCCCCAGGCTGTCGCTTATTCGGCACAGCCTCTATGTTTGAGTGACTGAGAAATCTCCCCCACCACTCACAAGGGAGCAGTACGGAAAGATGGAGCCGAAATACCCTGTCGTCCCCCTTAATGTTTAATAATTCAGTGGAGACCGCAGCGCCATTTAACGTGGTCAGCCACCCACGATGTAGTGAGCCGAGAAATTAATCCCTGGAAAAGTTTCGACCTCTTACGGGGTTCGAACCTGTGACCGTTGGCACCAAGTGCCGGGTTCTTAACCGCTAGGTCACCGGAGCTCACTTTATATATATATATATATATATATATATATATATATATATATATAATTATTTATAGCAATATATATATATATATATATATATATATATATATATATATCCCGGCACGACATTATAGTAGGAGGAGTTTTTAGTCCAACCAGACAACTGGTAAGGTTTTTTCTCCTCCGAATGTGACTTGTATAGTAAACCGAGGTGCCACCATGTTAAATAGGTGCCAGCCAGGGGTCTCTACCCCAAACTCAACAAATTACAAGCACACTGACGGTGGCACCCAACGTGAACATTTAACCAATTAAAATGGTCTGCATACCCCACAATACGGTGACACCACCACATAGTATGCCTGTAATCTATGTAGAGATATTGCTATTTAGGAATTTACCCCCGTTCAATGTTTAGAACGGGCAAAATAAAATTAAATCAACAAATTAATTTACCATTTAACTTTTTAATTCAGAAATATTTCTTCCATGACAATCCTACTTGGAATATAAACAACTCGGAGTATATATTCCAAGTACTCGGAGCACCTACTCATGATAATAATTATTAGGCAAAAAGAGTCGGGAAAAAAACGGATTTGGAATTAAAAAATTTGGAATTGAATTGGAATTGATAAATTTTCGGTGGAATTGGAAGTGACAAAATGGAATTGACCCCATTTCTGGTCTCTAATTCGGGAATTAGTTACTTTACCAGTGACAGCAGAAATACATCAAGTAGTAACTATAAATAGTCACAGGTCGGTTGCGGTGGGTCATTTTTAATGCGAAGAATCTATTATTTGGTGGTTCAGGGTTAGAATCCAACCGCTGATTACTGAACATTCCTGTGCTCCCTGCCGACAGTTTTTAAAACGTGTGATGGTATTGGAAGTATGTGATGATATTTGAAATTTGTAATGGTATTGAAATACTACGAATGCATTTGAACGCTGACTGTTACTTGATAGGTCTGATGTTATTTGAAATGTAAATGTTGCTGTTTACGGCCACTTTTGTGGACATGGGAGGCTAGATGTGCCGAGTGACCACCAATGAGGCGAAGTAAAAGATGAAACACCCTTCTGATATAGCCCGGCCGTGGTTTGAACTCAGGTGCAATATATCTGTGGCCAACCGGTTAGGCCTTTCTGTTACATGAAGGCGGCGACGTTATTTGAAGGCTGTGATGCTATTTGAAGCCAGTTATATTATTTTTATGCATTTCAGGTTAGATGCCTAAGTCGACAGTCAACAATGCAAGAATATCCAATAACTCATAATAGCCGTTATGGCCTGCTGACTATTGCAATATTGTAACCATTTCGATCGCTATGTTAATCCACCCATTCAGTCGAACATACTATTTGACGGATCACACCTGTCCACTATCATAAAAATGAATATTATATTTCAAATCGATTGTTTACACCAATCCTAAGGCCCCGTCAAATTAGTCAATATTCGAGCCAATAATCGGCCTGAAATTTAGTTATGTTCGGCCGATAATCCCCCAGCGTCTCTTCTATTTACCACATTTATTTCTCGGCCAATAAATTCGTGAAGATATTCAAAATGCTTATATAATCGTATTTGAACATTGGTCCGATTGACCCCACAACTGTACGACGACCGGGACCTTTCTAAACAAGAGTATATTATATATATGTCCAAGCGATCATTATAGTCAGTATACAGTTTGTATTATTTTCACAACGTCCCCAGATGCTTCGTCACCTTAGAACCTGATAAACATTAGTCTCGTTTCAAAATAATGCGGCTTAGAGGTTTTATAAAAGGAGGTCATTTCGCATGGATTATAAATGTATCGGTAACACATCGATCATAACAGTTTCTTACGCTCTGGTCAAAGGTTTCTTCAATGAACGATCATTGTCCATACTCGTTCAGCCAGTAACTCGCCCCTAGTATGATATTCGAACGGTTCTAGTTATTATGCAGAAAAAATGATAGGCACCTTGCTTTTACAATATTGTCAGCTTACAATTGTAAATTAAGCGACTATTTCTAGCTTCTAGCGTCTGTTAACATTTCCATGCCCTTTCTGCCAAGTTTAGAATGATAGTTATTGGATATCGGTCATAAACCTTTAATGGGGACAATTTTTTGGCTACGAATATCAACAGCTGGTCGAACGAATTTTATTTGTATTGAGTAAGATCACCAGACGTAGTCTAGAAGTCTTTGTTATTAATACACCAAATAACAACAAAAACATTTTAGATCAATCAGTAGACGGAATATTGATATATTGTTAATAATATTATTATGCTTATCTATTGATCCATATAAAAATAGGACGATGACGTATTGAATGCAATTAACCTTATTAATATAATATAGATATATTATGTATAACGGTCTGCTTATCTCTCTCTCTCTCTCTCTCTCTCTCTCTCTCTCTCTCTCTCTCTATCTCTCTCTCTCTCTCTCTCTCTCTCTCTCTCTCTCTTTCTTCTCGTCTCTGTCTGTCTCTCTCTCTCCCCCTATCTCTGTCTCTCACCCCTTCTCTTGCTCCCCCCTCTCTCTCTCTCTCTCTCTCTCTCTCTCTCTCTATATATATATATATATATATATTATGTATATATATATATATAATTTAACAGTGATATCAGGAAACGCTCAACAAGCTGTCTACAAGGGTCCTGTACCTCCACCATCTTATGGACAACCAGGACATCAGCCTCCTCCTTATCAAGCTGTACAACAGAATCAACCGAAATATCCACCAATTCAAGCCAACAATCCACAAGCTCAAGCCAGCAATCCGCCCCCAGAAGGAAACCTGTACCCGCCACCACCACCTGTAAATCCGTACCCACCAAGTACGTATAACTGTTTAAAAAGGGTGTATACGCAATTCACATCTATTTCCCTGGTTTTATGATATCATTCACGCCACTGAATTAGAGGCATTTTCCACACTCGATCAATGCGTTATGAGGTTTCATTGAAACACAAGTGATAACAATAAGCCATATGGGGCATTTCGTCCAGCAAAAATTGGTCTCTGTTTGAAGCGTTGAAGCAATACGTAAATCAATTTAGAGTCTAAGCTCTTTAAACATAGTAAGCGTTGATCGGCAATATCCCCATACCTTATATCATTTATTTCACTGGCTTGTTGGCAAATTTGGCGCATGAAATAAAATATTGTAAATTTGATAATTTAATGTCAAAACCTGCCTTGTTTAGTAAAGATTGACCATATTTTATTTTATTTTAGCTTATCCACCGCCTCCAGCAAACGATCCAGCCTATCCACCGAATCCATAAGGCGATATAAAGTGTATATGAAAGTGTGAGTTTCTCATAAGAAGGATCTCTAGGTGTTTTTATAACTTTTGTCTTATTATGAGGAAGGTTGTGGACTCTACCCTGATCTGTTCTGAGCATTTCTGGGCATTTCTTACATTGTTTGAGAACCGTGTATTTTTTAGGAAGAATAAAAACATCCAACTGTATTAAAACATAAATGTGGCGTATTACATCGAACAGAATCGACATCTGGTGATGTCGACATTCTGAATTCTGGCTTGATGACGAACATGAAATCAGCGGTTTGCGAGCACTCAACATATCAGTCTCAACTTAATATTTAAATATTATACAGTTATAGCACTTTATGAAATTAATCTAATATAATATTGGAAAGGGTGATGACGAAAGTTTAGTATTTATACATTAAAGAGGCTCCTCTGATGATGATGATGATTAATGTTTTACGGCCACTTTTGTGCACATGGTAGGCTAAATGGGCCGTAAGACGTTCCTCTGATATATATATATATATATTTATATTTATATATATATGTGTGTGTGTGTGTTTGTGTATGTGTGCGTTTGTGTATGCGTGTATGTGTGTGAGTGTGCGTGCGTCTGCGTGTGTGTGCGTGAATAACAGATAGAAACTTCACTTCCTCACAAATATCAAAATGATTTATTATGTATATAGTAAATTAGGAGATATAGCCCACTTTACAATGTACAATGTTTTTAAAGTGTCAATATCAGGACTTCACCAGGTCGGGCTGATCTTTCATGCTTATTTCTGAAGGATTTCCTCAGAAATCAACTAAATAATCAAACATAAACTGTTAACAAATATTGATTTTGTATGTTTTCTTAATATATACACCTATTTTAATTTCCTTGCACAATTTTTAATGAGATAAATGAAGCGGCCAAATATTTAATCATGGCTGTCAGGTGCACTCAGTAGTGTTTGATTAGGCCGCCATGACTAAACAGTGCTGACTTCCGGTATAGGCAAAAAGCAAAGGTGAAGCGGCTGGTAATTAGTTTTCCGCAAATAACTGTACGCTGCACAAGAGTGGCTCGTAGCGGGTGGCTGCAATTTGCTGATCAATCATGAATGATTAAATAATACTTCCAGTAAAAATTCGCTGATTTAGAAATCGTTTAAAGACTATTCGTCTATTTTGAAATTCGTCTACTAAGAATGAAGCTACGAATGATAATATGTTCTTATTAACTAATTTCAATATCTAACAATGTTAAGCAGTTAACTTGGACATTTACACAATCAGATGCTCTGACCTATAAACCCTATTCTCGATTATATGACACCAGCTCATAAGGCATAAGCTCATAAGATAAAACCTGACAAGTTCTAAGATCGTACCCATACTAAAAAAAGACAAATGTGTACAATTACTTTTAATTAAATAAAACGTGTCATTATGCCATTAGACGACGACTATGATTATGATGATGATTGGTATTTTACAGCCACATTTGAACATATGGTAGGCTAAATGGACCGAGCGATCTCCAAAGGTAATGAAGCGAAATCAAAGATGAAACAACATTCAGATATGCCCACGCCAAGATTCGAACACGGGTGGTAGTGATATGTGGTCTGCCATTAGACGAGGGAGGTATTACGGTGAATAACAGACATAAAAAGGTTCACTTCCTGACAAATATCGGAATTATTTATTACGTAAATAGTAAATATAACACACGTCGCTGATTCAACTTCAATGACGTCATGCCTGTAACACGACGACTGTAACTGGATCGCTTCTGGCGTTTTTTAAGCAACATCTTAATCGTTCTTCAGTCATAACGCGCCCCATCAAAAAAAAAATGGTTGTTTGTTCTACACGTACACATTATTTATTTATATAGCGCCAATTCAACCTACACAATGATTAATCAAAGGAACGCTTTATGTACCATCACATATAAAACCATCACATATAAAAACCATCCCATATAAAAACCATCACATATAAAAACCATCACATGTAAAAACTATCACATATAAAACCATCACTAAACAAAATTCATATATACAAACATGATATTATATAAATTATAATGATACGTATTAATACCCCTAAAACATGTAAGTTTTCAGTTTACTTTTAAAGAGTTGATATGTAGTCGCCGATCTCAAGTCACTGGGCAAGTTGTTCTCAGATGAATTGACCAGAGCTTGGCATTTCGATTCGTGATTCTAGATAATATTTCGTTTGTTTAACGTATCGATACGCGTGCAAATACAAACGCGCGTGCACACACACACACACACACACACACACCAACACACACATACACACACACACACACACACACACACCTTGAATATTTGAACCCAGTTGCTAGAGGTCTGTAGCAAGCTGTTCTGCCAGTTATATCATAGAGACACCGTCAAATATTTGCTCAGTCTAGTAGTTACTTAGTAAAAAATCAAGTATTTTATGATTTGCCTGTTAAATAATAATTTAGTAAGTACAATGTTTTGACAATTCTTTCAAAAGGCAAATATTCCTGAAGCTTGTACTTAAACATTATTGCCCAAATACTCGCCACGAGAAACTTAAAAGATTGCGCAAGATACACCGGGTTGAAAGACATTCTTGTTTGGAAACAATTGGTGAACTTTATGAACACGTGGTCACTTGCATTGGTGCTATGGTTAATCCACATGTTTGTCCAGAGGTTAATGAAACTTGTTGGAATTGGGATAGTGATACCAAGACTACGGCTCATTGTTTGGAAAGTAGCCTGCAGAGTTTTGGAGTTTTATCGGCTTTATAGTATTAAAGAATAGTTTGGATTATTTGAAAGGTTTCTCAGCTAAACTACAAAGAAGAGATATTGACGTATTTGAGGAACAGAGAATGATTGACAATATCAAATCAGAGATTCAATGTTTGAGGGATGACATTGGTGTAGAATTCAAGAGATGGTACGACGAAGGAAAGCAGCTAGCTTCATATTTATGTACTGAAGAGGAAATGCCAAGGATTCCAAGGGTTCAGTGTAATAGGTCGAATATGTATGTACCTGCTGATAGACCTCTTCTTTATTACAAGAGATCGCTTGGTATTCATTTTATTGATATCTTACTGCAACAGTTACAGAACAGTTTCTTTGGAGACAACTGCCGGCCGGTGAGTGCTCTTCTGAGTCTAATACCATATTTAATGATCAAACTAGGGACGTCTCCCAAGAGCAATTTGAATCATGGTATAACTCCAGTCATTTTTAATATTAAATAATATAATATTTAAATTAATCTTGTATACTCCATAAATGTCTCTCTCTCTCTCTCTCTCTCTCTCTCTCTCTCTCTCTCTCTCTCTCTATATATATATATATATATATATATATATATATATATATATGTGTGTGTGTGTGACTGTCTGTGTGTGGTTGTGTGTGCGCGCGCGCGTACGTATGTATGTATGCATTTATGTATTAATGGGTGAACATAAGTAACTACCTACCTGCTTACCTACCTGTCTACCTACCTATCTATTATTATCTAGCTATCTTTCTATATCCATCCATCCATCCATCCATCCATCCATCCATCCATATATGTTTTTTTTAAATTCAGATGCTGGAAAGTATTAGATTTGTGTGTATGCGAGCTGGCGCGTGTGTTTGAAAGAGACAGAATAATCTATAGCTAAGTTAGATAAAACTCCCCAAGTCATTAGAGGTCGCCTCTGGTCTGCATTTTTTACTTTTCCGGATTATTAATGGTGTTGATGTCAACATGAAACATGAAACACATTGATCATACTCAATCACTCCATATTGTCATATTTTCGGGGGCCAGAAAAATCTCTCTGCTATCGCATTAACTCAAATATTTTAATAACATATTATGAAATATTTATGCTTATATTCCCTTTATATATATATAATTAACAAAAAAAAAAATTAATGACAATGGAACGTTGCAGTACATTTCCTCCGTATCCACAAATACAGCCATAATTATTCACGATATATTACACAACCTAATTTTTCCATATTTTACAATTTATGTCTGATAATTCAGTGTTATATTACAAGTGACATATCTGGCTTCCTTAGACTAGTTGATGTCATCAGCCAGATTTCTTATCATTAATCTATCCTCTCCATTCCAAGACGGGATCTCGGGGAGCTTATGAATGTCCTAGTCTCGGGAATTGTAAATAATGCATCGGGTGACGTAAATTAAGAACGATTGCGTGGACACGATACGTGTTATGCCTAGAGTTTGAGGAGATGTTAGACGGTTGGTGATGACGTCATAGATAAGCTGCCATCTTCTGCTGAGAAGACACGGATAATTAACAAGATCAATTAATCTGGTAGATGTGTTAGCAACAGGTAGTCCGTGTATAGATTTATCACAACACTCTCACTGTATGTGTAATGGGTATTCGCTTTTCGTAGGTGACAAATAGGTCACGCCCACAGGAACGTGGCTACATGCAGGTTACATACAAAAAGCGGAAGCAAAGAAGCGATAGGAGATGTTTCACTCAAAGCAAATAGAGCGAGGTGTTTTTGTTATAAATTCATAGAAATAGACTCTCTGAATGTTTATAAATCTTACATAATTATAACCATAAGATTTCCCCTCCTCTCTCTCTCTGAATTAAAATAAAATAAAAGCTAGATATTAGTACATCAAATAACAAATATGTAAATTGTATAATTGAAAATTGTGTATCGAATGCTGACTTCCTTTGTAAGGCTTCGAACTCATTGAATAGCAAACACACACGAGACTCCACATCGGTGTTAGATAACGATGACACAACCAGGCTCATTTTTGGCTGATATTTACAGGGCGGATGCGCCTTTTCGACGTTCGTCATTTGGGAAGAAAATCATATTAGAAGTTTTGACGTAACGTCGTTTCGTCACACAAAGGTCAATCAAAGCCTTCCTCGAATTCTCCATTAACGTCCACTGGATATAAAAACATCATAATCTTATTATCTTCCTCAATCCTTCGCCTCATTCTCAATAAACACGTCAACATCTCGTTAACGAAGTCTACTCACTAAAGACAACACATTCTTTCTAACAGAGACCATCGTATAAGACGTTAAACTGTTTAAGTCAATTTGACAACTCCGTTTATCCGTTCCGTTATTCGATATCACTCGTTCGTTCGTCGGACATTATGTAAATGTTAAATTCTAGAAGATTACTGATTAATGAAGGACAAAAATATTATGATGTCAGCGTCGAAAACGACTTGTCAGCTGACGACAACTTGTTAAATAGAACTTAGACGAGAATGTGGTAAATTGACGACTGTAAGATTCACTTTGTATTAACGTTCGCGTTAAGAACATTTTATGGGATTTATTCTTTTGATAATTATTGACAGTAACACATTGTTTGATTGATTTTACTAATTATTACACATGGTACTGTTAGATACTAAATAGAACAACCATTGTACTGTATTGGCATTGTGTAGATATGATATTGGGTACTCTTGTACTTTTCTTGTTAACTACCTCACTGGTATTTTAATTATTGTACAAATACTAATTATAATATTATTTTATAATCTACTGTTGACGTCGATAACTTAATATTGCCGATGGCGCAGTAATTAGAGTACTATGTTTTAAACTTCTTAGTCGGGATTCGAATCCAAATCATATCTGTGTGTTTGTGGGAATTTTTCTTCAGAACTGGCTGGGGTAATTTTAATACATAACGTTGAAATTCAGCAGAAACTGAAATAAAATTATTCGTGCATTTTATTTCAAAGAAGAAACTTTATTAGATACTTCGTCTTATTAAATGCTTTTATGATTCCTTAAGCTTTAGAATTTTAGTTCTTTCAGTAAATTACAGAGTAGTTTTAATGTGTGTTTTTTAAAACTATAATAAGAAAGATGTTGATCTAATTTCCTTACAAACATAATTCAATAAATTATGATATTCATAACTGATAGTAATCCTGTTAATTGAATATTTGACCAATTCCTTCGTTATGTTCCAAGAGTGAAAATACGGATGATTGATTTGCGATATTGCACCTCAAGTACATGAGGGAGTCATTTTGGGGGGATAGTTGTTATTAGCAACAATAAATTAACTAAGGAACCGGCTTATTAATGGATTTTAATAGTAAGCCTTATGTATATTTCATTACAAAGATAATCGTGCAAAAACTGAATCATGAACAACCGGATTATCGCAACATTTTATAATGTGACCAGTTCATTAACTATAAAACTCGCGATGATTGTGAAACGACAGGATTATCGGCGTGGGATATAAACAGAAATGACTACTTTATTTCATTGATCAAAACTTTGTTTTGCAAAAACTTGATAACATTTTCGATATGGGGAAATAAGTAATGTTCTCGTAGTAATGATAAATTATTCCATTATGTTGCAATATATGTACACGACTCTGGAAATAAGCTGTTTTTTTTCCTTTTCATAACTATATATTTTTCTGATGAAGACTGAAGAAAGGTCTTCATTTTTTATTGATGCAACTAAAGTCAATATATTTCAACACGTTATCTATCACCGTCTGATGAAGTCACATATCAAGTAGCTCATATGTATTTATTATCTAATCTAAATGCTACCATCATGGTAAGATGTCTCACATCAAGTTGTTTATCAATCTGTTTGTTATGTAGTTTGTTTATCAAATTGTCTGTCAATATCTCTAAAAATATTCGTCTAATCTTATCATTGTCCATTTGACATCTATAACACATTCGATAAATACAACTAAAATTTGTAAATAAATTCAGTCTTAAAGGTTAGATATAAAATAATTTATATCATAGAAAATTACATTTAGAAAAACGATTTGTTGTATACTATATTATATTAAAATATTATGCCCTTTCCTTTTTCCTTACAGTTTGAAAAGTATAATCCGTTATTCGATATCACTCGTTCGTTCGTCGGACATTATGTAAATGTTAAATTCTAGAAGATTACTGATTAATGAAGGACAAAAATATTACGATGTCAGCGTCGAAAACGACTTGTCAGCTGACGACAACTTGTTAAATAGAACTTAGACGAGAATATGGTAAATTGACGACTGTAAGATTCACTTTGTATTAACGTTCACGTTAAGAACATTTTATGGTATTTATTCTTTTGATAATTATTGATAGTAACACATTGTTTGATTGATTTTACTAATTAGTACACATGGTACTGTTAGATACTAAATAGAACAACCATTGTACTGTATTGGCATTGTGTAGATATGATATTGGGTACTCTTGTACTTTTCTTGTTAACTACCTCACTGGTATTTTAATTATTGTACAAATACTAATTATAATATTATTTTATAATCTACTGTTGACGTCGATAACTTAATATTGCCGATGGCGCAGTAATTAGAGTACTATGTTTTAAACTTCTAAGTCGGGATTCGAATCCAACTCATATCTGTGTGTTTGTGGGAATTTTTCTTCAGAACTGGCTGGGGTAATTTTAATACATAATGTTGAAATTCAGCAAAAACTGAAATAAAATTATTCGTGCATTTTATTTCAAAGAAAAAAGTTTATTAGATACTTCGTCTTATTAAATGCTTTTATGATTCCTAAAGCTTTAGAATATTAGTTCTTTCAGTAAATTATCGAGTAGTTTTAATGTGTGTTTTTTAAAACTATAATAAGAAAGATGTTGATCTAATTTCATCACAAAACATAATCCAATAAATAATGATATTCACAACTGATAGTAATCCTGTTAATTGAATATTTGACCAATTCCTTTGTTATGTTCCAAGAGTGAAAATGCGGATGATATTGCACCTCAAGTACATAAGGGCGACATTTGTGTTTGGGGGGTGGGGTGGTTGTTATTAGCAACAATAAATTAACTAAGGAACCGGCTTATTAATGGATTTTAATAGTAAGCCTTACAAAGGTAATCGTGCAAAAACTGAATCATGAACAACCGGATTATCGCAACATTTTATAATGTGACCAGTTCATTAACTATAAAACTCGCGATGATTGTGAAACGAGAGGATTATCGGCGTGGGATATAAACAGAAATGACTACTTTATTTCATTGATCAAAACTTTGTTTTGCAAAAACTTGATAACATTTTCGATATGGGGAAATAAGTAATGTTCTCGTAGTAATGATAAATTATTCCATTATGTTGCAATATATGTACACGACTCTGGAAATAAGCTGTTTTTTTTCCTTTTCATAACTATATATTTTTCTGATGAAGACTGAAGAAAGGTCTTCATTTTTTATTGATGCAACTAAAGTCAATATATTTCAACACGTTATCTATCACCGTCTGATGAAGTCACATATCAAGTAGCTCATATGTATTTATTATCTAATCTAAATGCTACCATCATGGTAAGATGTCTCACATCAAGTTGTTTATCAATCTGTTTGTTATGTAGTTTGTTTATCAAATTGTCTGTCAATATCTCTAAAAATATTCGTCTAATCTTATCATTGTCCATTTGACATCTATAACACATTCGATAAATACAACTAAAATTTGTAAATAAATTCAGTCTTAAAGGTTAGATATAAAATAATTTATATCATAGAAAATTACATTTAGAAAAACGATTTGTTGTATACTATATTATATTAAAATATTATGCCCTTTCCTTTTTCCTTACAGTTTGAAAAGTATAATCCGTTATTCGATATCACTCGTTCGTTCGTCGGACATTATGTAAATGTTAAATTCTAGAAGATTACTGATTAATGAAGGACAAAAATATTACGATGTCAGCGTCGAAAACGACTTGTCAGCTGACGACAACTTGTTAAATAGAACTTAGACGAGAATGTGGTAAATTGACGACTGTAAGATTCACTTTGTATTAACGTTCACGTTAAGAACATTTTATGGTATTTATTCTTTTGATAATTATTGATAGTAACACATTGTTTGATTGATTTTACTAATTAGTACACATGGTACTGTTAGATACTAAATAGAACAACCATTGTACTGTATTGGCATTGTGTAGATATGATATTGGGTACTCTTGTACTTTTCTTGTTAACTACCTCACTGGTATTTTAATTATTGTACAAATACTAATTATAATATTATTTTATAATCTACTGTTGACGTCGATAACTTAATATTGCCGATGGCGCAGTAATTAGAGTACTATGTTTTAAACTTCTAAGTCGGGATTCGAATCCAACTCATATCTGTGTGTTTGTGGGAATTTTTCTTCAGAACTGGCTGGGGTAATTTTAATACATAATGTTGAAATTCAGCAAAAACTGAAATAAAATTATTCGTGCATTTTATTTCAAAGAAAAAAGTTTATTAGATACTTCGTCTTATTAAATGCTTTTATGATTCCTAAAGCTTTAGAATATTAGTTCTTTCAGTAAATTATCGAGTAGTTTTAATGTGTGTTTTTTAAAACTATAATAAGAAAGATGTTGATCTAATTTCATCACAAAACATAATCCAATAAATAATGATATTCACAACTGATAGTAATCCTGTTAATTGAATATTTGACCAATTCCTTTGTTATGTTCCAAGAGTGAAAATGCGGATGATATTGCACCTCAAGTACATAAGGGCGACATTTGTGTTTGGGGGGTGGGGTGGTTGTTATTAGCAACAATAAATTAACTAAGGAACCGGCTTATTAATGGATTTTAATAGTAAGCCTTACAAAGGTAATCGTGCAAAAACTGAATCATGAACAACCGGATTATCGCAACATTTTATAATGTGACCAGTTCATTAACTATAAAACTCGCGATGATTGTGAAACGAGAGGATTATCGGCGTGGGATATAAACAGAAATGACTACTTTATTTCATTGATCAAAACTTTGTTTTGCAAAAACTTGATAACATTTTCGATATGGGGAAATAAGTAATGTTCTCGTAGTAATGATAAATTATTCCATTATGTTGCAATATATGTACACGACTCTGGAAATAAGCTGTTTTTTTTCCTTTTCATAACTATATATTTTTCTGATGAAGACTGAAGAAAGGTCTTCATTTTTTATTGATGCAACTAAAGTCAATATATTTCAACACGTTATCTATCACCGTCTGATGAAGTCACATATCAAGTAGCTCATATGTATTTATTATCTAATCTAAATGCTACCATCATGGTAAGATGTCTCACATCAAGTTGTTTATCAATCTGTTTGTTATGTAGTTTGTTTATCAAATTGTCTGTCAATATCTCTAAAAATATTCGTCTAATCTTATCATTGTCCATTTGACATCTATAACACATTCGATAAATACAACTAAAATTTGTAAATAAATTCAGTCTTAAAGGTTAGATATAAAATAATTTATATCATAGAAAATTACATTTAGAAAAACGATTTGTTGTATACTATATTATATTAAAATATTATGCCCTTTCCTTTTTCCTTACAGTTTGAAAAGTATAATTATTGTTCATTGATGTGCCGATGAATACTCTCAGTGTATTGATATTACCAGTCTAATATGTTGTAAACAAACATATATTTATAAACATCATTGGATACTCAATGTATTAATTATACTTTTCAAACTGTAAGGAAAAAGGAAAGGGCATAATATTTTAATATAATATAGTATACAACAAAGCGTTTTTCTAAATGTAATTTTCTATGATATAAATTATTTTATATCTAACCTTTAAGACTGAATTTATTTACAAATTTTAATTGTATTTATCAAATGTGTTATAGATGTCAAATGGACAATGATAAGATTAGACGAATATTTTTAGAGATATTGACAGACAATTTGATAAACAAACTACATAACAAACAGATTGATAAACAACTTGATGTGAGACATCTTACTATGATGGTAGCATTTAGATTAGATAATAAATACATATGAGCTACTTGATATATGACTTCATCAGACGGTGATAGATAACGTGTTGAAATGTATTGACTTTAGTTACATCAATAAAAAAAGACCTTTCTTCAGTCTTCATCAGAAAAATATATAGTTTTGAAAAGGAAAAAAAACAGCTTATTAACAGAGTCATGTACATATATTGCAACATAATGGAATCATTTATCAATACTACAAGAACATTACTTATTTCCCCATATCGAAAATGTTATCAAGTTTTTGCAAAACAAAGTTTTGATCAATGAAATAAAGTAGTCATTTCTGTTTATATCCCACGCCGATAATCCTCTCGTTTCACAATCATCACGAGTTTTATAGTTAATGAACTGGTCACATTATAAAATGCTGCGATAATCCGGTTGTTCATGATTCAGTTTTTGCACGATTACCTTTGTAAGGCTTACTATTAAAATCCATTAATAAGCCGGTTCCTTAGTTAATTTATTGTTGCTAATAACAACCACCCCACCCCCCAAACACAAATGTCGCCCTTATGTACTTGAGGTGCAATATCATCCGCATTTTCACTCTTGGAACATAACAAAGGAATTTGTCAAATATTCAATTAACAGGATTACTATCAGTTGTGAATATCATTATTTATTGGATTATGTTTTGTGATGAAATTAGATCAACATCTTTCTTATTATAGTTTTAAAAAACACACATTAAAACTACTCTGTAATTTACTGAAAGAACTAATATTCTAAAGCTTAAGGAATCATAAAAGCATTTAATAAGACGAAGTATCTAATAAACTTTTTTCTTTGAAATAAAATGCACGAATAATTTTATTTCAGTTTTTGCTGAATTTCAACGTTATGTATTAAAATTACCCTAGCCAGTTCTGAAGAAAAATTCCCACAAACACACAGATATGAGTTGGATTCGAATCCCGACTTAGAAGTTTAAAACATAGTACTCTAATTACTGCGCCATCGGCAATATTAAGTTATCGACGTCAACAGTAGATTATAAAATAATATTATAATTAGTATTTGTACAATAATTAAAATACCAGTGAGGTAGTTAACAAGAAAAGTACAAGAGTACCCAATATCATATCTACACAATGCCAATACAGTACAATGGTTGTTCTATTTAGTATCTAACAGTACCATGTGTACTAATTAGTAAAATCAATCAAACAATGTGTTACTATCAATAATTATCAAAAGAATAAATACCATAAAATGTTCTTAACGTGAACGTTAATACAAAGTGAATCTTACAGTCGTCAATTTACCATATTCTCGTCTAAGTTCTATTTAACAAGTTGTCGTCAGCTGACAAGTCGTTTTCGACGCTGACATCGTAATATTTTTGTCCTTCATTAATCAGTAATCTTCTAGAATTTAACATTTACATAATGTCCGACGAACGAACGAGTGATATCGAATAACGGATTATACTTTTCAAACTGTAAGGAAAAAGGAAAGGGCATAATATTTTAATATAATATAGTATACAACAAATCGTTTTTCTAAATGTAATTTTCTATGATATAAATTATTTTATATCTAACCTTTAAGACTGAATTTATTTACAAATTTTAGTTGTATTTATCGAATGTGTTATAGATGTCAAATGGACAATGATAAGATTAGACGAATATTTTTAGAGATATTGACAGACAATTTGATAAACAAACTACATAACAAACAGATTGATAAACAACTTGATGTGAGACATCTTACCATGATGGTAGCATTTAGATTAGATAATAAATACATATGAGCTACTTGATATGTGACTTCATCAGACGGTGATAGATAACGTGTTGAAATATATTGACTTTAGTTGCATCAATAAAAAATGAAGACCTTTCTTCAGTCTTCATCAGAAAAATATATAGTTATGAAAAGGAAAAAAAACAGCTTATTTCCAGAGTCGTGTACATATA